>CAXIVR010000010.1:58546241-58760574 GCA_964035755.1 Teleogryllus oceanicus
GAAGCCTTCCTGTCCCCTTGCAACTACTTATTACTGAAATTACAGATATTCTCCACGGTTCTAAACTGAATTGCAGTTAATGAAAATCTTTTCATAACAGCCCAATGTTAAGCTTCGACTTCTCCTCTTGATAATTGTGAATGAACAATGATAACGATGCTGATGACACATTGAAAGAAATAAGTGCATGAAAAAATCGTATTGTTGACAACTTCCATGTAGAAGCGCTTTCCTTGCACAGCAGATGCGGGAAGGAACTCGTGTGAGATTTGTCGGTTCCTCGAGGTCGCCTCCCCACCCCTCCCCTTTCCGTTTTGTGGGCGGCGGTCGCGTGAAGCACGATCCGCCCGCTAGGAGGCACGCAGGTCGCCCTCTCCCACCCCACAAACCTCCTCCTCCGATTCCCCCAACAAACTCCCCACCGCTGCCGTCTTGTGCTCCCCATTGGCATCGCTGCCGCTCTCAGGTTCTTTCAGCACTCGCCGCCGCCATTGCCACCGCCCTCTACCCACACTGCCCCATCCAAGACTTCAACTTGCACCTCCGCTGTCCTCTTAAACTTCCACTCCATCGGCAGTGCCAACCTCTAAGTGAGAAGGAAACCTTGCCAGGCATCTATTTCTCTACTCGCATATCCAGTCACATCCAGTGCAGCCGAAGCGGCTGAGGGAGGTGAGGATAGCTGGCGGGGGAAGGCGATGGGGGTTGTAGCGGAGGGTTGAAGGCTACAAGAGATGATCTGTAGGTGGAGGAAGATTAATTTTACTAAATGTCACGCTGCATTCGTATTTGTAAACAATTAAATTGTGAGGGACCATTTGCTGTACAAATGGTCTTATTCAAATTGAATGTAGTGATTGTTTAGTTGTGCTGGTAAGATTGCAGTCGATTTCTTCCACAAATTATTTGTTCACACGCCAACTGGAACACGTCACATTGCGTGCGTATACAAAAGTAGCTGCAATGGAGAATATTTGTGACAACTTATCGCGTTTATTTTTGATTTATTGCAGTGTTTGTTACTATTCGAAACTTCGCCTACAAAACTTCAATGGATTTATTTTCTAAAATTGTAATGTATTACCACCTTTCTTAAAAAACAGACTACAATACTCCTTTTATGATTTATTAATGTTTTACTCTTTAATCGTAACATTGTCCTCATCTCTTACTCATTTCTTCCATGTATCAGACGTACAGGAACTCTGTAATGTTATTTTTTACTTTTTTTTTACTAAATTTCGGGCTCTGCTATGCATGTTTCCTCAGAATTGAACCAAAGTTAATGTCATTCTAAAATGTTTACATCAAGAACTTCAATTCTTTCTGTTTTATTTTTTACTATCTCCTTATTGCTTCCATTTTTCTTTTAAAAATACCTAACAATACTCCAAACTGATATTTGGTCATCTGACTTTGTGTCCAACTCAACTGCAATCTGGCGCGCTATAATAATTCCGTTGATATCAACTGCCTTAGGAATACTCTCAGTATAATCTGAAACACACTTTTGTGTTCTCTTTGCTTATGTGGTATCGCTATAATGCCCACCATCTTCACTACTTTTAGTCCATTTTAGTAATTAAGTATCTGGATCCTACCCGTAATCTCTACGCATTCATTACAATGAACGCCATCCCGTTCCCCAAGGAAATCAACATTGTCCAATTTATTTCAGTGACCTTTATGAGACTTTATTCAATTCTTAGATTGTTCTTGGTCTCATTTTCAATGTGATGACTGCCTTGTGATAACGCGGATCACCATCCCTCGAGGGAACATGGAGAGGTTACGTGTGTGTTTGCTATTATGAGCACTAACTCTTTCCATGTGCCAATCGTTTTCTTCTTATATTGATCCCAACATGTTCCATAATGATAATCTATTCATTTATTTAATGATCAACTCTTTCACCGCAGAGATCATTTCCCTGCAATTGCTTCAGTCGTCATCCTACTCCCTTCGGAGATCATCTCTATGCATTCATTACAATAATCCACTCTTCCGCCAATCATTATTCTATTATGAAATTGATCACCGTCCCATACCTCGAAGAGATTCCCTCCTTCCATTCATCTACATCGATTTGCAGCTCTTTCTCCTCGCCGTCGCCATCGCCATCATCTTCGCCTCCGCCTCTGCCTTCACCATCCGCACCCGTGCTTTCGCAGGTGCCTCCGCCTTCAAGGGAGTAAAATAAGGCTTTAACTAACTCTTCAACCTTCGAGGGAGTAAAATAAGGGTTTAACAAACTGCCTGCGCCTTCGAGGGAGTAAAATATGGCATTAACTAACTGCCTCCGTTTTCATTGGAGTAAAATAAGTCTCCGTCTTCGAGGGAGTAAAATAAGGCTTTAACTAACTGCCTGCGTCTTCGTGGGAGAGGCGGAGCCGCTTTGCAAGGAGCTCGAGGGCGCTGAGCGATTTATAAACCACCTTCTCAGTAACGAGTCAATATTTGCTGCTATTGGCAGCCGCCATTTACTCAGTTGAAGTCCTTTATGGAGACGCAGGTGGGACGGATAATGAAAGTGGCACGGGGCCACCGATATATAAAATTCTAAACTAGCCGCTAACTTCGTTATGCTGCTCTTAATTTATTCGACCTGCGACAAGTGAATACCTCGCTTAATTGTTTCCTAAGATGGAATTATCGCTAAGTTGATTCTGCGACTGAAGAGAATACTTCATTCGCATTTTTCTGCTTGAAAGAAGAAAACACGGCGTGAACAATCTCTGCTTATTCTTTGTGGTGTGCGCTCGAAGGGGAGCCAAAAGCGGGTTCACCTTGCAAAAGGTAAGCAGAAGATTTTATTTTTTATTTTGTTTATATTATTATTAGTAAGAAACCCCTAAGTGTTCCTCCTCGCAATACTTCCGGACAAGTTTTAATAGCCCCTCCCCCAAACAAAATGTGCTTTTTTTGCAAAATAGCTTTTAAATGTTATCCTAGCCAAAAATACGTTATGTACAATTTTAATGGTCATACAATTCTCTAAAAATTTTTTTCAAAAATTGTTTTTCTCGGTCAAATACTGACGAATTTTCCTTTTTATTCTGAAGTTGTCAAAATTACTAATAGTTTCTCTAATCTAGTATTTTTGAATTCCAAAGATCATTAGTATTAATAGCTTTTTATTTATAGTGTATATAATGCGTTTACTCGCGTTTGATCTTATAAAAGTGACTACAGACTTATACGTTCTTCCAAGAGGATTTTCTTATATCAAAATCATTTCAATAAAATAAAATGACGTCGTTATTATTATTATTATTATTATTATTATTATTACTATTATTGTTTTGACTTATGCACTTCTCCCACGCGGGGGGAAACATTCACCTGCCACAGATGTCATTGTGAGCTAGGCTCACTCGTACGGCTCAGAGCAAGTAACGAGCAAGATCTTAATTTACTTCCAGGAACTCTAACACTACATATCAGACACATCAGTGACAGTTTTTTTATTTTTCGAATTGCCAGGGGACGGATCTGAACCTTTTTTACTTTCCAAATCTTCTTTATCTCATCTGCTAGCTCTTGGTATTTTGTGACTTTGTTCGTGTATGCGGAGAGGAGATTATGTGACAGTGGTACCGTAATATCGATGATGGTGACGTCCTTCTTGATTTATTGAGCACTATGATGTCTGGTCTATTTGCAGTGATGATCTTATCTGTTCTAATCCACGTCGTATCTCTTATATCGCTGCTAATAGCGCTTCGAAATAGCAGCTTAAGTCTCGTTTCCCTCTCGACCCTTTTAGAACGGGAGGTTTGCACGTTAGGCATGTTTACCGCGAGTGTGTTAGTGTATTTTATATGTGAGGAGAGTTTGGATGAAGATGATATGGTTGTGGTGAAAAAGAAAGGGGTCATGTTTATTCAAAAATTGTTCTTGTGGAAGGAGTGACTGTACCTAAACTTTGGCAGCAAAGTATAATCCACAATTGATTTTAGAATCAACTCGGAAGGAAAATATCAACAGCTCTTAGCTCACATAATAGATACAACTTATGGATTCATAAGTGCGAATTACAATGCGACTGAATTTATGGAATCACAAGAAGGACTGACCTACACACAAATTGTGTGCACAATATAATGAAGTTTTTCTTGATATTATCTGTAATCAACGCAGCTTAAAACCATCAATATGAATGAGATCAAATAACACGCATAACTGAAAAGGATTTGTTCGTAGAAGAAGCTCGATTACAGATTGGGGAATAATTATGCTTATTCCTTCCATGGCATGGAAAGTATGAGACCATCGAATATGTTCACATTATTGATCTGAGTTGTCAAACATGAACTGACTGAATACTTCATTTTTTAGTTTTGACAAAACGTCAGTCGTTTTTAATAATGATTCAAAGTACGATGAAGCAAATCCAATAGAAAATAAGATATTAATTAGGAGCTTTAGTCCCAAATTTTTGTATACATATGCCCTTGTTAACCTGTCAAAAGGGAAGAGAGAAATACTTGTCTTACTTCCGATACGACGGAATGTCCGAACGATATCCATTGCTTTCTTTAATGAGTCCATTGCACCGTTCTTGAGTTTTAAAATCCCTGGCCCAATAAAGTCAACGTTTCTGCTACGATCGATTCAACATCTAAGAAATTGTGCGTTGGCAGGTATTCCTTTATTTGTTGGCGTTTCAAAAACTCGGAGACGTGCATCTGCGATATTATATTTCCCTCTTTCGATGCCTCCAGTAATTTAATATTTTGTATTCAACATTTCGAAAAAATATAAATTGATGTTCTGTTTTCTGCCGTTACCTTCTTCCTACCTGTATATCTTCTCCATACTTTTGAAGGAGGTTCGATTATACTGCGCGGTTATCGGGTTGGTGATGTCCCTGTATTGGCTCATCAAACAATCAATAACAAAGTGCGCTTCCAAGTGGAATTTGTGGTGGACAAAACGCGAGTGCAGTAGGTTTTCTCGGATAGTCGTCCTGCCACTATGCATTGCACTGTATGTCTTGGCAATCATTCCCCGTCCTATTTAATAATTAATCATCACCCCGCTAAAGATCCAAAGAACGGCAAGGAATCGACGATAACCGAGGAAGCAGCTGAAAAGAGCCATGGCTCCTCAGCAGGTGATCGCTTGGTTGGTCCCGGCCTGGCGAGAGAGAGAGAGGGGGGGAGAGAGAGAGGGAGAGAGAGAGAGAGAGTGGTGAGGGTGAGGAGGACTCCCCTCCCAATCCCCGACTTGAGGAAGATGAGCGGATGGAACGCGAGGCGGGCAGAAGTGTGCAGCTTCGTTGGAGCAGGTCCCTGAGGGGAAAACGGATTGTAGTATTTTTTTTAAGTTTAGATTAAAATGGCATTGGAAGCATCATTTAATAAATAAGATTGTGAGTAGTGGAATCGCGACACGGAGTACTTGTTATGTATTGAATATCCGAGTGAGCGTATCTTCGTGGAGATTTCCACATGAAAGGGAGGCGCCGGGCTTGGGGCCTTGGGGAGCGCCAGCCATTGTGCGCGGGGCAGGTGGCGCTGCGATCGGCGTCTCCGAGGAATCAAGCCGAAGAGGGAGCGCTCCATTCTGCTTTCTCATCATCACAGCTTCCCCTCGCTTTGCTCTTTTTTGTTTCTTCATTTTTTCCTTCTTCCTTTCTTCTGCTTACACAATAAACAAGACCGCCTTCACCCGATAACAATCATATTTATATATCTGAAATAATAATAATAATAATAATAATAATAATAATAATAATAATAATATTCATCTATATTCTTTGAAGACTCTTTTAAAAGATTACACAGCTATTACACAGTCGTTAAATTAATCCTACATATTATCTCAATTCTAATATTACTTTCTTAAGCCTACGATGTTTTCAGCAGCTCAAGATTTAATGAATTATGTACACATTTACCTATTTTTTGTAGTACCAGCCATGCCTTTTAAAGAACAACACGCCTTAAGGGTTTTTCCTTGGAATAGAACATACTTAACCTTTCTCTGGGAAACAGAATTTCAAAGAACTTTGGCCGCTGTGCGTTTTAATAATAAGTGACGAAAAGTGGAGTTCCAGAAAGAGTTTTTCGTATTCCGAGGAAAACACACGAATGGCTTTGGAGTTGGCGAGTATTTCGAAGCAGGAGACGAAGTGCAGTGCTTTGGGCACCCGTATGGGTGGATGGCGCTCTTATGAGGAGGGGCTTTTGCTCTTATGAAAAGGGAATTCACCCTATGCCACTTCAGCGTGCTGTTAAAACCTTCGAACCATGTGACAAATGTGAAGTAAGACTGCTTTTATCTAAGAGTTTGCAATTTTATTGGCAGTTCCAAATTTCTCATATTTTTTTAAAAGGTTTGGACATCACTCCTTCCGATGAGATCACCAAGGCATGTATGAGAACTTTCTCCAACCGCCTCTATTTTTGTCTATTTTATTGGTTTTATCAGTGAGGATATCCACATTTGTTTTCTTCGTGATAAATCGGTCAGTACAGTCAGTACAGAGAGGGAAATAGCCCGTGTTTATCAGAAAGTTTCTGATCTATCAATTTTGCGAGTTGCTTGCGTCCTCCAATATGGGCGTTGTCTGGAAATTCCTGACAGCCCGCCATAATATATTCAAATGATTCGCCGTATGATTCCCATTTTTTACATTTGTGCATCACAATCTCCATAACAATTTTTTCGTAGTCTTTGGTTCGCAGAATCCTCTCTTGGATACCATTCCAACACTTCAGTCTCTGTTTTAAATATCCACATATTATTGTTGTTCTTCCAGACGATTGGGGAATTTTCCGTGTAGGATTTTCTCCTTCCAAGATTGAAGCTGATCTTGTGTATTTGGAATGTTTTTTGTGCTGTTACAACAATTTTAGTGACTTACGAATCTCGTGTAGGAGGCCAACTTTCATTGTCCCCCTCCAATGGGCCTTTCCGTCCACTACAAGAGGTTTTTCATTCTCTCGTTTTATTTGTGATCTTAGATTCTCGACTAGGAGACCAACTTCATTATCTTCCTCCATGACCCTTTCTATCCACTATAAGAGGTTTTTCATTCCATCATACTAGTGACGTTAGATTCTCCTGTAGGAGACTCCTTGGCCGCCGGCTGCTTACTCTTTGCGCCTCTGCGCGGTGCGTGGGCGAAGAGCGACCTCGTCTTCTCCTCGTCTCTGTTCCTCCTTCCTCCTATCCCCTCAAACCCCCCTTCCTCCCCTCCTCCCTCCCTTCCCTTCCCTTCCGCCCTTCCCCCTTCCCTCCTTCCCTCCTCTTCCCCTCCCCCCTCCCTTCCCCTCCCCTTCCTCCTCTCCTCCTCCCCTCCCCTTCCCTCCCTTCCCCTCCTCCTCCCCCCTTCCCCTTCCTTCCTTCCCCTTCCTCCCCTCCTTCCCTCCTCCTCCTCCCTCCTCCCACTTTCCTCCCTCCTTCCCCTTCCTGTCCCTTCCCTCTCCTTCCTCCTTCCCTTCCCTTCCCCTTCCCTTCCTTCCTTCCACTCCTTCCCTCTCTTCCTTCCTCTCCCCTTCCCCGCCTCTTCCCCTCCCTTCTCCCGTTCTCCCGATCCGCCCCGTGCGAGGAATGAAAAACGATGCGCAGAAGGAGGAGGCTTCTCAGTGCCGAGGGCAGAGGGCGGACGCACTTTTCTCCTGATTTATGCGCCACCAGATGCTCCAATATGAAATAAATTTCTAAATTTCGTGATGGAGAAATGAAAACCTTTGATATAATATTTGTGATAGGTGCATAAAGGGTATTTTGTTCAAAATGATAATTTTCGGAACAACATGCTTGAAAATTTTATCTCTGTGTAATATCGACATGTGTAGTTTGTAGTGTGTAGTCAGAGAACAGACCTCTAGTCGAGTGTATATCCAACCAAATCTAGGTGTCTTTATACAGCACCCTCTGTGTTTAGTCCCACTCGCCCAAAATTCACAAGCAAATAATTTTGTGTAAAATTACCTTGAGGATTAGCCCTTTACACCTATTAGTAGATATAAATATTTTGCTCGACTCTTTTCCGTTTTTGAGCGTAGCACCCTTTGCGTGGCGAGCACAGACGTCATGCAGGTGACTGGCCATGGTCATCCGGAGCGGATGTCGTGCGCCGGGGGGGGGGGAGAAGCTCCGCCTGGACGCCCCCCGCTGCGTTCCTCGCGCCGCCCCCACCGCCACCAGGGCCTTCGGGGCGCACGCGCTCTCAGAGGCCGATTGCAGCTTCGGAAATCTCCCCACAACACGCGTTGCTAACGTACTTTCTACAATTCAGTATCTCCCCTAACGTTTAAAGAAATAGAGCACGTTCTTGCAATTACTTTGTTTAAAACTTATTTTGGCTATGAAATGAATTATAAATTTACAATATTCAAATAAGCAACATAAAAATGCTCATTTTTTATAGCTTTACGTCACTTTATTTCATGGAAATTCAAAGTATGTCGCGCCGTGTTATGAAGAAAAATTCTGAAACTGTTAATCATCACGTTTTCGCATTGCTTCTGAACGATGGCATAGAATATCTCCTGACTTCAAAATTTGTCAAGTATTGAATAACTTTGGAAGAAACATTCACCCCAGCAAGAGAAATGAAAGTGCTGATTTTCGTAAACATCTCAAGAAAAATATAACTTCTCGGTCAGCCATCTTTGTTTCCTTACCAGTTCACTGCTACACAGTTGTGATGAAAGTATTTCTGAAAAATGTTATATTTGTACTTCTACCAAGCGCTACAACTTCGCTATCTCAAAGAGGCAGCGCTAGAACATTTTTATTTAATACCGTCCGACCAAATCTAGTCATGTTGCAGAGTGAAATGTTTCGAGGAAAAGTAATTATTAATTTTCAAAAGTATAATATATTAATATTGAAAAGTAAATTAACTAGATCAGAAATAAAACCCGTTCCATGTTTTCAGACTTTTTGTCAAACTGCTTTGAATCTGTTCCACTTATACATTGTTATTGGGTTACGTTAAAGTGACGCTTTGAACATTTTCCTTTATGCAAGCGATAGCCTTTCCTCAGGTCATCCATATGTGGCAGGATGGTTGGTATTTTGTGTGCCGAGAAATCCTTCACCCTCGGTGACGCCGCTGTCGCGGCGTAAGCAAAACGAATGAGCATCGCGTCATAAACTGTTCAGAAGGAGCGCGCGCTCTGACAGGGGGGCAGAATCGCAGAACAGGAGAATTCTTAAAGTTTATAGCGTTCAGCGCATCCGCAGATGGCGTTGCCCTCAACAGGCGCAAATGAAAAATATCCTCCACGCTACTCCGCCATGCCACGCTCCATCTCCACTTCGGAAATGATCACGAAAACCTCCGACTCCACCTCTGATTTCCTCCAAACCACATCCAAACTCCACTTCAGAGTCCTAGGTTGGAGTCCTGACGGCGGCAGGATTTTCCACTATAGCTTTTCTAGCTATGCTCGAATTCAGTCGCTGTCTGCAGGAGAATTCTAGCGGTCGGCTGCACTGATCGGTAATTTTCCGTGGTTTGTCCGATCAACACCAGGCGAATGCCGGAGCAGTACTCTAACACACTAGTCATGGACCGCGCCCGATCTTTCCTTCCTCTTCCTTGTCCTGTCCTCTCCACTTACACACTTACACGAGCATGCACTACACTACCACACATGCCGGGAGACCGGTCAGGGTCTTACAACTTGTCTCGGCCGGGGCAGTGCCCTGATGATGGGAGAGACCTGGTGGGAAAAACCGTTACCCAACATTAGGTCGGAGCTGGATGTTGCCATCTAGTGGGAGAAAACCACCGCCGCCTCCCGAGCAAAAATATGCACTACTCTTTCGCGACTAATGGCCATAGTAGTTGATGCACCCGGAGTCACTAACAATCAATCAATCCACTTCCGATTTCCACCTCGTTCATTTTAGAGGAGGAGTGGTCCAAAGGAGGAGCTCCGTCCACGGCCCAACCCCTCTGCGAACGGGATGAGAATGTAGCAAATCCACAGGTGGAATGTAATAAATTTACAGGTTCACTTGATGCATTATTAAGTAATGTTTCTCAAAATTAGGATATTTCTCCAAGTACCTACACGAAGTCATGTGGGGTATCCATAAACATTTATCTCCCACCACCCGAGCCAGGATCCTAAGCTCTACACACTCCCCACTGGCCCTCCCGCCATGTGTGGGTGCAGTGTAGTTCATGTTAGTACTAATGTAAACTCCCCACTGGTCTCCCGGCATGTGTGGTAGTGCAGTTCATGATAGCACAAGTGTGTGTGTGTGTGTGTGTGTGCGTGTGAGTGAGGGATGAGGATAGGACACGAAGGGAGAAAAAGGAAAGCTCGCACGCGGTCCATCGCTGGATGCTATGGTACTCCCGCTTTTGCCTGGTGCTCATCGGAGAAACCACGGAAAACTACCGATCAGAGCGGCGAGCCACTAAAGTCTCTTTCAGGCAGCGACTGAATTCGACCTACGGAGCTCTGTAACTAGTAACACAAGTTCTGCCGCAGTGCGAACTCAAACCTAGGACCTCCCGGTTCTAGGCACTGCAGTGTCATCAAAATAGATAACCAATGTCACCTAATGAAGTGCATTTCAGGTGAAACATCTATTTACTTTTAAAGTAAAATTTACAAAGTACAAAATTTGTGCACTCCCGCCAATAATGTGGGACATTATTGCATGAGCTGGGCGAGTGTTGTTTCTTAGAATAGCATGTAGACTGAATTCTTCTGTAATGGCAGTGGAATGAGTGATCCCAGGGGAGCAGGACTCTGCGAAAACTCGCTTTGTTGTTCTTTTTGTCTCTTTTTAGGTAATACTAGTCCACGTACAACGGGCTGTTTCTTAGTAAACTTGCGACAATCCTTCGTCCATTACAAATTTCAGATAATTCGTTGTAGTCTGGAAGCCTGTTTTCAAAGATGGGAAAGCTTGTTAGTCTGCCATTGGTGTCTCGAGCGAGCAAATGAGTGGCGCTTGCATTTCGCTCCTCTGTTTCTTGAAGAGACTCGGCGAGCTTCCATCAGCGCCTCTTGCGCGCCCCGCCACCTGCGAGAATAAATGCCGCTTCCGCCGCAACCCTTAACGAGTGACGCGCCCTCGGAGCAGAGCAAGGCCTCCTTGATGAATTTGGAGGGCTGAGTATTGGCGAGCAGGCGGCCGTGGGAGGCCGTGAATGGTACAGCATTCCACGAACCTGTGGGTAACCAGGAATGAAGTTGGTAATGAACAGTTATATTTATTTATTTGATCATTTATTTAATTTATTTATTTTCATCTTTCTTTTTTCTTTATCCAACCTTTAAAAAAAGTGTTCACATCTGTGACGTTCTGCGGGGAGAAGTGCAATCTATGCATGTTTTGTGAGCTCAGGGATCCCTACCCAAACTCATATAGTTGAATTATGAATTCAGGTTGCAGGGAAAGTTCTGTGGAAGTTTAAGAAAATATTCGCCCATGTTTAATAAAAACTTTTTGTAAAGGCAAATCAGCTACATATTTATGCTATTATCTCTTTAAAGACCCTAGCTGAAATAATCTTACTACCGTATTCATCGATAATAATTATGATGTGAATAAATATAAATAGTTCTGCTTAAAATAATTATCTTACTGAACATGCAGTACGATTATATTTGAATAACTGTATTTTCCACTCAGCTCAATAAAACTTGAGCACACACAAGCTACATTTTTGCCAAAACGCCCAACAAGGTCAATAGGTATATTATTCCAGAAGCTCTAGATCCAGTTTAAGATTACGCGATTTAAAACCAAATCGCTGAACGTCTCTTATAAAATATTGTGGGTATACTTCTGTATTCGTAATAAACTGGTTAAAGTTAAACTGGACGTCAATGAAAGATTTAGTGTAGGAGGTTATGAATTAATGTTGGAAATTATACTAACATTCACTACACTACCACATACTTCCGTGAGACCGGTCGGGAGCTTGGGGCTTGTCCCGGCTGGGGCGGTGCCCCGCTGGTGGGAGAGTCCTGGTGAGGGGGAAACCCCACTAGCCGACGGTAGGTCGGCGTCGGATGTCGCCATCCAGCGGGGGAAGATCGCCGCCATCTCCCGAGAACCAACATGCACTGCACTTACGGGACTAATGGCCGAAGCAGTTGACGTGCCCGGAAACACGAAAAAAACAACCAACCAATGTGTCCAATCGCGGTGTCATCGGCGACGATGGGCGTCGCGGGTTTCGGACGAAATTTTGGCGCGCCGGGGATCCTCGGAACGCTGTGTGTGTGTGAGAGGCGACGCTCGTCGGCGCGGCGTCCGGAAATTCCCCGCTGAGTGCTGGTGCGCCCAGCCGCATCTCTACCCAACACAATAGGGCGGAGCCCCGCGCTTTGTCATCAGCGTTCAGGTAGGGAAAAGGTGCCACGTTCCTGGCTCTCCTGGAATGTCGGAAGCTCCCAACGTTATTTGAAATAAAATTTAGAACGTACGTAAAAGCTGACGCGTGCGACCGTCCCGTTACAATATGTGTATGTATATATGTGTATTGTAATGGAGGTCGCACGCGTTATATTTCTTTTGATCTCATGACCACCTTCAATATAGAACATTAAAACACCGTACGGGTTTGAATATACGTTAGTAAGCTTACTATTATATCTTGAGAGATGGCTTCTCGGCTGAATAGCAGAATGTTGTCCATGAAATCCTTGTTATACCAATTCTGCTGCCTACATTTAAAATGTTCCATAATACCTCAACGATTTGCTATTACTAGGACTTAATATTTCTACAAATTATACGCGGTCCCAACTTTCCCATCTTGTTACGTATAAAACATGTATTCACGACTGACTATATTCAGCTACTTATTGAAAATTCTCCGTCTACGGAGCTACCCTAATGTACATCCCTACGAAGCAGGGAGTCTATTTTAATTCAAACTTCTAGCTTCTACATTAATAGAATGTTTAATTACAATTTACTACTACAATATATACAATTCCTAGCTCTTAAACCTCAAACTAATCAATAGTCCCACCTTCGCTATCATTTACTTAATACCCAGCCTATGCTGAAAATCCGTTCGCACGTCACCAACCGCTTGTGTGTGTTCGCTTCAATAATTTTCTAGACAATGACCTGACAACTATCGACTACCTTCGTGCATAAATCGTCACACATTTGAAAGTGCTACTTTGCATATCTTATAAAGGGAGTATCAATCAATATTGAACGAACTAAATATAATAGTATATGAATATATCAATTTATTTCGTATATCCGAATGTATCCTGAATTACATTCCAGCGTATCGCTTCCGCTCTCGTTCTTTTTATCGTTTACGCAGAACTTCATTGTTACCCCCTTATTTCTCTGAGTATCATTGCACCCTGACTTTGTTTAATTCTTTTAGTTGACTATTGATGGTGTACCCTCATCGAATGTGAATATTTTTCAGTCTGTTTTGAAATTTTAAATTGATTTCAAAATTTTGATTAAATTGTTCGTTATTTAATTTCGCTTTGGGCTGTCTCCCGCACAGTGTTTCATTACTGCAAGAGCCTTTGCTGCCCTGAATATTTGACGTTGATTATTTTCCTGAAGGTTTGACTCGCGCTGACGCCGTTGGGGCTATGAATATGCATAGGCGCCGGTCCGTGTGACTCGTCCATATGAACACGCGCTGCGATTCGGCTGCAGCGGAGCCCTCGCTGGACGCACCGCTGCGCAGGTGTGGGCGAGGAGAGCGCGCCGACGGGTGTTACGCGGACTAACAGCCAAAAGACGGAACCTCCAGCGCAGGTGCCCCCAAGTGGGTGGCTGAAAGGAAGCGGAGCGTCGTCACATCGGGTGTAGGAGTTAAATTAAGACACGGGTTCATCGCTAGCTAGTTGAATATTGACAGCAACCTTTAGAATCATTGAAGTAAAGCTCTGAAGATTTATCAAGTTTGTGTTTCGTGTATTCTGCTCTATTCTTCGCTGAGATTTTACGCAGGTGCTGTCCAAAGTCCTTGAACACTTACGTGCCGCGCCTGGTTTCAATACTGCAAAATCCGCTTAGGAAGGAAAGAATCAGGAGGACTTGATGCAAGAGAGATAAAGGAGCCGGAATGAGTGTGTAGGTGCCGCACGCAATACGTATGGGACAGGTTTCTAATCCCCAGATGACTTCCTTGCATCTCTCCTGTGCGTGGTGGTGCCGCGTTGGTCATAACAGATTAAACAATGCAGCATCGATCCGTGGGGCGGGCGCAGGTGCTGGAGGGGAGGGGAGGGGAGTGGCGCCGAAGACGTTAGCAGAGGCCAGAGGGCTCAGACGGTCGCTGCGGAGCCACTTTGCAGAGGAGCCCTTAAGGGACGATCTGCCGCACCCCCCACCCCCACTCCTCACCCTGTGCAGCGGCAGAGGCTCAACGGGTTGAACTCCCATGACTCAAGATTGTATTTTTCCTCGTTTGAAGCGAGAGCGTCTGTTCCCTTGTTGGCTAGAGACCCTGTGCGGGGCGTGACTTGGAGGGAGGTCCAAGGATCCCCAAAACGTCAAAATAGACTGCATAATTCGTTGGAGGGAATAATCTACTCATTACAAACACCTAAGTACCTACATAATTATTACCGTAATAAATCTGAATGCAATTTTTACGATCTGGTTTTTTTTCAATTGATCGGTTTGGTTTGTTTTTTTCGGGTTTCCGGGCGCGTCAACGGCTTTGGTCATTAGTCCCGTTAGTGTAGTGCATGTTTTTTCTCGGGAGATGGCGCTGATCTTCCCCCACTGGATGGCGAGATCCGGCGCCGACCTACCATCGGCTAGTGGGGTTTCCCCGTAACCAAGACTCTCCCAGCAGCGGGGCACCGCCCCAGCCGGAACAAGCTCTAAGCTCCCGACCGATCCCCCGAAATAGGTGGTAGTGTAGTGCATGTTAGTGTGTGTGTAAGGGGGGAGAGGATAGGACAAGGAAGAGAAAGGATAGATCGCGCGCGGTCCGTGGCCCGTTTGTTAGAGTACTGCTCCGGCATTCGCCTGGTGTTGATCGGAGAAACCATGATGAAAACTACCATTCAGAGCAGCAGGCCGCAGAATTCTCATCCACAGAAAGCGACTGAATTCGACCAGCTGAAAAGCCAGTGTCGAAAATCCTGCCGCCGTCAGGACTCGAACCGAGGACCTCCCGGTCAGAGGCGCTGCAGTGGCATCAGTTGATGCACTGAGCTGCCCTTTTCGTTTTTTTCAATTGATGTTCTTTACCATTTAGTGGTAATGTTATATAGGACGATGCTTGCTTTAAAGGTAGCATAAATGGCATGAAACGTGTGTGTTTCAGTGAATGAGCTTAATGTTTTCTGCTACGTGTAGTATGCCTATGAAAACGAATACCCACGCGTACAATAGGCATTTGTATGTATATGTAATTCGTATTCATCCCTGCACATGCGTATTTACAGGCTAGGGCGTGGAATTCCAACGCAATAACCGTGTTTTAAAGTCTTAATGGTCGGTACATTCCTCGTTCAGCGGCGCAGATACTCAACTTGTGTGCGCACGAAGAGTTCGGAAGCTGACTCTGGAGGGTGAGTGCGAGGGACACCTTTCACGTGTTCGCAAGAGGTAAAACTGGCGTCGCCAGCCATTGCAGGGCCGGCGACGCGATGAGGCAGTGTGCATGAGTGCGTTGATTCGATAAATGCTCCAGGGCAGGTGACTTTTCATTTCGGCGAACTCCGAAATCACTTTTTTTGTGGAGGGAGGGAAGGAAGGAATGAACAGGACTCTCGATTAAAACTTGTAACATATGATGCCATATTTGAAATAATATTGCAGTTTTTTTGCCATTCCCTGTACACGTATCAATAGAATAACTTCTGACCACAATAAAAGATTTCAGTAAGCACTTTTTTATTCCTCCATTATGCCGGAAGTGACGATTATCAGGTTGCACTTTCTCCGCTCTTCCACTCGGTTTTGTTTTTTGAGCTTTCTTCCAAACTCGTGTATGCCTCGTGTGCGCTTGTGAAGAGAATAAAAATCATCTCCTTTTTCTCATTCTGACTTTTTGAATGTCCACATAGTCGCTTTGCGACGTTTGTGATTGCATCTTAACTCAAGTAATATGAGTTGTGAAGTTCGGTACTCGTTTAGGGAAAAGATGACGATGGTGTTACGGATCGAGGGAGAAGGTTTTCACAGAACTAACTTCCTTCAATACTAACACAGAAATGTAATGGATAATGAAACAGTTGCAAGTTACATGCGAGAGTGACTTGAGTCATCTCGTAATGAACAACCACACGACAGCGACTCAGTAACTGAACCAGACAGGAAGTCTTAAGAATTGCCACGTTCGATCTAGGCTTTGTCTAATGTAGGAGTGGCTTATCATGGGGTAAGTGCTTAAAAAGGCTTAGTCACTTCGGCATGGTCACAGTCACAGGTTAGGAACGAGGCGGATTAGTCATTGTCACAGTCGCTAGGTGCCTCCGTTATAGGTTGCCTGTCACACTTATGGGAGAGTGGCTTATCATGGGGTAAGTGCTTAAAAAGGCTTAGTCACTTCGACACACGTGACATCCGTTGCGTGTAACCACCGTCAAGGTATGTAAATTGTAATTCATGCAATAGTTGGCAGTCTCACGGACCCACGTTCATGCCACGTTTCCGACTTCCCATTTTTTCCCGCAAAATCTTGCCCATACCAACTCTTTCCCGTTTTTGCTTCTCACATCCTCTCTTTCTCTCATCTTTCCTTTTTCTTATTTCATCTCTCCCGCACCTCCTCCTCCATTTTTCTCCATTCCCTACTACATTTTCTTTTATATTTATCATCCTTCTCATATCTCCGTTTTCCTTACACTTATGTATTCTCCTTCCCCCTTCCTTTGCCTTCCTCTTTCCCTGCTCCTCTCTTCGTTTTACCAAATCTTTCCTACCTCTCCTCGTTATCTTCTCATTTCATCCCGTCCATGATCCATTTGCACTTCTTTCCTCTGCTATTCTAGTGTGTCGTTTCAGACGAATCGCTGCCCAGAGCCCTCTGTCGGAGGCGATCGCAAGGCTCAAGACGGCGCCTCGCTGGGACGGCGGGGCGGGCATTCATTGCGTCTCGCGTTAACAAAAGCCGCGATCTGCTATGGAGGGCGAAGCTGGTGCAGGGCTTCGAAGGCGCAACACGAGCTGCCAGGTTTTCTCTTACCCACGCGTTTACACCCTCGGCCTCCCTTTCTTCCCCAGTGCGTGTGTGTTTTATTCGCTGAACAGATGACGGCTGGCTGGCGTTAACTGCGCGAGCGGCGATCTGCTTGAGGCGACGGTGCAGGGCTGAGCGCAAGACGAGCTGCCAGGTTTATTTTTACGCGAGTTAATTTTATGTTGCGATAATGCTTGATTCTGCAACAGCTTCTCGGTTCAATACACAGGAAGGATTGACTGAGATCTTGAATGAAACACAAAGAAGTATAACGTTTTTAACGAAAGAAGCTCTGTAGCAGGTCTTGGCCGAAAGATGTACTTAAGACGTCTGGTGACTTATGCGCTACCTTCTTCTCCACTTGCGTATATAAGTATTTACATTTGGATGTGTTTACATATCATCTGAAGGTTCTTCGGTATACTATAATAATGGATTACACTTCATTGTATACTGAATCTTCATAGAATGAATTAATCATGAGTAATAAGTACTCAGAATTATTTAGTAACAGATAAAGGGCTGGCTGTAAGGCGTGTCGTAAGATTTCTGGAGTCTTCTGGGTCTTCCTCGAGTGGAGTGTGCATTACAATCGCGTAAACCTCGGCCTTTCTTCCAGTGCTTGGTTAGTTTGCATTAAACAGTATTCTACACGTCATTCTGCTAAATGAAAAGGTTTTGAGTTTAAGTAAATCTAGAAAGATTTTAAGATTTAAAAGAAACAGTTTGTTTAGAAATCTGATCTTTATGAGTAGTTCAAATTCGGTTCATCTAGCGCTTGCAACCTTGAGCGAAAACAATTCTGCATCGCAATTAACCCGATGTTAGTTTGATGAAGCTTCGGATCATAAGGGATAAGTTAATAGAAATAAAGGGATAGGGCCACAATCCATTCAATTTTTTATAGGAAAGTATCAACGCTGTCAACAATATTATACGTAAACGTGTACTTCAATCGCATAATGTCAATCTCGGTGGAATTTCTCCCTATAAAATAATAAATGAAACATAGAATTTAAGTATGCAACATCAAATGAACCTCGTAAATCTCCAGTGCGGATCATCTCCTATTCACTGCATCCCCTTTGTGCGCTCCTCCAATTGACGTGGGGAAGGTCAACAAAAGGTACGAATTTCGCATTGCCATATCAACGCAGACGTCTCGTGTACACTCGGTGCGAGTGTATGTCCGTCCGAACGCGTCAGAGGTTGTGGTAGGGGTGGGGAGGGCGTGGGAAGGGAAGGGTGGGGAGGAGAGAGAAGCAAATAGCGACGCAGCGACGCGCGCGAGCGCAAATGGTCGGATAATGAACTGGCGGAACGGAAACGCCGAATCGGCGATGAATTAAAGTGTAATTAAATTCATAAAAACACGCGATCCTTTTCAAGTTTATGATTAAGTCATTAGTCGGTATTTGTACAACCTTTGCGCTTTAAATAACCGTTTAACCGGTTAATGAAGCTCTTTGGCTGCAGCAGGCGCATCGCGACCAGCAGAAAAAAAAAAGCAGTCGCCGCGCGCCGTGGGGCAGAGGGCGTCGCTCGCTCGAGGGCGCGGTTTGCGGCGGTCACCGCGTGGCGGCGCCACAAGCGCCCCTCTGCCAGTGGAAAGGGCAGACTCTCAGGAAGGGCGTCATAGAGGGTGACGGCGGTACGAATTTCGTATTGCCATATGAACACAGACGTAAAAGTGATGGATTGTGGTTGTTTGGGCACTTCCGCTGTTTTGATCAGTGGTGACAGGGGAAGGGAAGAGAAACTGTGGCCCATTGGGTGTAGTGCTGCTGCCAAATTTGCCAGGGAATTCACGGAAGCTGCTGATCAGAGCAATCGGCTACGAATTCGCTTCAGCATCGCCAACTCCTCATACTGACTTCGTGGAGCAGAGTGCGGCAGCTGCTATGATCATACCTTGCAACCTCCTACAAGATGTTCATTGAAACGTAGAGTACTAGACTTTTGTAAATGTAACTTTATTGGGATTAGAATTCGCGAGAAGTGGTAGTTCACATATTAGGCAACGCGGAAATGAATTCGCTGTGTTTCTGAGGAACTTTCTTCAAATCTGTCGAAATATCAAAAGCTGCTTTATCCTAGTTCAACATATCCTAAATGCTCAAAAAATGCGACTCCTCTCTAAAATTGTGGGTTTGCATCAGAATGAGTTTTAATTCAATAATGGACCGTTCTGTGAAGGTATAAATTCCCATCCAAACTTGCAAATGAACTCTCAGCCAGCTCTTTCACTGCTCTGGATGTTTACAATCTTCACTGAACATTCTTTTAATACATTGCTAGTCAGATTATTTAAAAGAGTAACGCTTAGCACTAACTACCCTAAGAGAAATGCTAAGCTCTGAAAGATGCAAATAATTATGGAATAAAAAGAGTATGTACGAGATTGTTAATGTAGTTCGATAATCAAGTTTCTTTTTTCTGTTACAGGTGAGTTAGCAGTGCACTTCCACTCAAATATGCATTAAATCCGGTGAGTTTTCACTTCTGCTAAAACTGCGTCGTGTTCATTCACAGCTTCCATAGTTACGAACGGCGGTTGGTCGCTAGAGAGTAAAAAACGAGCCCGTTGAAGTTTTTACACAGAGGTGTTAGGCTAGCAACGAACCCAGTCAGTTATTTTTTATGCCAATGTTGCCAAATACCACGCTCTTAAAAGAGAAAAATAATACAAGAAAGGATATCTGTTTATTGGAATAAGTGTGCTCGCTCATCTCTTTCGATTCGATGGCAAATCCTTAACGCAAGGAGACGTGAACAGTCCCAGAGAAGCTCTGCATCCTACCAAATGCAATGCTAAAATACTAGTGATAATTATAATTCACTCGCGAGAAAATATCCGTACTTTTAGAAATGGTAACTCTGTACAGTGTGTCGAGATACTCCATTCTATCAGCGTAATATTTGATCTCTCAGTGATAATTATCGCACAACGGGATTTTTGTTGCATTTTTTCTTACGGTAAGCTTGCAAAACCTTGAGGTTTGTGTCATTTATTCCCTACCAATATTAAGGAGCTCCGATATTGCATTACCCGTCAGATAGACTTAATAAAATTCTTAAACAATATTCAAAACGATAAACGAAATTGTTGCTTAAATGTTCTACTAGAATTTTTCTTTTTAATAATTTTTTTAGCGATACACTGATAACGTAATTTAAACCTTTTTAAAATAAATTATTTACTTTAAAGGAGTAAATTGTATCATCACTTAAAAAAGCGATAAATTTCAGCACTAGTGTTCTAGGGATAAAATAATATTTGACCTGATATTCTGATCTGAAGATTTGCCTTCTTATGTGCTTTATCCTATACTTGCTTATCTTCCATTGTGGTTGAATGCATTTGTTTTCCTAGAAATATGCAAATTTCATTAACATTCAGTAGCACATTAGTAGTAATTTTAAAGTCAACTTTGTCAATTCAAAAAGGCGTTTGCTGATGAGCGGTCGGAGTGCAGCCCTTTTCATTTGTCTTGTGCTTTGTGGCTTTGCTTTCGCTCCTGTCGCTTGAAAAGGTGGTCTTTGCTGACAATGCAGCTTTCTAATTGTCTGTGGCTTAAAATATGAATCAGCGAGGGGGATTATTACGAGCCACGATGTAGATTTTTTTGAGTTAAGCATGCAAGAATACTCTTTGAAGAACCTTGATCTGAACCAGTGTAACAAAACATCTCGACAGATAGCAGGGCAACACTTTCCGTTAGCAATTTTTCTGACCACAATTAATGTACAAAGTATCCACGGATTGTGTCTGACAATGCAAGTGTAACTTATAATTGTGTCACCGGCCCCCTTGCCAATACAGCCCTATCGAGCTCTCCCTACTCATTCTCTTGACGCTGTTACCTTCGCTCCTATTGGTTGCTCCGGTCTCGAAATGAACACTCTGCTCCCAATGCAGCATTCTGATCGGCCATGAACTAGAGTCCGTGCTTATTCTCAATTTACTTTTCTCTGGAGCTAACAAACTATTTAACACTCCGTGATTTGATTCCCCACAGCAGAGGGATCGGCGTGACAAATCCAACGCTCGAATTGTGCGTAACTCGGTGAGTAAAGCGGTGAATATTTGATCCATTTGTAAAAATGCGAGGCCGCGTTCGCTGTCATTTGCGGCGACAATCGCTTGACAATTCCCTTGCACGGTATTCCACCTGCAAATTCGAATTTCGATATGGCATTTGACGATGGCATTGTCCTGTTAAGTGTTGATGACTCATTGATAGCTTTTCTTTCGCATGTTCCATGAGCAGCCATTGAGGGCGTAATGGTGATTAACAAATGCAAAGCGGAGCAGAAGTGGAAATCTGCGTTTTAATTGCTCCTCTTGCGAGCGCATGAAGCGGCGCGTGGAAATAACAGAGCGGATTTCGCTTTCGCCGTGCGCGCAAACAGCGCTTCGGCGGCCAACAGCGGAAGCTCGGGGCTGTGCCTTCGCGCTGCGCTGCGCAGCGGTAGATGATGGCTGAAGCCGGAAATACGGATAATTCGAGAAATATCCAAAGTGGGAGAACAGTTTAGTTCCATACTACGAAGCTTACGCGCTTGGGCAATGTTGCCTGCTGCACCGACTGACTTTCCGTCTCTTTGGTGGTCGACAAACACCTCTTCTGCCGTGTGGCATTTAATTACTTATTGCTCATGGAACTCTTGAGGCATTTCCTCTATAGATTGTTACTTTCTCATTGATTGCAAGTGAATTACTTCTTCTTGTACCTTCTTGTTTTATAGGCTAATTTTGAGTTTATTTTTTACCCACATTTCATTACATGTTTTTCTCTCACTTTATCTGCCTCTGTTAATGCCGAATTTCCATATCCATACACAGAATATGGGCTGATGCCCTTCTATAAAATTTCAGGGGGTACCTCTTTTAGTTTTCTTTCGAATGTTTTGAGAATTGCATTGACTAATTATATCTTTCCATTTTCTTTTGCTTATAATTTAAGACTAACATTATATTCTAATTAATTTAAGTCTATCACTTGTTATAAAGTGCCGTTTTCAATTATTATTTTTGAGCGAATAATTTCCTATCCTTTGAATGCCAGAAATTTGTTTTCATGAAATGTTTGGGGAGTACTAGCATGTAGAATCTTTGCGTCACGGAGTGCACATGCAGCCATCCGAAAGCCAGGGTTTGGTGGAGAGGGCGGGCGGCCGCACCGTGTCCACGCGCAAAGAGCTCGGCAGCCTCCGTCAGCGACCGCGCGTCGCGTGGCGTCTGAACCGGAAAAGCGCGAGATTCAGACCTGCGCAGATAGCACACGCACAAGGAAAGTCTTTCTTGCCCTCACAAGCATACGACATTGAAACACGTGTTTTATACAGAATCTGTTAGCCTGGGACTCCCCAGAAACAATTGGGGCACAGAGTTTTGGCACGGGTCCAGCTTATTCTCATAGTAATCCAGCTTTACACTAATTCCGAATGAAATGCGCGTCCTTGCAAGGAAATGAACTAATAGGGGACATAACTTATAATGTCTAGGACAGCTTCTGTATTGACGTGAAAACGATCGCACGCGTTCCATTGGCTGCGGGAGCGGTTGGCGCGTTTGTGGCTGCGTGGGTGCTTGTGGGAGGGATGAAGGGCCAAAGGGCGCCCGACGCCTAAGGTCTTGGAGGAGGAAGGATTCAGAGGAGCAGGCCCTTGCGCTACCTGCGAGGCCCCATGTCCTGCGCCCAACGCGCTGCAATCTGCTGCTGTCGACGCCCCCTTGAGTGAAATGAGATTGGTAGAAGACTGCGGGACCGTGAATATCAACGATTCCCCGCTAGGAGCTGCGTCCTCCCTTTGCTTTGATCGCGAATAGAGCTCTTGTAGTCTCCGTGAGGCAACAGAAGCACCTTTTCTGCCGAAAGAGTAAACCAGGAGAAAAATTATAATTTTTTAATATAAAATGACAGAATATAAAATATAAATATTTAATATAAATACGCAAAGTCAATATTTTGTAAAAAATAAGAAACATGGCAGTATGCAAATTTAGCAGGATTTAACTATTGACGTATTTCTATTTTATTGATAATACTAAACCTTATTGTTCGTGTGTTATGACGATTGCGTTAATTTGAAGAAAACGTTAGACACATGTTAGGCACTCTCAGACGCGTTGCTCAGACCAAGCTGGAAACTTCTTTGAACCCTGTTTCAAGTATCCTTTGCTCAGCCGACCTTTCTTCTAAACTGCTTTGAATACAACTAGTGAATAAGTTCTCTGTTACTATGCAATCTTAATAAAAACCTGCTTTTAAATTTTCTACGGTGGTATACACACGTTAGGAAATAATGTACTAAAAAAATTATGTTTTTGTGATCGTAATTGTGGATTAAAATGAAATATTTTAGTTTATAAAATATATGAAATATATACATATGCACAAATATTTTATGTAAAATGTTAGTTGTGCACGATTGTTTTTCAAAGTGAGCATTTCAATTTCAAAGAACTCTTGACGGGGTATGAATAAATGTGCAAAACATCTATAACAGATAACTGTTCCATTCTATTTATTTAGAATTTAATGCTTTCGTGTTCAACACGAATATTTATTTCCTAAGCTGCAATTTTGCATGCTGAGTAAATTACTAATTCCCAGGAATTTTCCTATGACCAAATAGTTATTTGTGTAAAATGTGAAACAAAAGATACATCGTATTGCTACTCAGGGCAGTGACTTTTCACCGATTTCACCTCCAGTCACAAGGAGTTGAAGCGGGGCAACGAACGCAGTTGCTACATAGTGTCAGCAGTTTAGTTTTTAGTTCGGTCTCTTCAGGCAACATGTCATTCTTCCCTGTCGTAGACAGTTATAAAGTTTATTAGATTACTTATCTTCATCATCGGGATGTTTCTGACGACGCTAGGCCAGTTACAGTTTCCACAGACATGCCTTGCCTTCAGTTACAAATTCTGCCATTATACATCCTGAGTATCCTTACCTGGCCACCATCACATCGCAGCAGCCCTTAGGAGCAAACATTCAAAAGGTGGCATGATAATTCGTTGACAAAGATTGAGTTCTTCCTTTGTTTTTATCTAGATTTATTCCAGGGAAAACACTGGGATGTTTTTGCAAAGCATCAAGTAGTAATCTATTCATTAAGTTATTCATGGTATTTAAATGTGTGAAGTTTGTGCTATATTTTTCATTTTTTCGGAAAAGTGCGAAGTGGACGGTTCGCGTTTTGAATGTTCCTTCCTCATGTAGAGCCAGCGACGAGTTGGTCAGGTAGGCGGCGGGTGGATGTCACTCAAGGCGCTAATCTTTGCGCAGAGGAAAAGGAAGGAGATGCAATGTTAATTTCTTAGCGATTCGCGGTGATATGGAAAAGCTCCAGCCACCACACGGCTGAAGGCATACCTTCATGCCTGAGGCGGGATCGAAGAAAGCGGTACATCGCGATAACAACTCGCTATTGGAGCCGGCAAGACGACCAAGTTATCTATTAGCTACAAAAATGCGAAATTTCATCGCCGCACATCGAAGACGCAACGAGCACAGAAGTACAACCGGGGTGTGTACGTCCAAGCAGAGAACGATAAGCCACGGGGATCGTGTGGCTGTTTCAGTGGCCTTCCCAGGAAATGAAAGAACCCTTTCGATTCCAATAATATTTTGTTGTAAAACTGTAAT
Organism: Teleogryllus oceanicus; assembly: GCA_964035755.1. Lineage (NCBI taxonomy): Eukaryota > Metazoa > Arthropoda > Insecta > Orthoptera > Gryllidae > Teleogryllus > Teleogryllus oceanicus. The sequence goes on from CAXIVR010000010.1 coordinate 58,571,019, forward strand.
GCGTTGAGTAATTGCGGCAATATAATCGCGTTGAAAAATGAAAGTGGTGTGGACGTTCCTTGATGTGCGTGGGCGCAGAGCGGGCCCCATGTGCGGAAGCAAGGCCCTCTGAATCGCCAGAGGCGGCGCAAAGCAGGCGGCCGTGGCAGCGCACCTGCGCCCCTCCCCTCCCTCCCTTCCTCTCCTCCTCTCCCCTCCACGACTTCTCCGCGGTCGCCTCTGGGGACCCCCACCCACCCATCCCTTTGTCCTCGCAGGCATCAGTTACCCTTTCAGCGTCTCTTTTGATTCCTTTTCGAGTCCTCAGAGGACTCGGCGGTGGCCGGAGAGGCTTCGTGACCAATCGAGGAAGTGGCTGTTGGGGCAATGAAAGTCCTCGCACGGGGGAGGACTACCGTTAACACGACGTGGACGCCACACAGTGGAAAGAGAATTACAGCGGTTGACTGATGGGTCAGCACCCCGCCGACGAAGACGAAGGCAGCACACTAAGACAATTTGTGAATGACCCATAATCGGCTTACAATCAGCATCTCCCCGCCGAGGTGTAGAAAGACTAGTAAATGAAGCTAGGAGCGTAAATCCCAATAAAACGCCATGTTATCGCAGCGGCTAATTTTCTTTCTTGCTTGTCGTTACTTTAATTTAAATAAGAAGTCGCAATAAAGTTATAAAAAAATGGTGAAAATTCATGTAAGGATAATTTTGCTTTCTCATCATCATCATCATTACCTTAAGTTAATTCAATGTATTGTAAAGCTTATTAATGTGTTTTTATTGAACATGCAAAACTCGGTACCACACTGGTAGACGTTACACTACATACAACAAATCCCAAACATTTATATTTTTCAGTAATGAGTGAGGCATCTCGTGATTTTTCACTTGGTATTTCTAATTTGCTCGATCTAATTGCCACTGATTCATCCACTATCAAAATGTAATTTTTGCTTCCTCCTTCCTCAGCAACTCTCTTAACTTTTCTCCTTCTTTACTTTCCATCCACTTCCGTTAGGGTGACTAGTTTCTTCTCTAGTGGATTTCTCTGTGATGTTTTATGTTGGCTGCATTGGCTAGCGTTACCCGCCCACTTCCCCAGATCTCGTGAAGGCGTCACGTTGCTCAAATGACTTGTCGACCAATCACACTTTCTAAGGGATTTACGACGCACTTCGAAGAGAATTCTCACGGATGCTCATCTAGAAGTGCAAGGAAATTCAAGCGATGTGTGATCAGTCGAACAGGAGCCCTTTGGAGACACTGTGACTAAATATTTCAGTTACCCGAAATTGGTCTACCGATGTATTGGAATTAACAATGTAACCATAAGCAGTCGATCAGGAGCCCTTTGGTATCTTTTTTTTTTTTTTCTTTTAAAACCAACCTTTAATTGATTTATAAAGTTTTTTCTCTTCCCTTTCTCAGTTCCCTACGCACATCTTTCTTCCCTTCATCTTCCTTTTTCCCTGTATATTTCTTTTTTCTTTCATTTTTACGTTTTTTTTTTTTTGTTTCTCCTTTTTTTTTTTTTCTTTTTCTATGTTACTCTTTCTTTCTTCTTCTTTACTTCTTCCCAGTTTTCGTGTTTCTTCCTCTTATTCTGTTATCTGTTCAGTTTTTATTAGTTTTTTTTTCTGCTACAATTTGTGCACCATTTTTCTTCATTTTTTTAAATTCATAATTCAACAGTCTCGTGCCGTTTTCTCTTCTTTTTACACATTTCTCCTGGTTGTTCTCTTACTTTGTCGTTGCCGTCTGGTTCTTGTTTTATTGATCTCTTTCCTCATACATTTTACTCTAATTTCGCCTTTCACTTGTCATATGCTTTCCCTATTCCCTTTTACACACCTCTTCGTATTCTCTGTTGACATTTTCCTCCCAGTGTCCCCGTCCTCGCACTGAGTGGAGTTCGTATTGACTATTCCATTAAGGTGCCGGCAGGTTGGCTGCCCTGCCGCTCTCTTTTGAAGTGGCAAATATGCTTATTTAGTGGGCTCCGCGCCGCCCTCTTTTGTCTCGAAGGAATCCGCCTCCCCCAAGTAGAGGCCCACAAGAAATAACAAATGAGCGTCGTTCCTCAGGAGGCCGTGTAAACGTTGATTTGCAGATTGCTATCGCTCTCCCCGCGGAGTCTTCCTGTGTTTGGCGCGAGACATTTGGCGTTTTGAAATTGCGCTGCGCCCCAGAGACGACGACGGCCGTCTTTGCGAATGTCGGTCAATCGTTTGGCCGTTCGCGCTACGTCAGTCATTTAGGGACGCTCAAGGAGCAAAGAAATGTAAATGATAAAATCTTCAAAACATTTGCACCAGGTTTTACGAAGAAACGTTGTTTTGTGTTTTATCTTGGCAGAGTTCAAGAACTTTTCTTCAAATACTGTAAAAAGACAGTTACGTCGTTGAAAATGACATTGGAACCTGAAACTACGTAAAATTTAATGTTTGCTTTTTAAATGAGATGCTGACAAAAAACATCTTATTAAAATCATACATTGTGCACGTTTTGTTTTGTATTCTCTCATTTGCTTTGTCTATTATTAATTTAATAAATAAATAAATATAGCACCGTGGCAGTTACCATAAAATATATATTTTGAACCTGAGGTAAAATAAGATAAATTTTTGAGAAAAGAACATAATCCCTATCACTAATTTTATTTGACTACTCCTTTGAAGTGGATATTTATTTTAATTTTTATAGCAAATAATTTAGAGAACTTGATTGAATAATAATTCTTCTACTCCGGGACTCTTTTGTGATTTAGCCCCCAACGCAAAGATAAATTGAAAATTTACGACTAAAAATTATTTTCCCTGCATAATTTGCATCTGCATACAGTGTTGGGAAGGCACTTAACAAATTCAGTATTCTAGAAATTGAGCTTATTTGATCATCATTTAATCATAATATTGCCCTGGAACAATATTTATTTAATACTGTATAAAGAAAGCCTCAAATGTTGTTCTTCTAAACACGAGGTAGCGTGACATTTTGGAGAGTTCGTGACATGGTTCAGTTTAACTTGGTTGCGTTCTCTGCTCGATTTTGCAATAAATATTATCGGTGAATGTTGACAAAAATCACAGGCCACAAAGGGGTCTCCCGCAGCCGATACTCAATATCTGCACGTGCACCTTTCATCCCACAGCGAATTTTTGCAGCCCAATGAATAATGTATTACTACACACACATGGGCGGCCAAAAGGTCAATGATGTTAATAAATGATGAAAGGGGATCAGCAAACTCGTTTTTGTGCCTGGAAACGGCTCTTTGACAATCCACGTGTAACGTAAGCATTGCTTGTTTGTTCAGTTGCGAAATAAAAACTCGATTACATTTTTCTCTTGGAGCAGTTTATCAATTAGCGTTGATTGGGCACTCGACGAGTGTAGATTTCATCTGTTCCGCGTTCTGGGGTGATACTCTTGGGTGCAAGGGAACTGGAGATGAGGTGCCGCTAATGAGTTGCGGTTTGCGGTTTTTGAAACAGTGTGCTTAGAAAAAGGTACAGAATTCTCTTTTGTAGTTTCTGATAGTAGTAAAGTGCTAGTAATGGAAACATTTTATTCGGAGAAATAAATGAAATACAGATAACTACTTCGACAAGAAATGCATCATTCCGAATTTCTCCCTGCTGCATGTCGCCCCTGCCACCGCTTTCACCGGCACTCCCCACCTGCCCCCACCTGCCCCAACCTGCCCCAACCTGCCCCAACCTGCCACAACCTGCCCCCACCTGCCACAACCTGCCCCAACCTGCCACAACCTGCCACAACCTGCCCACAGCCTACCTGCCCCAACCTGCCTCACCTGCCCAACCTGCCCCAACCTGCCTCACCTGTCCCCCCTGCCCCAACCTGCCCAACCTGCACAACCTGCCCTAACCACGTGGTACATGGCGGCGTTGGCAGCTGTGCAGTTCTGCCAACCCGCAACCCATACATCATACACATCACTGCAGGGAGTTTGCCAAACTGAGAAATTAATTTTCCTTACACGACTGTAGCTCTCTTGTGTTATTCGAATGTGCAAGTTGGACTGCGCCACTCATAAAAATCTGTTTCCACTACGACTGAATTAAATAGATGGATGAATCTTTTCTTGGCATGACAAGATGACTAATCCATTTGGTTACTTGGTAGCTGCTCAGTTCTTCTGCTTTTCATGTTTAAAATTTAATTTCTTGCTAACTTGAACGCATTCCCTTTGATTAGCGCGGCGTTCCATCAACTATCATAGTTAACATTTATTGCCATGTACTGTGTAGTCAAAGTGTGAAAGAAATTCCTATACTGTACGAATATTACGTCCTCATGCGCGAGTTTCATTTTTATTTAATTAGAATTCATGGATGCGGCGAATTTATTAAAAAAATCCATTCTCCTAAGTAGTTATTACCAATGTACTTTGCTTCGATTTTATCGATATTCGATTAACGGCTAATGTGCATTGGGGTAATGAAAACTGTACAGAAAATCGTCTAGATAACGTGCTGCAAATATCTTTGCCAACCACAATTTCACACATTATCAGGATATAAGCCAAATAACTTTCACAAAATATGTTTACGACAAGCCCTTATGTTTTAAGGGGAATTATATCCACTGCTGCTGCATTCGCGCTGGTAATTTTGGATACCTCCCCAACAATGAGTGTTTCGCCAGCACCACGTATACCTTCACCCCCAGCCCTCACGCCTTCAGCGCCAACCCCTCCACCATCCTAGTTACACACACACACACACACACACACACACATACACACACACGCTGCTTTCAGCGCCAACCCCTCCACCACCCCTAGTTACACACACACACACACACACACACACACGCTGCCGCTCATTGGCGAAGTAATTATGACAATCAATCACCCTTAATGGGCATAACCGTGGAAAGATGGGGGGGGGTTGCCGCTGTAGGAATGTACTGAATTATTTTTAATCTGAAAAAAATATTCACCTCCCCCTAGAGAATTATTATAGTATGTTTCAACGTATTAAATTCAGCGTAACGCTAATTAAATTGTGTTCCATTTAGATCAGGTACATTCTTTTTAATATGCTCTGTCATTTGAGAGGCATCCGGCGCCCAGTATATTAGCGGACTGCGATGGCTCCTAATATTTTCCACCTAAATTTGCAGCTGTGTGTGAGAAAAACAGGCTTTTGAAGTCTCGTCTGCTTTGCGTGTAATATAATTCTGACACATTTCGGCTACGAATAAAGGGGTTGCTCTAGAGCACGTTATGAGGCAGAAAAATTACTGTTGGTAAACCCAGGTACTACATATTTCCTTGGATATATCCGAATGTTCGAAGTGTGTGGAAATTGCTTGGTTATACTAACCACATGTACATCGGCAGGTACATTATGAACATTTACAGTTATTTGCTGAGTATTTTCCAGGCCGCTCTCAGATTAAATTGTTGAATGAGATTAAAGGCGCCGTTTTGTACAGTTTACTGTTACGACAGTATTTCCTTAGAAAACAATTTCACAGTTTTTTGCACATTCTGAACTTATGAAATTCCGAAATCATTGAAAATAGCATTCCACTGAAACAAATATCAATTATGTTTGTTTACGTTTGTTAATGTTGGGAAGAACGTTAATTTTCGTGAATAGTGTTTTGATAGAATGAAATCTACCACACTTGTTTCCTTTACCATGTCTTTTTGAATGCAACAAACCTGATTTTAACTTGATTTATGAGAATTCCCTAAAAGAAAATCTAACAACAGAAAATGCGTGTAAAAACAATCTAATCATAAATTACTGTATCAGACAAAATCCTCATACGAAAAAGGAAGCAAAATGCAATGTTCGATGCCTTTAAAGAAAGATTTAAGACGATCCCTTCTTGACACAGAGCACATAATGAGAAGACGCCGAATATAATAGAAAAATACGATACCTTGCGTAATTAATTCTTAGAAGCCATTAAGTCATTTTATCTCCAGACGGCCTCTATTTTCAAGTGAACGATATTTTACTTTGTTGTTCACTAAGGCCGTTTAAAGCCGTGCCTTAGTGTGCGTTCGCATATTGTGCTTGTAGGTGTGCTACAAGCAGAGAACGCGGGCAGCGAAGCGAAGGCAAATCCCGGCAGTGAGCCTGGGGCTCCGACTCATTTCCACAGAAATTGAGACGCTCTTTATGAGCATCGGAATGAGGGGCGAAATGCGAATTGGAGATTTCATGTTCAACACTGTGCGTCGATTTTGGTAGTGTCCTGTTTGTGCACACATACATTTCCGGAACACTCTAGAGATCGCTAGTTGGACAGGTGAAGGAACTCTGTCGTCTCTGCTGTGACTGGGAAGTGTTCTCGTACTCTCTGCTGACGTTTTCTTCAGCTCTAACTTCGAGAGCCGGTGAAGGGGATGAGTTGGATCTTAGGTCTAAAGTTTCTGCAGTGCTGTTACTAACATAAAATCAAATACGTATGGTGGGTGTTTATTTATACAAATAACTCTTATTATGCTTGGGTAAAAATGTATGAAGCGCGTCAATGATCGGCGGAAACTTTTATTCATAACTGAGCTGTTATTGAGGAAAGATGGTAGGGAATTCGGTAGGCATAAAAACGTACTGAGACAATCGCGTTCAGCTATGTGTTTTGTTTATGGCTGCGAGACATACTTAACACGTTAATGGAGGTGAGGAAACGAAAACACCACCAGAAAATGATAGTAAATGAAAAATCTTAAAACTGGATGCTTAGATCAAAACATTGTATATGTAGTCGGAGGGTTTTTGATATAATTCAATGTGTTCAACACTTCGTGTTCAACGTGTCAACAATCCAAGTTTGCCCTTTGCACCAAAATTATTGATTCAATCTCAGTAAATATTATGAATAATATTTTTGAGGGAAAGATACCACAGCTGGGCGAGACGGGAGGCGTGGCGGAGCGTGTGCTAGCTGAGCGTGACGTGACGGTACGGGGCGGGGAACGGGCGTGGAGCATTATTAATTAATGTGTATAGAATGTCAACACTACATACTGACAAATTTCTATAATAGTGTTTTTGCACAGAACAACTGCGCTAGACGCAAGTCGATTCCTGTTGAAGGTTCTGCGCGGGGCAGAGAAAAGCGCGTGCCTCCCCCTCGCAGCCACAGCCGAGTGTTGAGAGGGAGAGAGAGTGAGGGAGAGGGAGAGGGAGAGGGGGAGAGGGGTGCTGCGCACTGTCCCAGGCGACGCCGTTCCTTTACGGCGCCCTCCTCTCTGCGGCGAGCAAATGAGGATACACATCACGCGTAACTCAAATGTATGAAATGAGCTTATAATTTGGTTAAACAAATCCGCAGTCCTTTTGCCGGCGCAGGGGCGCGCCCATTAGCGCTGACGGGGGCTGCGGTGGAGGCGCAAGCCACGGGAGAGCCTGCGGCCCATTAGCGCTGCGGCGGCCAAAGGGGGAGACGCGGAAAGTGGCGTTGCGGTGGGGTGCGGTCACTTCTGAACAGAAGGACTGAAGCTTCCTCAGTGAGTGGGAATGGGCTGGGCATGGCCACGGCCAAGAGGGCAGAGCTGTGAGAAGCCGCAAGGAGAGTACGGCTGGTGGCTGCACAGCAGTGGCCTCGCGGGCTGCGCGCGAGGTGGGTGCGGATGAGGTCCATCCTAGGGGAGGAGACCGCCAGTCACAGGGCTCCCTTCGAACAGCACCACTGATGTTGAAAGGGCAATTGCGAGCAATGACGCACTGCCACACGCAGTTCAGGCTTCATTATTTTGGAAATGTTTTTTGCGATTTGCGACAATGTGCGAATTAGACATATTAGATTTCGGTACCTTATAATTGATTGTAGGGCAGATCGGAAATTGAACGTGCTCCTAAATATAAAATTGACAACACAATATTGAATCTTATTTGCCTGATGATGACTGTAATACATGATTTTTTCATTAACTATGTTTGATTGAGAAAGACTTTTTTATCGGAACTAGAAAAAATAAAATATTTTCTGCTAAAAGCCTAAAACATTTCCGACACAGGGCATTATATATTTCTATTTCCAAATCAAGAACACTATTTATTCATAATCGTTTTATGACATATAAAAAGTTGAATACATTTCCGTTTTATTTTAAACGACTCATAATTATCCCCGATTGTTTGTGCAGTATCGTAAAATAGGTTTGCTCGTTGGTACCACTGATTCAACTTCGTAATGTGGTAAAATGGTCATAAGAATGAGCTGCCAAACATTACCCTTCTTAGAATTGCCTATATTCCATTTCTATGTCAATCTCGGTGTGAGAGAATGCCGTCAATTACGTTCGTTTTCTTATCATATGGAATTATAACATTCCTCGTGATCAACCAAATCATAAACTTTTAAAATAGGCACTGATTAAAATATTGTTTATGAGTTACAGTGATCATAAAGAAAAAATAGAAAAACATTATTTTTATACATAGCAGTGTACAGAGGAACATAAACAATGAAGTATGACCTGTGCAGTTATAAATTCGGTAAATTGCCCATTTAAGTAAGAGGGAAACAATTTCACAACATTGGACGTCCATATTTCAATCTACGCGCCGCGTCGAATCTGCTCCGTCATCTACCCTCTCCCCACAGCAGCAGCATCCCCACTACTTGCACATTCGCCGCTCTGGCGTGCAGATGGCTGGATCCCTAATAGAGAATGCCCGTGGCGATGAGCAGGCGTTGTGCAGGCCTGGCCTTACTCCCTCTCGAGGATGGCAGGAAGGAGCAAAAAGTGGGGAAGGACTGCTTTTGCGAGAGTGAGAGAGGATGGGATGGGACGGGCTGGGCGGGGTCACGTCCAGGAGGGAAGAGCTGTGAGGAGCGAGGAGAAGGAATATGGCTGGTGGCGCGTCGGTCTTCATCTACTCCTCTCCGAAGATGCAGGGAGGAGCAAAGAGTATGGATGCATTGCTCCTGCTAGAGTGAGAGGGGATGGGATGGGACGGGCTGGGCCTGGTCACGTCCAGGAGGGAAGAGCTGTGAGGAGCGAGGAGAAGGAATAGGCTGGTGGCGCGTCGGTCTTCATCTACTCCTCTCGAAGATGGCAGGGAGGAGCAAAGAGTATTGATGCATTGCTCCTTGCAGAGTGAGAGGGATGGGATGGGACAGGCTGGGCCTGGTCACGTCAGGAGGGAAGAGCTGTGAGAGCGAGGAGAAGGAATATGGCTGGTGGCGCGTCGTCTTCATCTACCCTCTCGAAGATGGCAGGGAGGAGCAAAGGTATGGATGCATTGCTCCTGCTGAGTGAGAGGGATGGGATGGGACAGGCTGGGCCTGGTCACGTCCAGGAGGGAAGAGCTGTGAGGAGCGAGGAGAAGGAATATGGCTGGTGGCGCGTCGGTCTTCATCTACTCCCTCTCGAAGATGGCAGGGAGGAGCAAAGAGTATTGATGCATGTGCTCCTTGTAGAGTGAGAGGGATGGGATGGGACAGGCTGGGCCTGGTCACGTCCAGGAGGGAAGAGCTGTGAGGAGCGAGGAGAAGGAATATGGCTGGTGGCGCGTCGGTCTTCATCTACTCCCTCTCGAAGATGGCAGGGAGGAGCAAAGAGTATGATGCATTGCTCCTGTAGAGTGAGAGGGGATGGGTCCAGGAGGGAAGAGCTGTGAGGAGCGAGGAGGAGGAATATGGCTGGTGGCGCGTCGGTCTTCATCTACTCCCTCTCGAAGATGGCAGGGAGGAGCAAAGAGTATGGATGCATTGCTCCTGCTAGAGTGAGGAGGGGATGGATGGGACGGGCTGGGCCTGGTCACGTCCAGGAGGGAAGAGCTGTGAGGAGCGAGGAGAAGGAATATGGCTGGTGGCGCGTCGGTCTTCATCTACTCCCTCTCGAAGATGGCAGGGAGGAGCAAAGAGTATGGATGCATTGCTCCTGCTAGAGTGAGAGGGGATGGGATGGGACGGGCTGGGCCTGGTCACGTCCAGGAGGGAAGAGCTGTGAGGAGCGAGGAGGAGGAATATGGCTGGTGGCGCGTCGGTCTTCATCTACTCCTCTCGAAGATGGCAGGGAGGAGCAAGAGTATGGATGCATTGCTCCTGCCGGAGCGAGTGGGGATGGGCTGCGTGTTTCTACGTCCCAAAGGGAAGAGCCCAGAAGATCTAGATGGATTCGCGGTGACGTAGAAATAAAGAGCTGTGCAGTGGGGAACAGGAGGCGGCGTGGAAGGAGGTGTGGAGTGTGGAGGCGTGTCCGTGGGGGGACGGAGCGGCTGCGCCGACAATGCTGAGAGGGCGGGGGAAGGGGCGGGGCGCATTGGTATGCGGCTCAAGGGCGCGCGTCGGCGCCGCGTGCAAGAGGGTCGGTCGTCGCCCCTCGCTCCTCGCTTGTCGCCGCCGCCCCCCCCGCCCCGCCCCCCCGCCCCGCCCCGCCCCCCACTCGTCGCGTGACGTCCACCGCACCGTCTCGTCGCTCTGCCCAGCGCGCATTCCTTTATTCCTAATAACTCTGTCAACTAATTCACATCCATGTGCATGATTTCTCTTGTGCATTGTAATGGATCATTGTATAGTGGGACTACATTGACGATATTGGCCTTTTTTGAGTTTTCGATGAATGTAAATTTCGTTACATCTACACCTAATATTGAAGGAACATAAATTATGTCTGCAGCTCTTAAGGAACGGAACGCCGCACTGTCCTCAATCCCCTTTGGCTACGGGTTCGTTTGGTGCATGGAATCATTAGTCTGAATCTTGTCTGCGCCATTATTCACTTTGGCAGAATCTCAAATTCATTGAAGAACGAAATTTACTTTCTTTTTCTGTGCAGCTGAAATATATAGCACTTAGTCCCTTGGATTTTTTACGAACACTTAGAAGTACTACAGTAGTATTTTCTTTATTCTGGTACAGGGTAGGCGGTCTACAACAACAAAACTGTTGTAACTAGAAAAGCTCATACTTTCTCACATTTTTTAACTTTTGAATTTTTCAAAAATTTGAGTAGTTGAATGAAAATGATACCTGGACTTTTTTAAATGTTTCCTTTGCTCTATTAAGGACACTAATTATGAAACAAGTAAACTGCCCCTCCCCACTCCTTCCCCACCACCCCGCCCCTCCCGTCTTCCCTCATTACCTTTCTGCGCCCAGCCCAAGACAATGTACAATTCTTTCATAGTTTTCGGAAATTAGACTACGAAAAACATTTTAAAAGTTTTTGAGGGCGTCTCTCTCCCTAAGTCTTTTCTTTCAATGCTCGTCTCTGGAAATAGTTTTAGCCAAGAAATAACAATGATGCGAACTTCGTTTGAAAAAGATATTCTACTTGATACTCGTATGAGTAATGTAAGCCAACAACAAGCTCTTGTTAAAATCAGAAAAGAGCTCTTTCTATTAGAAATTACATTCGCAATAAAAAAAGTTACCATTTTGAGAGTGGAAATGAATTATATTTCTTGGTGACAATTGTTTCACGTAATACAATACATGAGACCTGCATTCCTTTGCTGGTGTGACAAATGATTTGAAAAATTAGAAGTTCAGTAGACCAACAATAATCAATCTTCGTGTGTCTACGCATTTTTCTGAAACCAGCAACAACACAAAATCGTTTTGAAAGCAATACATAAGTGTTTGAATCACCTAGGCAACGGCGAGGGAAAGGCAAACTGGCGCGAGTGCCTAACGATACCACTACAGAGTTCAGAAATAATGGGACTTCTCCAAGTTGCATGGATTGTCATGCAATTGGCTCATCGAACATTATCGTTAATTATTTGAGTTGTTTCTGACTATTGTAAACGTATTTATTTATTGTTTTGATTTCTTAAATGAGCAGTGATTTTTTTCATTTCGTAGTTTCCGTCCAGTTTCCTGTGCATGGGGAGTTCTCCCCTCCGCCGGTGGAGCGCTGTCGGCGAAGGGAGAAAGAAGCGACAAGGGACCGCGCACTGCGGCGCGGCGTCCGCCCCCTCCCCTCTCCCCTTGTCTCACGCCCATAATGCAATTAGCGCGGAAGGAAGGGGAGGTCACGTGGTCGCTGCGGCGCTGCGACGCGACGGCTCAGCCCACGGGGAATGCGCGCGGACAACGGCGCCGCCTCCCGACCTCCGCCTCCCTGCCTCTCCTTGTGCACCTCCCCCACACGCTTCCTTCACCTCTACATTTTGCTCCTCCCCGTTCCTCCCCCCCTTCCCCCCCCCCCCCTTGCCTCCCCCCTCCTCCTTTTATCGCTTCCTCCACCTCTACATTTTGCTCGCACTCGAATCCGCACTCGAATCCGCACTCGAATCCGCACTCGAATCTGCACTCGAATCCGCACTCGAATTCGCACTCGAATTCGCACTCGAATCGCACTCGAATTCGCACTCGAATCCACACTCGAATCTGCACTCGCATGCGCGTGAACACCACTCTCCCTCGCCCTTCCCTCCTCTTAATACGTTTACAATACAGAACAACTCAAATAATTAACGATGTTTGATGAGGAATTCATGACGATTCAGGCAATTTGGAGAAGTCCCATTATTCTGAAATCTGTAGTGGTAGCTGCGCGGCCCGCCCCCTCCCTTCCTCCATCGCCCTTTTTGTTTATCCCTTCATCCTTCTCCCATCGTCCCTCGCTCCTCCTCCGTCTGAACCCTCTCTAGTCCAAACGTCTTCTTCTCTCCCTTCTGCGCCCTCCCCGCCGCCCATTTGTGCGAATCTCAACTCGACGCACGCAATTAGCCTTCTCTGCGTCAACGCTTCCCGGAATATCCCTCGCCCACCCAACACGTACAGCTCGCCAAGGCGTCCCTTCTTCCCCACGCCCTCCGCCCCCTGCCCTCCCCCTCCTGCTCCCTTCCAAGAACCTCACCTCCGCCGCGCCAGCCCTTCCCGGAACACGCCTCTGCTTCGCAGCGCCCCTCAACAGGGCCCTTCTTCTAATACAAAGGACCGAATTAGCCATGGGCCTCTCTTGGTATTGTTGCTCATATATGAAACAATTGACGAGGTCACGGCTTACCCCAAATTACTCATTCAGAATTATAAAGGAGTTTCAAAAAATTAAAAGACTTTTTAAAAGCGCTCCTACTTCTGCATTGCCAGTGTACAATGGCGCAGAACGGTACACCTTCAAGGCGTAAGTGCCGTTGAGGAGTAGCCCGTTAATTCGCACTTTAGCCACGCTGTGTAGATGAAGATGTAGAAATGACGAGATGTGGGATAAACAACTAAAACAATAAATTGTCGGTAAACAATTTATTGTGGGGGTTGATTATTTTATATCTCACTAGAGATTACCTCAATATTTCTGCTACCACCAGGACATGTACACAAATGACATTAATCAGATCATTTCTAACAAATTTGGCTTGATATTGAAATTAATCAAAGGAAGCTGATTGAAGTAAAGTTGTAGTGTGGGGCATCTTATGTATTGGAAAGAATTACTAGTATTGTTGTACAAGTGCGTTGGGACTATCCGACAAGTCAGACTATCAATTGGACAACTGTCGTATTCTTCAGTAGCTCACTTATGCACTATTGCAGTGATAATCTTTGTATTTCCTTCTTAGAAGTGAGCAAAGAACGTTTGGTGGTATTGATGCTTTGTAATTTTTAATTCCTCTTTCAAATAATTCTGAAGAAACATTTGTTTTTAGTTGCTGCATTAAGCGAAGTGAAAATTATAGTCAATGTCGATATTGTATTTGAATACAATGAGTCCCAGACAGAGATGCTCTGCGTGAACAGAGCGCATGTGACATTAAGTGGATTACATAAACATTGCATTTGATAGTTCATTATAATCGTGCAAGTGCTCTGAAAGCAAAGCATTAGTTTTGTGCAGAATGTCGATTCGCATAATCGTGGAGTAAATGAAATTGGTACCGCGCTGCACCGCTGACCCGTGGTCAGCACAGCGCACGAGAGGGCGTGTGACAGGGCTGCATGTGCCCTGACAACGACAAGCCCATGAGGTAAAATTTACACAAATAAATTAATCAATGCAGCCGAAATTAATACATAATCTACTTACCCGAACACGCGAACCGCTGCCCCAGCACCCCGCCCCCTTGCACTACATCCCCCTAAACGCGTCGCCCTAGAAACGCTTCATGAGCTTCAACTTTCCTTGCCAGACAGCTGACGTACTTCTGTGCTAAAGTGATGTTCTGCTTCTCATGTATCCGACTGAAAAATGACGAAAGGAAAATGACGAATGCTACAAGAGGAAAGGTTTCTGCATGTTGCGTACTGAGTTTTTGTTTATTTTGCACCAAACAGGAAGTGGACAAGATTTAACTGTTGGGAGGGCTGGTGTACAGTGGGTCAATACTTCGAGCTTACGAACTATTTTTTTCTGGTCTTAAAACTTTTTACTTCAAAAGAGATGACATTTTTATGTATTGTTACTATTTGTCGTTCTTCTTTTGCTCGAATTTGTTAAAACTATATCTTTGCTTTGTGTGCTGAATGTTAGACGTTTAATACGCAATGCGCGTGAAAATATTAATAGTTTATTCTATAATCCAGATATTTTAGTCTTTCTTGTGATTAAAAGTTAAATTCTGCTGGGAGGTCGAGTATGTGGAGAAATAACATTTCATTTTACCTTATCGTGTTTGTCGTGTGTTTGGATAAATCAAGAGGAGCAACCTCATAACAACAGTCTATTCACGATGCCAGTATGCCACCGTAGAGACTACTGGGGGGGTTAAGGTTGGGTGGGCGAATGGGGAGTCGTCCCAGCGGGCGAGCGCCGGTTCGGCGAAGCCTCGGCGGGGTGGCGGGCCGGTGGCGGCGAAGGCGCAGCGAGAGATGCCGCCGCGGGGAGCCTGAGCGCTAGTCGGCTTCCGGGATTGGAAACCTCTTGGATAGGCGACGCGTCTCGCAGTGCGGGGAAAGCCAAATTTAATAGGCTAACCGGGGGACGAGCGGGAGGTGAGAATACAAAACAACCACCAGCTAGGGGTCATTATCCAATCGGAAATCCGAGAACCAGGCAAAAGTCTGGGGGCAAAGCAGGTTCTGGATGCAGGAGAAAAAGAAAGTTTAGTTGGGTTAACCCAACTGCACCGCACTCGCTACACGACTGGCGAGGCAGACGGCGTCCGCCAGCCGCTGGGCGCCGGTGCTGCCCGCAGGCCATTGGCATCGCGGGATATTTCGTCTCTAGTATCTAGCGCGATCTTGCGAGCGTCTATGAAAGCAGTTCAACTCTTCAACTGTTTGTCCTTCCAAAGAGTTTCATACGAATCTTTACCTTTCTCTCTGGAAACTAACCTGTGGTTTTTGCGGAAAAAATATTATAAGTCCACACAGAACGCTTAAAATGCATACTCATTTTTTGTTAATTAGCGCCAAGAAATTGGTATAAATGATAGATTTCAAAGGACTGGCGTCAAATGTGAATTGATTTTGGCCGTCCATGTGCCAATACGTGTAACCCATCTCGATCAGGTTTTTCGTCCAGTTTCCCTGATCCATTGAGCAAATGCTGAGATGGCCCCTTGTTTTGCTTCTGGACATAAATGTAACTTCATTTTCTGTGCACGTCTTCTAGAATTCAGTGGGAAATACAATTATTCAAATTATCGTTTCCATGTTGTCGTGCCAGGAAGTAATGAGCCAAAATTTATTGCTTATTTATCTTTGAAAATAGATTTTATTACATGGGAGTTTTTTTGTTGTTTTTTTTCTCCCTTTCAAAATTCAAAATTTATTGATTATTTATCCTTGAAAATAGATTTTATTGCATGGGAGTTTTTGTTGTTTTTTCTCCCTTTCAAAATTCAAAATTTAAGTAGTATATGATAAGTGTAGGGATCACAGAATTTTGAAAATGTGCACACAATTCACTTTTCCCCATAGCACGTCATACGCAGTTTTTAACTTTTTTTGACGTAAAATAAATAAATAAATAAAATAAATAATAGAAAGGTTGTATATCTTACTCTCTCTTCACACAATTAGTTACGACACAGCACAATAATTGTAAGTCACTATAAAAACATTGTGATACTATCCTGCTCATTAAGTGAGTTCTCTTCACTAAAAATTGGCTACAGATCACGTTACTGCATCCAACCATATTAGAACCAGCTTGTATGATCCAAATGCTTGTATGATTAGAAAATCTTGCGCAGTTTAATAAAGATGCCCGACGGAATTCAGGAACTTTTCCCTTTATAGTCTCATGACTTTTCATATTCGTTAATTGGCTGTTTCAGTTATTTCCTCTATTTTAAAGGAATGTGCTTTTAAAAATAAGGGTTATAGAACTGCAAGATGAGATGGAAGGAAAATGAATATGGGAAGATTTCGGAAATTCGAGTTATTTTTGAAAAGAATGCAAAGCAAAACAAAATCATTTTTCAGTGTTGACAATTGACATTTAAAACGCTCAGTGGAAGTAATACCGAAATACATTGAATATAAAAATATCGTTTTTGTTCAGGATCCTTGATTTCGTTTCCAATCAGTCGTTAGTTCTAACAAGTGGCGTTATTCATTTTGCTCCCGCACCGCTGGATTGAAATCTGTCTGCTCCCTTGCAACATGGCTGAATTTCGCTCCGCGGACGTGAGGCTGCTGTGAGGGCTGCGAATGGCGCCGCCTGTTGTTTGGACTAATTGCAGTGTAATTCTGTTGTTCGTAACCAGATATTAATAATTGTGGCTGTGCGTCAAAGCCCCCTGCGTCTCCGTGCTGGGCGCCAACGCCCATTGGCTCTGTGCGTGTGGAAGGGGGGGCGCCCTGTGCCACCACGTGGCAGTTGGGAAGCCAGTGGATTGGAAAATACGTTTGGCTTCGGCTCACCGCGTCAGTGTATTGGAAAATGCGATTGGCATTGGCTCACCGCCTTCATTCCCAGTGACGAGGATCTCTTGTGCTCGATTTTGTACCTCGCTAGTGTTGCAAGCATTCCTAAAATTCTAAATTCATTTCTATGCTTCAAATTTTCAATAAGATGAATTTCTTTAATAAATTCTAATATCAACTGAAAACCAAAGGTGTTACAGAATGACACAGACTTTCTTGTAGAATTTTTTTTTTGTAATTTCCTTGTTGTGGACTGTCTTTAAGGTTTAGCTCCATTCTCTGGCCTGATGCCATCTATGGACGCCCTAAGTATATTTTTTGACATTTTCACCACATTTTGATTTTCTAAAAATAAAATCGAAATATTACTTCAAGATTATTACAGAAGAGTAAAAACCCTCGTTCTAAATAGAAATTTTCATTGAAAAATTTTTAAGTCTTTTTAAGAAAATGGCGGTTAAGCATTACTGTAAATGCGAAATTTGAAGCTTTTTTTCGCAGGAATTTATTGAGTTTTCGAAAAACTTCATTTAAGACTTTTCAAGCACTTCCACTAACAAATGAAATAATAATAATCCAATAACAAATACATTTGTGTAATTTTAAAAAAATATAAGAATACACCAAAATGTATTTTATGTCATCTTAAACAGTGTATTTTTCATTATCTGTACACAAATTTTGAAAAAAAAATTTGGAGCCATTTTTAGAAACTGCCGTTTGACGGTTTCTGAAAATGCGGAATTTTGACCTCGTTTTAACAGAAAACTGAAGTTTTCGAGAAACCTTGTAGAACATTATTTAAACCACATGTACTCATAATAACAATAACGTGAAGAAACTGCTTCAAATACAAATATTACCGACGTGAGAGACAAGTCAAAAAAATTACATTTTTGTAATTTTTGAAAATACAAAAGAATAGAGCAATATGACATTTATGTCATCGTGTAGGCTTTGTTTGGCACCTAACCCTGCCAAAAATTTTAATAAAAAATTTGAAGCCTTTTTGAGAAAATCTTGTTTTTGTAATTTTTTAAAAAATTGCAAATATTTCTCGCACGATTGCATGAAAACTATTACAATTTTCAAAAAGCTACACGACCTTAATGAAAGAACTATTTATGGAACACAAATTTCATTTGAAGGAAAAATCTCTATCGTCATTTATAGTTGCGGTAGACGCCGCAAAAAATAAAAACTTGAAATTTTCGAACCTTTATATTTATCCTTGAAAATGGGGCCTATGCCGTCTTTAGAAGTGTATTATACTCTATTCTTACAAAAATTTAAAGGAAAAATTTGGAGCAGTTTTTGAGAAAAAATTGAAAACATCCGGAGGCTTCATGTAGAGTATCCGAAATTTTAAAAGAATGTTTTTCAAAATGTCTGATCTTCAACTAGAGCCAGAACGACATAAATTCTTCAATTTGTAAAAGATCGTACGAATGGTTTAGACGCTAGTAGTATTCACGGACGGACAGACCTTTTGCCTTCAATTGATTTTTCGGTATCACGGACCAAAAAAAAAGAGTTCTGGATACACCACGTGTAAGAGGATTTTCTCTTAATTTAGCTTAATTTAATCTGGATTTATCTTCTTTCTTGTTTTCTGGACCCGGCAATGAATTTTTTCTGTCCAAAATTCCCCGTTTCTGAGCGCAGCATTATATAATTTTTTACTACATATATAAGTACGTATACGAGAAAGTAAAATAGAAATTATTTTTAATTCACTGCAGAAATTGGTATTATTTTAAAAGTTCAGTTATTTGTAGTGTGAAATGGACGTAAATAGGGAAACTTTGTTTGGCTCACGATGGTGCTTGCAGTTCTGAAAGCAACGTTTCCAAGGAAATCCCTACACAAATTCATTAGAGTTTCCTCTGCCTCTTCTATATTCCCATTGCAATTCATTTGATATATATTTTTCACGGAGAGAGAGGAAGTAGATTCCACGTGGAATGGAATCTACCAGAGACAACTGTCATATTTTGAATTTGAGTGTGCGCTCAGTTACGCACTTACGAGAGACGCACTGGTTGGAGCAACTGTTGCTGAAAGGGGAGACAGTAGAGATTTGCTGCTGTCATACCAAGATTTCAAGGCGGTTTCTCTGTAAGTGTAAAATTTATTTAAGCTTCTCCAAGACAGGCCTGCCGAAACAAATGTAACATTTGGCTAATATTTAATTAAAAGTCTTTGTGGTTAAATCTCAGGGCTGTCTGGCCTTATTTGTAACATTTCAGAATAAAATAAAATTTTCTTTTTTTTGTTTCAAAACAATCAATTGGTTAAAAAAATAAACTAAGTAATTGACTAACATGGGAATGTAAATTAAAATATTTTCACTAGGTTATGGGCCTCAGTAGGACATTTCTTCAAAACCTGTGCGAAGAAAATAGTTTTATCAGGAGCCTGCAAATGCTTTACATGAGGTCAGCCTAGCCATTCACTTTTCACCCAGTTCCCTTACCAAGATATGGAATATATAATCTTGAATTGAGTGTATGATCTAGGTGATTGGTCAGGTTCTTCTATCCCGAAAGTTTTTTCCTGATTTACTGCATGAAAATGACTTTCCATATTTATCACTCAAGTTTGCTGGTGATGAAGGTGCCAGTAATTGAGGTTCGAAAGGAATTGCTGAAGGCAGATTTGAGTACTTAATTCCGTTCCCAATATTTTCATTGTCACCCGTAACATTGGATATACTGGAATATAAGTTAGCGCAGTGGTTCTTCTGTTCACGCCGTATCATTGGATCACCCCTCTCCCCTCCCATTGTTACAACCAACAATACATTTATCTTAATCCCAACTTTCACTTCCGATAATTATAATTATATTATAATAATTATATATTTATTCACGAATAAATGTAGTTTCGTATCTTAACATAAAAAAATTGCATTCATAAACACCAAAATTGTGCAGACTTCGCGATTACCATCTTCTACTAGAATCTGACGCACTAGGCATACTTTAAAAATGGTACCTTCCTTTAACACTTCCTCACTGATTTTCGCTTGCAGATTCACTGCAGTTATGCTCAGAGGGAGAATGTGAGATTTCTTCAGCAGAAGCGGCCAGGAGTACAATGAACAAGCGGCGGAAACCGCTTATTGTTGCGTTAAATGAAACTGAAAAAAACAACCACTGGCTTTTACACGAACCTTCGTGGACTCGGAGCGTTCGTTATTCACTATAACGATTTTCTTGGGTTTCAAGGCAGGTCGGGGTACGAAGGTAGGGTAGGGTAGGATGGACGTGAAGCAGCTGCCCAATGGCGAGAGCGAGGGCCGTGCGGGCTGCTTGAGGCAGCGCGCTCTGGCGGAGACGAGGTGGCGGCTGCTCGCAGGAGCTTCCTGCAAGGGCTTCCGCCCCAGGCGGCGCGGCGGGGGTAGAGCTGCGGCCGCTCGATTAGTTCGCTTGCTGCATAATAGACGGCGCCTCCGTACGACGCGCGCTAATTGCTGCATTTAGGACCTCCCCCCCACGGAAAAGGACGACGGACCCATTTCCGGTCAGGCCGGTCAGGATGGCGTTGCGTCCGTGTTCTTCACCCTCTCATTTCTTGACTGAAGTCTCTGAGCGACAACTGCATGGAAATTTGTCCCGTAAGAGGTAGTGATTGTTTCCATCCAGGGAGTGAGCGGTATTCCTCTTTTAGTTAATGGTAAGATCCTGCGCTGACCTACTTGTTGACGTGTGGTAGTGTAGTGCGTATATGTGTAAAGGATGAGGACGAAAAAATAATAACACAAAGATCGTGCGCGGTTCGTGGTGTGTTGCCTAAAGCCTGTCCTAGCTTTCCAGCTAGTATTTAAAATCCGCCAGTGTTGGTACTCGAACCGTAGAGAACTTGCAGGGAGATAGACAAACACTTAGAGAACGTGCAGGGACAACGGCTGTGCTGGATCTGAGGTAACATAGCCGTTAATCTTATTTCATGTTTTCGCTCTCTTGTTATCCTCCTACCCATCTTCCACTATTTTCGTGGTATTCTAGTTTCATGTTTTGTCCTCCCCTTCCTGCTCGCCACCCTCCGTTGCGCGTGCTGGTTGCGACGCGAGAATATGCGCCCACTGAGAGTCCGTGCACTCTCTGCTTCAGACCCTAAATTACAATAGTACAACTCTAAGGTGGGAATTGATTGTTGTATTTTTATTAGATTAGGTATTTTCAAAACAAGTTTTTGATGATTTGTTATAACACATTTCTCTGCAAACATCTCATAGTGAAAAAACCTTATAAAAGAAGAACTACATAACAATACAAATATTATTAATATTAATAATTTGTCGACGTTTCCGAAAATATATTTCCATCCTCGGAACTGTATAACGTGAGAAGAAAGCAAACACAGTTACAATAAGGTACAATAACACGTTTCGGATACAATTACAATATCTGGCTACAGTTAAACACAATTTGAAAATTTTGTTAACAACTAGTTACGTACCTGAGGTTAGAGCTCGGAACCACCAACAAAAGTATATACGTAATGAAATCATGTGATGCATGTTCTTGAGAAATAGGCACCGCACAGGAAGTGAGGAACATTCGTCATCTTCACCACTCCAACACATACCATACCTACTGGACGGTGAGAAGAGAAAACGATAGATTCAATCAGTATTTCATTCGTAGCCGTTAAGAATTATTCATGTTAAAGAATATTTAAAATAAAATTGGTATCAAATAGCTGATAAGTATGACCCAAATCCTTTGGCAAAACTTCATCTCAATATCTTGAACCGTTTATATTAGAAAATGACCGTTTAGATTAGAAAATATGTGAGATTAAGTTTTAAAAATAGTGTCACAATGTTGCCGTTGTTTAAATGCAAATAATTTGTGTTTAATACAATTTTATAATAGAAAAAATACGTATGCACTGCTGTGATAGTTAAACATTGTTGAACTATTAGAGAAATGCATAAATATTTAGTTTAAATAGTAAATATTATGTGTAAATAGTAAGAGAGTAGAAGTTCAGAACTACGGACCCCGTTAAAAAAAAACCTGACCACAGACAATGAGGAAAAATTAAGGTGTTAATGAAGAATATAAAAAATAATTAAAGGTTTATTTCAACTAGAAATAAAGGGATACTTGAGTTTTCTAACAGGACTTGAGTTGGAGAAGAAAAAATTCTATAAATATATTATATTTCGCTTTGTTTATTCCTCTTATGCAACAACACAAACTTTCTAGTTAATGCATTAATATCACTGAAGTTGTAGAAGTTAGGGAAATATAAAGGTCTATTTGCTTCACGGAAGATTTTTTGGATGCTTCTAAAACATTCTTACATACATATTTCTGCAGTTTAGTGTAACAACAAAGATGTGTAATAAACTAAAAAAGTATATTAAATGCAAATAGCGTCGTCATAGAGATTTTTGGTGCGAGGAATGAAACATTAGCGGCGGCATTAGGTGAGTCTCGTTAGAGCAGCTTTACTAGCATCACAACATTAATTTGCATCGTCCAGTTTCACAAGACAATTTTTGACTCTATCAATAAACAAGTGGTAAATCACACAAAGGCTGATTGGCTTTCGTTCGACCGCAGATTTCGCAGCCAATCAGCGGCAACACGCGTTGGAATGGCAGGCTCTCGGACCAAGTGATGTCGGGCAAAATGCGATTCGGAAACGGTACGACCGCAGGAGAACAACCACGCGGGGGTGGAAGCAAGAGCGCAAAGATGGGAAAATAGTGGGTGGGCAGAGAGTGAGAGAAGCCTGGGGGAGCAGAACCTTCAGGACA
Organism: Teleogryllus oceanicus; assembly: GCA_964035755.1. Taxonomy (NCBI): domain Eukaryota; kingdom Metazoa; phylum Arthropoda; class Insecta; order Orthoptera; family Gryllidae; genus Teleogryllus; species Teleogryllus oceanicus. Next base: position 58,593,550 of record CAXIVR010000010.1, read on the forward strand.
GAATGTAGTTAGCAGGACACGATGAGCAGCGCGTGCTGGGCAGAGCTGGGTGGCAGAGTGTGCAGGGCAGAGAGTAACGAGTATCGCTGGCGCAGCAGCAGATTGGGCCGTGCGTGCATGGCGGGCAGGGCGAGTAGCAGGTGAAGTCGTTCGACGCCCTTCCGCACGAAGGGGCACGTGGCCTATCGAAGAGGGCCCTGCAATGTGCTGGGGCCGCCTGCTGATGAAGAGCCTTCGTACAGTGGCCCTGCCAAGGCGGAGAGTCGAGTGAAAGGAGGAACGTTGAGGGTAAGAGATCGTGGGGTGCAGACAGAGCGTTGTGAGCAGGGCACGGTGAGCAGAGCGGGGTGGGCAGTATGGGGAGTAGCACAGGGCACGGGCGCAGTAGCAGAGTTGCAGGGGCGGCGTGTGGCAAAGGGAGGCGAGAGGTTCGACCCGTGACGGAGGTGGCATGCTAGGTTATTTTATTTTTTATTTAATAGGTAATTATTACAGCCAAATTAGAAACTTGATCCAATGTGGCTAGGCAAAAGGCCTTTAAGCCACTACAATACCTACATTCTACCGAGTTCAACCTTTCGCCTTCTGGTATTCACCCCAAATGGTCTCTCCATCGCCTCAAAGCCGCGAAACGAGACCATAAGGTACGGCTGAGGAAAAACCCTGAAGGGGAAAAACCTGCCGTCAGAAGCCGAGTCATGCTACTCTATCCGGTTTTAGACTATTTATTTATTTGGCGCGGGCGTCAGGCATTCTCCTTCCAGTGTTTGGCCTCCACCGCACCTGAAAACAAACAGCACCACAGAAAATCGTCCGCACCAACGCCTCTGCCTAACATTTCCGATTCCACTTCCTTCGCCCCTAATGTGCTTTATTTTAGCCGTTTCCTTTTATTTTATTTTAATTTAATTTATTTTTAATTTATTTAACTTATTTTAATTAATTTAATTTTAATTGATATAACTTATTTTAATTTATTTAACTTGTTTTAAATTAATTTAATTTTAATTTATTTAACTTATTTTAATTATTTTAAATATATATTTTTTTTCTTATACTTAACAATTGACTACAATTTATAACTTTTTTTTTTTTTATTTTATTTTTTTTTTTTTTTTTACTGTTTACTAACCTAACATACTACTGACTAACTTAATTATTGTTAGTTTATTGATTTATTACATATTTCTCTCCAGTCTAGGCTCTGCTCGTACTAACCACTGCTGTTTTCCCACTCCTTAATTTCCGTTTCTCTAGTGGTCCGAACCTTTCCGAGAAATGTTCCTAATTCTTTCATGAAGTTAGCTCTTTTATCCCTAGAATGTTTTGGGCAAGCGTTACGTTCCTATGTTGGAAGTAGTAATTTCCCATTCCCATCCATTTTCCTCTCCAAGTTTCCGGTCGCACTGCAAATTAAAAGGATATGGATCCAGTCTTCCCTATCACCGCAAAGCACACAGATGCCATTACCATTCGAGTCCTTTAATCTACGTTGCATCCACCCCCCGACCCTGAACCAAGCGTATCCCCTTGCGTCCTTCTGCAGTGTGTTTACGTAACGTTGCAACCCCATAACGGACTCGCGTTGCGCAACTAGCGAACGTTTTTCGCCGTTGCTGCCAGGATCTCTTGCCTTTTAATATCCGCAAGTCTATCCGAAATTAACCGTTCTATGTCACGTGTTCCCTATCTCCCACCATTTCCGGAGAAACGTTTCCCAGACCTGAACGTTCCAGTAGCAGTTTAATTTTATACGACCAGTAGCGTTGGTTGCTTCCCTGTAACTGCACCCGAAAACATCTATTTATAAGTGAGTCAGCCTGTTCACCTGCTAATTTAATCCAAAGTTTAATGGGTTTCATTTAAAATCTTTCCAAATTCCTACCTACGACCTCTCTTAGGACTCCGGCATTGCTGCGAATCTAGAGACTCCGAGAATTAATTTGAAATAATCTGTTTCGACGCTTTCTAGTCGATCTATCCTATCCACTCCCCAAATTGCTGCTATTGCATGCTAGGTGCAAAGGAGGGGAGTTTAGGGCGGGGAAGTGCAGGTCATGGCGGTCGTCATCTTTTCCGCAGCGAGGGGGCGTGGAGATGGAAATGATGGTGGTGTATCGAAGAGGGTCGTGCTATGTGCTGGGCCGCCTACACGCAAGTGAAGAGCCTTCGTAGAGTAGCCACTGCCCCTGGCTATTATAGCATGGCAGGGGAGGGGCGGGTGGAGAGGCGATAGGGGGAGGGGAGGAGCGAGGTCGAGGTGGGAGAGTGGGAGGTGGTGGGAGGGTGGTGAGTGGGGAATGGAGGAGCGGGATCGGGGTGGAAGAGAGGAAGGGGTTAGGAGGGGCGGATCGGGGGGCCCCCCCCTGGCTATTATAGGGGAAGGGGGAGAGGAGTGTGCGTGTGTGTTGGAGGTGCATTAGAGGGCGCTGCCTATCCGCGCATCGCTTGTCTTCCGATGAGCACTTCCGGCGTGTGAAGGGTCAGCAATCAACGCCTTCCCGCGCCAACTGCCCATTTCCTTCCAACGCAGCAAACTGAGATTCAGAGATAGACAGCGTTGCCAACACCGAACTATGGAACGAAGCTCTGAGTGCTGGAATGAGTGGTAATGAACGCCAAGTGCCGTGTGGGTCGGTGCTCTGTGATTAATCTCCCCACGCCTCCTCTCTGCCGGCGCGAATGTTGTCAGCTGCAATTAAAATGTGGCGCTCATTCATGTGGCGATGAGCACAAGAGCGGTTCGCTGATCAATTAATGAAATATTTATTCGCCGCCAAACGCGCTTTGTCATTCGACCGATCCCCTCCCCCCTCCCCTCCTTTCGTCGTGAGACACGGAGACAACGGAACATCACCAACGGCGATGCATACCTTCAAGGGATTTACCGGAGCTGCATTCAGAATCGAACTAATTCTGAGTGAGCTGAAGTTGGAATTTAACTATATAAGAAATGCAGGGGTGTGGTTGAACAATCAATCCTCTACCAAAATATTTGAGCCCTAATTACATTCCCGGACTCATTTCAATAAAACTATATGAAATGCTTTTTTGTCGAAAGAAACTAGAAATGTGTTGTTTTCTCACCTACTACATACTTATATATTAAAACGAAAGTCCGGATTATAGTAAAGGAATAGTAATTCTCGATAGAAAAGGTGTCGTGATATTGAAAAAGTGGGTGAACCTTGTTTCCGGAGGTAGTTTAACAATTCTTTATATTCAATTAATAATTCTTAATATTTATTCAATTCGGTTTTGGTCGAGCCACGAATTAAATGGAAACGTTGTTCGAGCGTTACAAGTTTCTTTCGCAGTAACAAATAATACAACTAACGTGACATATAATAGTTATTTACAACACCATCTAGATACAAGGCCTGCGCACAAGAGTTTTTCAAAGCCAATAAGGCGGCTGGAGTGGGCCGACGTGTTCGAGTTGAGTTGTGTACGTTGAGTAGCACGATTAGCTTTCGAGATGTGGTTGTGTAGTTGTGGTGTGTTGCTAATAATTGTGAGAATCGTAGTGAATAAGGACTGTGTCCTTAAGTGAAAGAATTGTGATAAAAAGTGAAAAATATATGTTGCTAAGTTCAATGTTTACTTTTAGCTCTGTGAATTGCATTTGCTAACGTAGGAAATAGAGAGGAATTCAGTGTTCTATTGTGATAATGGACTAAAAATCAGTCTTCCTTTAAAACATACATGACAGTCTCGTGGAGTTATGTCTTCTTTGTTGCCTAATTGTTCTGCTTACTTCAATCGCCCAAGCACTTCCTACAGAGAAAGTCCTCAAGAAAAGAAATTTTGTTTAACAAACGAGTATCTGCTTGCTGGAATTGAAGAAAGCGCAAAAGAAAGCATTGCCTTTATTGAAGGAAATATCTTTCATACTTTTTATGAACTAGGAAGCAAACTGGAGTTGCTTATTTGGGAAGATTATTGGTCGATTATTAATAAAGAAGATAGTAATCTTTTTCAACATATTGATTGTAATTCTGTTCCTAAAATTATCAATTCAGTTGTGGCGGATAAACAATTTAAACTCAATGTTTATTATTGTGAAATAAGTATTAAAACTTGGAGACACTACAATATCAGATAGTGTTTGTAATATGTTTTGTTGTCGAACAGTTAGGTTAAATTTTTAATTCAAGCTATAGTAACAGTTCTTCATGATGTTTTTGCTTTAATTTTAGACCTCATACTTCAAATAGACACTACAAATTCAGAAGTTATAAACCTGTTACTTTTATGCAGGAACAAATAAAACTCATTACTAAGAAAAGTAGTGCATATCCGTACAGTATACGTTTTTTCATATATTCTTGTATGCTATTTACAATATAGTCATATTCTTATAAATATTTCACGCATTTTTCGTCATGGAACCACAATTTTACTTCACATTTCAGTTTGCATGGCCTACTTAGACGACCGTCTTGAATGACTGCTAAGGCATTCTATATGTAGGTGGTGTTGGTTAATTTAATTATCCATCTAGGGCGTTAAGAAGACGTTTTTGCCCCGAGAGCTACTTCCAATCCTGAGGGTCTCTGGCCCAAAGGTTTGGAAGTCGCCTGAGATACACAACAATTAAACGAGAACTCGAAACATTTTATAATTTTCCTTGTGTCTGAAGTGAAAAGATGCATTGTAATAGTCATTTGTCAATATGACGGCAGCTAAACAAAAGAGTGTGTCTAATTACGACTGCATAGTCATCATAGGATTGATTTGTTCGTAGAAAATGAAGTAATGTTGTGAAGTTCCTGCGGAAATTCTCACTAAAGCTAACAAAATACGAACAGTTTTCAGTAAAATCTCGATAAATATATGAAAATTTTATGATGTGCTTGAGATTATATAATAGTGTAATAAGTGTAAATTCGTTGATGAAAGGGTACCTTTAGGTTATTTGCTTCTTTGCCAAAAGTTATTTAGAATAAAATTATTTAGAACATAAAAAATATTTTGAGGATGTTAGCCGATGTACCTTAGAGATCTAATTATTATTACTAGACTGCTAGTCACGAAGAATATATGCCTCTAAAAAAAGTGATACGTAACAATGAAATGTGACTGATGGCAATTATAATTCACGGGAACATTCCAAAATTATAGTTTTCATATCAATTAATCAAAATAAAGTTTATAACGAGTTATTTTACTTATTTGAGCATTACGTCATTTATTTATTATATTTGCTTATTCTTAATTTTAATAAATAAAATACATAAAAATGTTGTATGTGTTGTGTTGGTATTAGAGCGGGCCATAAAGTATTTAAAAGGCCTGAGGGCATTAGGGATTCGAAAGGCACGCAAGGGTATTAACAATACCATTACATGTTTTGTTCAGGTCCGTAATACACAGCAATGAACTAGAGAACCATTAAAACTTTATATTCCTTTTTGAAACGATGATGTAATGATGGGTATTAATAAACGAGTGAGATATTAGAGGAACGAGTGAGTATTGGAAACTTTACACGAGTGTATTAATACGCTAGTCAAGTAGGATCAAACCATTTTATTGAGTTTCATACGGAACTTTTTCTACAACTTATGGTAACTTTTATAAATTATTTTACATTGAATCGTTTCGTGGCACTTGACATGCATGATTCAGTCAAGACCACCTAGCGGATCGCTACTCTACCTGCCGCAGGTGGTTTTGGTTCACCAGTCCGCCTGCGAGAGTAAAAAAGTTGCGGCAATAATTCCGTGGTCACCATTTTCGCTTTTTCTCATTTCTGGAGGTTTCAACTCATCCTCTGAATCATTAGACATTTCAAACTAAAGATTTCGCTGGTTTGTAAGGACAAACACATGGCAGCAACATACAACACAAAATAACTTGCGTTCTGATCTTAATGTCAACTTACTGTTCCCTCCACCACTACCACGGCGCTAGTCAAATAAGATCAAAGTGAAATTACGATAGAAATTACGAAATTACAATGTTTAAATCGCTAGTTCTCCCAGCAATGAATTATGGGGCAGAAATTTGGGGAGTGGATAGGATAGATCGACTAGAAAGCGTCGAAACAGATTATTTCAAATTAATTCTCGGAGTCTCTAGATTCGCAGCAAATGCCGGAGTCCTAAGAGAGGTCGGTAGTGTAGGAATTTGGAAAGATTTTAAAATGAAACCCATTAAACTTTGGATTAAATTAGCAGGTGAACAGGCGGACACACTTATACATAGATGTTTTCGAGTTCAGTTACAGGGAAGCAACCAACGCTACTGGTCGTATAAAATTAAATTGCTACCGGAACGTTCAGGTCTGGGAGACGTTTCTCCGGAGATGGTGGGAGATAGGGAACACGTGACATAGAACGGTTAATTTCGGATAGACTTGCGGATATTAAAAGGCAAGAGATCCTGCAGCAACGGCCGAAAAACGTTCGCTAGTTGCGCAAATTCACCGAGTCCGTTATGGGGTTGCGAACGTTACGTAAACACACTGCAAAAGGACGCAAGAGGGATACGCTTGGTTCAGGGTCGGGGTGGATGCAACGTAGATTAAAGGACTCGAATGGTAATGGCATCTTGTGCTTTGCGGTGATGGGAAGACTGGATCCATCCTTTAATTTGCAGTGCGACCGAAACTTGGAGGAAAATGGATGGGAATGGGAAATTACTACTTCCAACATAGGAACGTAACGCTCGCCCAAAACATTCTAGGTGACAAAAGAGCTAACTTCATGAAAGAATTAGGAACATTTCTCAGGAAGATTCGGACCACTAGAAACTGGGAATGAATAGTAAGCAATCAATTTAAGTAAAATAAATCAATAAAAATAAATATATTAGGTTAGTAAACAGTACAAAAAAAAGTTATGAATTGTAGTCAATTGTCAAGTATAAGTAGATAAATAAATCAAAAAACTTAAAATAATTAAAATAAGTTAAATAAATTAAAATTAAATTAATTAAAATAAGTTAAATAAATTCAAATTAAATTAAAATAAAACAAAAGGAGACGGTTAAAATAAAACACATTAGGGGCGAAGGGAAGTGGAATCGGAAATGTTAGGGCAGAGGCGTTGGTGCGGACGATTTTCTGTGGTGCTGTTTGTTTTTCAGGTGCGGTGGAGGCCAAACACTGGAAGGAGAATGCCTGACGCCCGCGCCAAATAATAAATAGTTTAAAAACCGGATATAGTAGCATGTACTCGGCTTCTGACGGCAGGTTTTTCCCTCTTCAGGGGTTTTTTCCTCAGCCGTACCTTATGGTCTCGTTTCCGCGGCTTTGATGCGATGGAGAGACAATTTGGGGTGAATACCAGAAGGCGAAAGGTTAGAACGCGGTAGAATGTAGGTATTGTAATGGCTTAAAGGCCTTCGGCCTAGCCACATTGCATCAAGTTTTCTAATTTGGCTGTAATAATTACCTATTAAATAAATAAAATTACGATAGAATTTATTTTAAATAGTATTCGACCTAAAAATTACTATTAATGAAAGAAATTAAACTGACCACATAACATATATTAAATCAATTTTAATGTGCGCAATTAAATGAAAATTACAGAACGATTGTCAATGTTAACAATTGGTTTAAATTTGTTTGGTCAAGAACCTGTATCATAATGCAATATGTATCATGAAAGAGTATCAATATGCAACGGGTTGCAGTCATCAAATGACAGAACTATTCTATGGGAAAAAATAATTTAGAACATCGATTATTGCACTGTTTTTCAAATGTAATCTGAAAATTGCATTTCCTGTTGTTTCAGGTAAGGAGTTTTGCATATGGTTATACAATGTGTCCACATCTTCACACCTCAAGGTAAACTGAAGATGATATCGATTTATACTTACCTTTTTCTGTAGTATTCTGCAATGAAACTTTTACCTAAAAACATTAAGCCTATTTCATGTATTTTAGTGTGTACCCAAAGTCCCAAACTGAACTGGTTTTCGTGTGAGAAACCCCCATGTACTGCCGTCGTCACCCTGAGGTGATCTTTAATGACGAGTAATAGTGAGGGTGTTCATATTAGCATAAGAATACTGGTATCTTTTTCCCAACTGGTTTTGCCTGTTGATGAGTGCGTGTAATAGTTTTCGGGCAGAGGGCTTGGAGAGGGCTGGAGTAGCGATTCGTGAAGGACGAGGGCGGCTCTTCCTTGGACAGCGCAGGGCAGAGCGTGGCAGTGCGGAGGCAAAACCTCCCAAGCTGCGTTAATTGCGGGGGCGTTACCCAAGCTGTGAACCACCCACGAAAGAACCTCTTCGCCTCCACTCTACATGGCCAACCACATCATCTGCCTCCACAACTTGCTCAGAACCACAACATATTCTAGTGATTATTTAATAAAGTCTGATGTGTCGTTTCAGGTCAAAAGTGCTCTTTTCATGAGTGATACTTTATTAGCAGATAACTTTTCCGTTCATGTAGCTAATAAGGTATTATTGCGTACGAGAGCAGCCGCGTTTCGCAGTGTAGAATGGAGTCCATTGTCTCTAGTGGAGCGGCTGCCAGAGGTCACTGCGTTTGGGGCGACGAGCGGCGGTCAAGTGGAAAGGCGGGGGGGAGGGGTATGGAGCGGAGAAGGGGCAGTAATGTATTCATGGGGGAAATGAAGGGAAGAACATCCCGTTCATTAGGCGCAGCTAGAGAGTCATAGCGCTGCCGCGCCCTCCTCTGTTCTCTCCTTTACACAGTCTACACAAGCGGATTTCTCCACGTTCCAAACCTCTCCTCTCCTCGCCCCGCCCCGCCCCGCCCCCGCCCCGCCCCGCCCCGCCTCGCCTCCCCGCTACTCAGCCACCACTACTCACCCACTGCACGCCGCTCCGCAAAACACCCACATTTCACCTTACATAGCCAGCCTCCACACACTCTGCACCAGCCCCCCCTCGGCCTCCACCATTCCGCCTTTGCTCCTCTCCCTCCTCATACAACATCGCCTCTACACAAGGCATCCACATAAACCAATGACGTCATGACATTTGGTCCGATTGCTGCATCGGAGTTTGCCTGCATCCCTTAAGTGTTTGCTCTACGTTCAATGCAAGGACAAATTAGTATAATACCAAAGTAAATAAAGACACTTATTGTTATTAAACATATTTAACAATCTGGAAGCAAACTTTGCCTTTCCTTCAGAAAACAAGTACGCTGGGTGTGCCAAAATCATTGCTGATCAAAACATTTCACAGCTCAAATCGAATCATCACAGTGGAAACGGAAATGCAACTGCAATTTATTAGAATTTGTTATGAACTAAAGACGTATAAAATGATAGCATAACATATTGAGGATGAATTAATTATATTTTAAAAGTTAAATATCTCAACATAGCAAAAATTTCAAACGTAAAAGGAGTATAGAATGATCATGTACATGATTAGGAAACTTTGCAGGTTACGTTATCGTACTGCTTGGATATGAAGGTTTTCATTCTTTCTTATATAGTATACTCGCATACAACACAAATAATTATTTGAATAATTAAACAAAATTTCAAAAGTACGTAATTGCAAATAACTTGGAACTGCTGATATGACGAAAATCATTTCGTTATATTGCTCGCAACCAGTTTCTTTTTAAATGTTCACTTTTCGGAAATCCGAAAACTCAAACTTTTTACCATCAAAGTAATTACCGTGATCTAAAGGCATACTAGACTTGATAGGCATGTACGTCGAAGTCAAAGCGGTCACAAATCTGAAATGATAGAACCAATTGAGCGAACTCCGAGCACAACGTGATCTTCACACTGCATACGCTGAAATGTGAAATGTTGGTCGGCTATGGCCTTGGTTTGATGACGTCACGCACCGCTTCCGAGACAGTGCCAAGGCTTTATTTATTTTTCAATTGTCGTTTCATGTTTTATTACAACTTGAAATAGTTTTTATTTTTACATGCTGGCATATGCAACAAAATGCAAATGACTGTTGCAATGTGATTATACGAGTAATAAAACTGTTATTGAACTAAGAATTAGAACTACAATACTGCATATTTTAGGGACGGAATCAAAGGTTTACGAGGGTAATTTTACTAAATAACCAAAAAATATTATACAAGGTAAAGGTTTAGATACTTAATTATTTTTGCTTTCAATTTCAGTGTTAGAGATTACAAGAATATTCATGCTATTGCTAAATGGGAGAGGGAAAAGTAACTTTGGAAGGGGTGTTCTTAGTGCTGCAGGAATATTTTGGGACTGCAGAAGTACACTTGTTGCACATTCATTACAGATTCACATGGACGTGCAAAGACCATTTTCTCGCTGCGGCATTCATGAGCGCATTACTTCACTTCCTATGTGTGGGTGGATGGATGCGAGGGCACCCCACAACATGCCTCCTGAGAACCGTCTACCGGACGCGGTGACTTACAAAGTGTGATCCATAAGTTCCCAGGCTCATTTTTTCTGCCTTCTGATGAACTCCATCAACCAGACAACCTTATGGATTGAACTCTTGAAACAGTCACGCCTAGAAGAACCAGTCTAGCCGTTGTGTTTGCAGAAAGCGGATGTCTAATATAACTTGGGAACGCGTGTTCTTATCAGCTGCATATCAGCGCCTGGGTTCATTCTGCAACAATAAATAAGCCGTTTCGTGTTGAGAAACAAGTCTGAACCATGTACCGTCTGCGTGATTCACAAGATTTGTGACTTCTGGAGTATTTCAGATTCCAAAAACTGACGATGGATCTATAGTGTGGCGGCACATGATTTTCACGTATAATAAGAAAAATTATTCGTGAACAAAAGGGCTGTGTGTTGGGACACGCTGGCGCCTACCACCCCCACTACCCCCACCACCGCCTCCACTGCCGCCGCCGCAGCTGGCAGGTCCCCTCCGTAACTGCCCGTCTCCAAAGGGATTTACGACCAGCAGCCGCGCGCGGGCAGGGCCCACCCTTATGAATGCTTCACTGTCCTCGAAGCCAATATCTTTCTTTAGGTGATTCCCCGGTTGGGAAGTACATTAACTCTGTTTATTGAAAAGAGTGTTTATGAAAACGGCCATTGCACACGTGCACGCACTTAAAGAGAGAGTGAGAGGGAAAAGGTCGAATTGACGGAAAATTTTAGAAATTCTTGTAATCTGATTGGTGAAGAATTAACCACGACTCCACAGGCTTAGGCCAATCAGATTACAAATGACAGGGGAAGGGGTGATTTCGAAAGACAGTAAGCAATTTGGGGAGGGGGGAACCAAAGGGCTCGAACGCACGGAGCAAAATTCAAGAAACACTCTCGATTTGACTTTCGGCCGAGGAGTTTCACGAGAGGCTCACGCGCAGAAAAGGATGGTTTCTCGATCTCAGATCAATTCGCCGAGATTGTTGGCACTGTGATTCGTGACCATTGCGCCACTGTGCATAAAACGGCCAGTCATTATTTCGCCCAGCTAGACACAGGTTAATGCTTGCCTGTACCTTCTGGTGACTTTCGTCATCTTCCTGAGCCACGCCGCCAACCGATACCTGATGTGGTGTCGCCGCTAGTCGTTCCGAGAGGCGGAGACGGCCCCAGCACTCCGGGCTTCCTTCAGCTGACGCGGCCTGACGCCGCGCCCCCCCAGCGCGACCGGTGCAGGAGACGCTGCCACGGCCGCCAAGGGCCCCGCTTCCCCGAGCACGCAGTCCCCAGCTGATGAGGTCAGCGACCCGAGGACACTTCTCTCGCCACCAGCCGCCATCAGGCAAAATAAACCTGCGCGCAGGATTTAGCACTCTCCTAAAAACTTCATTTATGTAAGCGTTGCCGCGCATTGGCTGTTGTAATTTAAGAATAAGAACTGAATCTGTAATTTAATTTAAATTTTTTTGTATGAGCTCATTAGGTAGGGTTAATTTTAATCGAAATTCTCAATGTAACTTCTCTGACACCTGTCAGGAATAAAGCCCACTTTTATTAACCTACAATAACTTCTATCTGGTTGAAACTATTTTCATCAACTTCCTTCCACCATCCAATTCAACCGATTGAGCTACGTCCGGGCCGGCGTCAACCAATCACAAGATAAGGGGGACAGTCGTGACCATAGTGTAAGACTCTTCGTTAGTAAAATCCAGAATTCTGTGACTGACAAATTCGAGACAATTCACTGACTGACAATTATAAGTGACGACGATTTCGTAGTCCAGAAAAAGACTGAAACCTCGAGTTGAGTAGAGTGTTGCATCGAATGAATCCCATTTAGGATAAAATCGGGAAGGCAAACCTCACCCGTGTTTGACCTGGAATGTTTGTCGCCTTAGTGAATGAACTTGCGGACCGCCCTGTGGAGTCGTCTGCCTCCAACGAGGACGAACAGATGAGGCGCGCGTTCCGTCTCTCCGCTGCAAGAAGAAGTTTGGGCGTGCGCGGAGACAGACTGAACTTTGCGGGATTTCTTGCACACAGAAACTCAGGGCGACTTCTTACCACACGAATCGCCAGGCTGCAAAAGTTGCAAACCGCGAACTCTGTTATGTCGCAAACTTTAAGTGAAGTACGGGATTCTACTTACAATAATTCAAAGCACAAAACTGTCACGTGTTGGCCGCCTTCAGGAGCAATAGTGACTACTTTTATATTAAAATATATTTGCACTGAAAATGAAAGATATGTGCTGAATGTATGAATAATAATTCTGAAAGTATTTCTGGTCTTCAAACCATTGTTCATTGGGCGTTTCGATGGTGCCTCGTATCAATGGTATGCTTATATCCAGGTAACTCTACGAATCCTGCTCAATACGCTCTCGAAAAATGCTCATAAAAATTCACTTTTATTCTTAATAACTTTATTACTTAATAATTATAAAAGTCAACTCATATCAAACAAACGATTATTTATTAAAATAACTGTTAGTAGGGCTTTAAAACCCTGCATGAGCAGTAACGTAATGAAATCAAATTTGAGGACCTAAGTCCTTGTCCAGTGAGTAAAATAAATGTAGAAAGATACAAGAAAGATTACACGAAGACCAGTTCACTGAAACGCAACTGAACAGAGTAAAAATTGGTAGGCGTTCGGAGACCCTGCATTTGCATCCTAGGGTTAACAAACAACCTACGCTTCATTTGGTAAAAGCACCAAAGCACCAACAGAAATAGACATATAGATATAAAATTGTCGTTTCTAATATGTTTTAATAAAATTCAATTTTTTTACATAATATAGATTCTTCGGTCAAATCTTAAGAACCTATGACTATAAAATTCAAAGAGTACACCAGTTGGCATCTATAAAGAACGGAAAAAGAAATATAGCAGGAAGGAAGCCATACAGCTCTCTGCCCTGCAGACCAAACAATATTGGTAAAGAGGAAACACTCTCACGGGATTAATGAAGTTTGAATTCGAATATTTCGGTCTTTCGGAATGTTTAGTGTCGTTAAACGAGTCGTATAATTCATTGTAAGGATGGCTAATGCATTTCATTTCCTTATAAGCGTACTCGGGAGCTGAGGCGCTTTCTTGCTGCCTCATCTGCGCCTTTCGGCCGGGCACGCGCGGCCCGCTGCTCCGCTGTTTCCCAGCTCCCCCTCTTCATCACGAAGCCCCGAATCTTTCGCCCGCCTCAGCCACAGCGCGGGAATTAAGCGCGGATCCCGGAGCTTCTGCCGCAGTGATACCAACGGCGCCGCAACAAAAGACCGACTCGCTGTATTACGGTGCTCGCCCAGAGAAAAGTGACGGAAACAGGAGACGGATTGGAAGCGGCTCTTGGAGGTTGTTAGTTTAACAGATTCTCCACCGAGAGCGTGGGCGTCCCCGACATATTTTGCATGTATTAAAGTTGCGTTAAGACGTTTTGTTTCTTCTCAAATGATTGTGTACAAATTTATCCATTTAAGCTTATGAACCATATTTCGTTCTCTACTTTCCGATGTTTGAAAAGTAAATGAATTTACACATTAACTCTGAAGATTTTATATCTACCAGTTTTGCTGGAGAGACTAGTTCTAAGTGATTAAACATTTTTATATTGCAATATTCATACAAAAGAAAGTTTCCAATGAAGACTTAAGTCAATCTTTAAGATGCTTCTTTCACTTAATTTCATTACATTCCTGTAGTTCATTTGCAATTTAAACGGATAGCACCTCAGCGCAAAACCTCCGCTGAGGATCGCGTATTAATCCGAAAACATCATTTTTACCGCTTGGCAGAGTAACGAGGGACCTTTCTCTCCGAAATCAAGTCGTCCGTTTCCCGCGAGGAAATGGAGAGTGGAAGACGTGGGCTCGCGCGCAGAGCCTTCTTGGCGCCGCCTTGATGCCTTCTTGGCCTCGCATAAATGCCTTGATGCCTTCTTGGCCTCGCATAAATTCCCTTGATGCCTTCTTGGCCTCGCATAAATGTGGGAGCGCGTGAGGCGTAGCGACATCGGTCGTTCGCTAGGTGGAGCTTTGCTTCTACACCATTCCTCCGACTTTTAATGCTGGGCGGTGGAGGAGTATTGCTTTATATGTGAGCGTGGAGCGCGTCGCCTCCGATGTGGTCGGCTGCGGAGGTGGCGCGGGGTGAATTGTGGAGGGCATGAGCTGCGCGCGCAATGGGTGCGACGGGCGCGCGCCTTGTCGCAAGTGTTAGTTAGTTGGTTGATTATTCCGGGCACATCAACGGCTTTGGGTTTTTTTATTGATTTTTTCGTGTTTCCGGGAACGTCAACGGCTTTGGTCATTAGTCCCGTTAGAGTAGTGCATTTTCTTTCTCGGGAAATGGCGGTAATCGTTCCCCGCTGGATGGCGAGATCCGGCGCCGACCTACCGTCGGCTAGTGAGGTTTTCCCTCAACCAGGACTCTCCCACCAGCGGGGCACCGCCCCAGCCGGGACAAGCTCTAAGCTCCCAACCGGTCTCCCGGAATGTGTGATAGTGTAGTGCATGTTAGTGAAAGTGTGTGTGTATAAGAGGAGAGGATAGGACAAGGAAGGGGAAGGACAGATCGCGCGCGGTTCTTGGCCCGTTTGTTAGGGTACTGCTCCGGCATGCGCCTGGTGTTGATCGGAGAAACCACGGAAAACTACCGATCAGGGCAGCAGGCTGCTAGAATTCTCCTCCAGACAGCGGCTGTCTACCGCAAGTGGGTGGTCGGGGGGGGGCAGGCGCGCTTGTGGCGGGGAAGGGCCTTTCTGCCTCCTCGCGGGGGGCGTGCGCGTGCGCGGGGGGGAGCGACGTGTGGCAGCTGCGAAGGGCGCGAGTGAGTCGGTGGAAGGACGACCCCTGAGAGCTACTCGAACGAAACATGCCATGGCGCGTGGGCCGTTTCACTTTTGGCGCAAACTTGGGAGGATTATTAGCACTCTGCAGTATCAGATTCCTGTGATTTTTTTTCCTATCTAAAAGTCGTTACTTGTGCCTTTTTATAGGCAAATGGAATTTTACCCTATTTTTCAAAGTTCGCATACGGGGATTGGCACTTCCTCGTCAGTGATGGCAAATGGAAAAAGGCGCTACGAATGAAATATGCTACTATTCAATGGCGTTGCTCCGACTAATACGATTCATATAATGGGATATGAATACTTATAAAGTTAAATTTTATACCTAGGTTTTGGAACGCTTTCAGCATACAGTGAAGGATATGTTGTAAAATGAGTGTCGTGCAGCCTAGAAAGGTCGAAAGAAAACTTAAATTAGAGTGGCATTACGGGGCACATGTTGCTGAAACCTCAGACGAGCATAGCACGAAGCCAAAGCGCACGATAGAAAAGATATTCCACTTGTTTGGGACCCAACACAATCATCATTCACCCTCAATTACCTCGCAGATATCGATTACCTTCTTATAATTCATCTTAGTGACCGTAATTAATCGTAGTGGACAAATGTCACAAATTAATGTTCCTCTTATTTCATTTTTAGGTAAGTGTTAATTAGATATTGGAAGGAGGTTATTAAAATTATCTGTAATAATAAAGTTTCTATGCGCAAAGAAGCAATTCCAAGGTGTAATAACTCAGCCACTTTCCTTGAATATTATAACGTGTGACATACTATCTTTTTTGAATATACGAAAGTAGCTTGAACATTGTAAAGCGTAAGTAGCATAAAAGAGCTTGGAAGGTCAGATTATGCCGTTTATTTTCCCCTTTTAAGGTAGAAAGCTTCTTGTTTGATATTATCTGCAGTTGGATCAAATTTCTCTTCGCCTTCTTTTTCGGAAATTGATTTTAGTATTCACTACCGAAAAACACGTAATTTTTAAGAAATTTAAACCAGTTGCGATTTTTTCTATCATGGACAAGCCAACCATTCTGCAGATTTTTGACTGAATGATTCTTCAGTTGCGTCAACGAGATTTAAAAATGTGTTCTGTTCTTGTTTTTGTGTTTTCGAAAGACAAATCAAATTCTCCGTACGTTTGACAGAATCTATGTTTATTTTCTTCCGATCTTTCTGGTTTTATTGGGAAGTACAGATGTGTACTGTTATCATTTCCTAAATGCTTCGCATCAGAACGGAAATAGCGTATTTTCAATTCACGATTTCCAATTCTGTATCTCTTTGTGTGCTAAAATATTTTTCCTTACCAATATAAATCCCACAGTTTATTTTTGAATGATTCCAAGAACATAATGAAAGTGCGACATTTGTGCTACATTTTTATTATCCATATGCGAGTTTAATCATTCAAAAATAATTGTCATGCGGGAAAAATTGAGATAGAAAAATTTTAAATAAAATTGCAGTTTATTCCGCCGTGAGGAACAAAAAATATCGAGTTCTTTATACTCCATGTTGCTAGGTGCTTGAAAGATGAACACACACGACGAAACCGCGAAAACGCTGAAGTCGGTTGTGCAAGTCTGCGCGAAAAGAAAAGAGCGAAGCGTTGAATTCCGTCGTTAAATCGTGAGCGCAACACATTATTTCTTATCACTGGCCAAGAAGACCATCTATTGTGCATTGATACCGTTTTTCGAATTGGCAATAATCTGGGGTATTCGTAAACTTTAGTACGATAGCATTTTTACAGTGGATTTTTGATGCACAAAGAAGTCTTAATCCATGGAGAAGGAATGTTAGCATTGTGAGGCGTTCAAGTCTGGCCTCAACTCTGTGCGTTTCGAGATCAGTTGTCGGCGTGAAACTTCGTGAACAGTTTTTCTTGCCCCGCCAGCAACTGGCACGCCAGTACTTTTTGACAAACAGATAAAGGGTAATACAATAGTAATTAAAGAAACGAGTGGATAAAAAGGTGTATAATTGCATAAATGTGCACGTAAACGAGTGACAATAGGAGCGAGTTTTCTTATGTTCCATGAGTGCATTTATACCCCTTTATACATTTCTTAAGTTCAATATTTTTTTCATTTCCATTCACGAATAGTTCACATTTAAAAAAAAGTTCAAACGCATTTTTTCCACCCGAGGTATGAATTTCATGACGCAGTATTGCTTCTGAAAAAGATTCATTTTAGTGGGCTTTGCATTGTTTTTGTTTCCTCGATTTATTTGCAAAGGGAAAGTACTAAACATATTGCGGATAAAATATTAAAATTGAGAAAATCTCTAAAAAATTAGAAACATTTTGAGTCTCTTTCGTCTTTCCAATCATCTTCAAACTCCGCCCCCCGCCTTGAACCTCTCCCTTGCTCCGCGCTGCGAGGGATATTGCGAGTGGATCGACGGCGCATATCGATGCGTCATCGGTTCTCGGTTTCATTTCGGCGCCGCGAGGGCGATACACGCCCTTGTCCTCAGCCCTCATCCCTACCCTGGGGGGACCAATGCACTGCCAGCTCCTCAGAGGAGCAGAGCGTTGGAGCAGGCGACTGCGAGGGAACCTTCAACTTCCTTCGTGGACCCTGCTGCGTCGTTCGCTATTCCGCAGGTTCTTTTTACAGCGTCTCTCTCTCTCTCTCTCTCTCTCTCTTTCTCTCTCTCAGTAGCGTTAGGTGTCTTGAGGGCACCAATATGCCAAGATGTTACCTAAGGTAGCGAGTGCTTTCTACTGCAACACAGGGTCAGCGGCATTTTGAACTCAAAGTTTCTTGGCGCTTCATGTGATCAAGGTTTTTGTCTAGATCGTGGATATATCCTTTAGGAATTCATTCACGATGACAAGCAGTTCATACCATTACATTTATCACACCATGTTGAGTTTGAAGATAGTCTGTTATGCAGACAAATTCTCCTAATCCAAATAAATATGTTATGAAGTGGTAACCACGGCAGAAGCAACTTTATCCAAGTAACGACTCATGATGGAGTGTCTTTAGACAAGATATCACGGTCGCTCTATGTGAGATTAATGGATATCAAAAAGGTTTGTGGCAATTTGTGACCGGATTCTCCGATTTACTCTGCCTCCACCGTTGCCCATTCAAATCTTTCTTCTCGAGTGGCGAAGAAGTCTTGAATAGTGGGAGCGTACGAAGGTTCTTTGACGAGTCGTTGCTTCAAAATCACGGCGCCTTTGCCCAAACTGTTCAGGAGGCGTGAATTCCCCGCGCCTGAGCCTCCAGCAAAACAAGCCCCCCGAAGGCGCCTTCTTCAGGGCGACGGCGCGTGATTAATTGGGCGGTCGCCCATCGCCCTTCTTGAGCGCGCCGCGTGCCTGCGATGCTCAACTGCAGCGCTGGCGGCGCCAACAAGCGAGCGCCGGCGCTCGTCAATTGTTATCCGCCGCCGATTGCAAGGGGGGGCTTGTTTTAGTGAGCGCGTGCAACAGAGCCATGGCGTTGTTATCGACAGCAAAGGACACGCGTTTTGTGGCGGAGGAACTGATCTGAAACGATTTTTCCTGTAAATTATGGGTATACTGCTGCTCCTTACTGATTATAACAAATACTTCTCATGCAGTGGTCTAAATTTTTAATTTTAAGAACTTACACTTCGAATGTAGGCTCTGTAGTATATCTGAAATAAAATGTAAGTGAACTTAACACACCATACACATCAAAAATTAGTTTCTCTGCGGTATTATACGTATTTTTTCAATCTAATTCATTCTTGATTTTTTCTGATAAATCTGCTATGATCAGCTGATATAAACAACATTTTTACTAAGTAAACTAGTAACAAGTAACTTAAGATCGAAAAAATATAAAGTACTTAAAGTATTATTACTTAAGTTTGTCTTGTTCATCTCATAAATCCATTATGTTATTCACCTTCTACAGTTAATGGATAAGTTCGTAACGTCATTCAGCGCGTGGGTAAATAGTAATCTAGCGAACAGATGCGATATAATTGTTTAAATCGAAACGGTGTGTTCAATACTTCGTAATGCCTCTTTTATGAAAGAAAAAAATTAAAAGGAAATACTTTTTAACATATTTTAGAGAGGTACTTACATCCAATTGTTTGCTAAAACCTTTATTTTAGAATCTCTATGAACTGTTAAAATCCTAACATCGCTGCACGATTTGAGTCTTTCGATCTTCTTGCTTTGTAGCAATTAAGTTGAATTAACAGCTGAACAATAATGTACGATATCCCTTGAGAGTTGTGATAAGACTTCATAATGTATTATGACAACGATTAGAAGAGTAATATCATTCGTGACTAAAAAGGAGCCTCTTAGTTTCTTGAACACAGGCTATAAGAATTAATTTGTTTAATTAGGGAGCTACAAAACGCGACTGAAGGGAAGCCCAGACATTCGAATACGTAGCACACACAATTCCCAGAGACACCGACCATGCACCCTATTTGGCGTTGTTATAACACACAACCCTTCCGCTACAAACACACACACACAAACACACGCGCGTGCATACACGCATACACCGCCACCGCCAATCGGCGCCTGGCTCTTGTTTTGCCTCCGTCGGCGCCCCCGGTAGCTCTCGTCTCAACTTCATCGGAGGGTTTTTGCGCACGGCTCGAAGCCGTCATTCACTTGCGCGTTCCAAATCACCTCCTTTGGAGGCCGCGACGTTGACGGAAAGCCCTGCGCTCTGCAGCAACGCGCCTCACTGCTCTACTGGCGAACGCCAAGAACATGCGGCTCCCACCCCTTCCCACGCCTTGCCCGGCTTCACCCGACTTCACTTGCGCACACTCCTGCCCCGCCCTGCTCTCGTTCACACAGCCTGTGCGCACAGATCTCATTCCTCATTTTATCTTAAGTTTTCTCGTTATATCCAGCCCCACCCTCAAGTGCCTGCCGTTGAGGTAACGAAACAATTTGGACTCGACGAGAGACGCTGCCAGAGCGCTCGTCGTCACACGACGACAGCAGGGGCGCTGCTAACAGCCATTGCCACACAACACAACAGGGAGACTAAACACGAAACCTCCCTTCCATCTACTATAGTCCACTCGCTTCCGAAGACATACACCAGAGGTCGTAGGTGGAAGGAAAGCAGTGCTAACACTAAGGTCTTCTGTAGATGCGTTATTAGGTAAGGAATTATTGTCAATCCCAGGTAAATGAGAGAATGCAATGCAAAGTCGAGCAGACAGGGAATAGTGGGTATCTTGTTCAACGATTGCTGCCCTGGAAAGAGAAAAGTAAATTCTTTTATTGAGTGTGATATGAAAATTAGATTGTTCTTTATATTCAAGAAGTACTAGACAGGAAAATAGATATGTGCTTAAATTAAAACACAATTGAAAAATAGCACACATTCAAATGCATATATTGTAAGATATTCAAGTGTAAACTACTTCTTATATTTGAGCTCAGCTTCAAATGGAATAAAACAGTCGTTAAAATCATCCTCTTACGACACATGTGTACTATGTTTAAGCCTTAAAATGTTCTCTCCAATTTCGTATTATTGACGAAACAAACTTTGCGACGAATGTCAATTCAGTTTTGCTTTGTACTACGCTGAGATAAAAAATACCGCTGTGTGGCACCTACAAAGGGGAGCCATCTAGTAATTTAACGGAAAGTGATGTCAGTTTATGGAAGAAGACAAGATTTACAATTACATGACAAGGAAGTGGAAAGTACGATTTATGAATTAAAGTACGTCTTTCTTTCCTTAAAAACGTCTAGTTATTTTATTATAAAAATGTAACATTTCAACTACATGTGTTACTCAAATCAACACTGGAGATAATAATTAATGATGTTCTCACGTTAGTAAGAAACACACGACAGAAATTTCGATTTAAATACTCTTTCAATTAAAGTGTCTATTGAATTAGCAACTTTGATTTAGTGATTCGTTCGGGATGACTTTGCGAAAGCATGAAAATCCGGAATGTAAATAGCATCGATTGCTTGTTTTGAAAAATGTTTACGACAATTTAAAGCGATTTCGAACGCGCGATTTATCGGTGGAACGCGCATTTGTTTCGCAAAAGCTCTGGGTTCGAGCCCCGGGGCGAATTCGGGCGAAAGCCGCAGGCGACCGCGATTTCAGCGGCCAATTGGCTCCCAAAACAAAGCACGAGCGGCTCCACCCCCTCCGCGCCCCCCCTCCCACACAACGCAGGGCGATCGTCAACGCTGTCAGCGCTGGGGAGACAAAAGACGAACGCATGCGGCGCATAAGAGAGGAATATTGGTGCAATTAGTGCCTATAGAAAAGTTCTATTTAAATTATAATAAGTTCTTTTAAGTTATGATGTTCACAAGTAAATGTAAAAGTTTATTATTCTATTGATACTGAAGTTTAATTTATTTATACATTTTTATTCTTTGATCAGTAAATCATTCAAGTTGATGTCTTGCTTAACGTTTTTTATATGGAATCGACCCACAGTATTCGATTCATAGTTTCAAGTAAAGAAAAAAAATATTTATACAATATCACCAATTCTCGCCAGCTGGACAAAATTTGGGCTGTAAAATCAAATAGTGTATTTCTTGTGTAATTATGCTTGCCACGATGCATGATATTTGCATGTAATAACCGCGACCCAGTGAATCGATGTTGCTCACGGGAGGGCTGCACTTTGCCCTTCGCCCTTTGACGCCCTCTGGAGGCGAGGCGAGGCGGGGAGCCTCGCCCCGCCCCGCCCCGCCCGCCCCACCCCGCTCCGCCCCGCCTCGCCCCGCCTCCAAACACATTGAAGACGGAAAATGCTAAATGTTTTTGTTCCCCTACGAGATCATTAGTTATGCAGCAATATTGCACTTATGGGATGTGTTAAGTACGCATGTAAATTGACCAAAATGCACATTGCCTTAGCTTAGTATATAGATTGGATATTCGCACAAGTAGGTGAAAGCATATCACTTCTTTCAACCCTTCTTCCTTGCTTTGCGGTGTATTGTCGTTCCCTTTAATGAGCGTCTTTCTGTGGCCGCGTCTTCGCTCCCCGTGGCTTCCGCCTTTTCATCCCTCATCCCGCCTCATTTTGCTCAATTCGCGCGGCCCCTCGCCTCGTCACCTGCTGCACCCACCCGCCTTCCGCCGCCATCGGCGATTAGTTACTATTTAATGCCCGTAATTTCCGGCGCGCGGGTCGCCTTTTCTTGGAAGCTTCTTCTGATTCCCCTCGCTCCCTCAAGCGCCATCCGCCTAATGCGCCTCCGCAGCGCCTCTTTAATGCAAATTGCAGCCGCTGCTTGCCATTGGCGCTGAGGCGCCCTGTCCCTCGATCGTGGCGGAAGCACTGCCTTAGAACAAATGTTACAGATTATGGGGCACGTAGGGAAATCCAAAATGAAATATGTTTGCCAATTAACACGGGGAGGCAACGATTATACAGTGGTATTGCGATTAGCGAGTTGCAGTACAGGAATAATCTTAATGGCGACGGCTGGTTCACTTAGTGTTTAGTTTAATTGCCGTCACTTCTCGATTTTATATACATGTTGCTCTTCCCCATGATCAATTTAGTGCACAATCCTGCATATGCTACTGTTTTTATGAGCAATAATAATAGGGAAATGTGGCTGTGCCAAGCAAGGTAGAGTTCCCGAAAAGGCGTACGAGAAATTGAGAGGAGAGGTGGGTTGTGGCCTTAAGAACCTATGCAGCGAGGGTGGCCGTTCTAGGCGGCATCGAAGGGTCTAAAGTTTGCCGACACTTTTTCAAACGAATTATTAATGCGAGAGTTTGGTTTGTCCCGTCATCTTTGACGGATTATTCCTGTTTTAAATATATTTTGTGTCGGTGGAAAATATGGATCATAAATCTAGTAATCACAACTTTGCGAAATAATTATATTATTCAGGTTGCATATTCTATTACTTTGAAAGGCCTTTGGACAATGCTTGTGTAACAGTGGCGACACTGAAGTTGACGTTACTCCTCTTTCTCCTGAACAAGACAAATTACACGGGTGCCGCAATGCACATGATACGGAACGTGCCACTAGTCCGTGCTCCTTGAACCTAATTTATATTTCATCCAATATTTTATGACCGAAAACAATATTAATATTCTTATTATGAATATTCTGTTAATTTCTATTTATATGGACATGAAATCGATATGAAACACTGTACTGGGCTGTACGTGTACTAAATGAGGTTTTAATGTTGTACATCACACTATTTTGTCCATACTATTTTTAACCAGAAATGAATGATTTGCATTTGGCATCATTTGTCGCACGCCGATCCACGTAACGACGGAGAGCCAAGAAAGAGGTAGCGGCTTTTCTTTCCTCACTGAGTCGCAATAAGAATGAAGTGCGAACATTTGGTTGATTTATTTCAAATTGGGAAAATTTATCGAGGAAATTGACCAAACTGAATTCAATTTCGATTCCTGGTGGCGGATATGGGTGACACAGAATGAAAAGAGGAGACATTCTCAACACTTCTTCAGAAAATACTTGCATTCACTGACTTGTTCTCTTTGGTACGCGAATTCATGAAAAAGTAGTTTGCTAAGGTCATTGCGCTTTACATTCACCGAACAAACAAATGCAGTAGGTATGAGATCTAAATTTTAAAAAATTAAATTGAGATTTGATATGAGAAATATTCTGTCTGTGAAGAAAGAAGAGCTACATTCTTCACCACGATGATTTTGCAGTCAATTTTAAGCGGTTGTTCTATAATGGATTATCGAACACATATTATCAATTGAAGAAAACGTGAGATGTCACGGTTTAAAAGTCATACTAAGAACTATTTCTCTGAATAACTCCTGCTTTTAAAAAATCCACTTTTTATAGAATTTTTAGTGGACAGGGGTAAAGAAGATCATAATTAGTAAAATCTCTAATTTGCAAAGAGTTTACAACATACTTTGATTTATCTGAATTAAGGTTTACTTCATTTTATTTTTAATTTCACTTTTTCCACTCTAGGAGCAATGTGTTTCATTATTTAAAATTTAATATTTGAAAATTATTTGCTCTGCTTTAGATTAAATATAGATTCTATTTTAAAAATTATAAAAGTATTTGTAAGGTGGGTTTCTCATTTGCAGCAGCTTTATCCTGTTTGCTTAACACTGTATAATGTTAAAATTTTCATATAAACACCACCGTCTTTCCACTTTCCTTCCTCGAGAAAAACCTCCCCCGCCGTTTGGGGACTATAATTACGGGATGATCATGGCCTGGCGGAGCGCCTGCCGTGTTTTTCCGAGCGCAGGCGAGAAGGCGGATGGGATTAAAAAACAATTTTTTGCCGGTGATTTTAAGGCGCGTTGCTGAATTGTGCGAGGCGAGACTGCCTGTTTGCTCACACCGCCGTAATAACGAATAAAACTCCTTTTTCGTGGCTCAGCATCGTATGTCGGAGGAGGCGGTGCCTTTTTGTGGCGGGTGTGAGCGCCGCCGGCGGGGGCGACCGCCGTCTTTTGTCGGCCGCTATTACGCATGCACGTCAGGCCTGCCAACCCCCGCGGTCGGGGACCATTCATCTGGGGATCTTGCTTCACGCGTGCACGATCCAGCGACCGCCGCCTCCCCCGTTCTCCCTTTCAGTCCCTCTGCCGCTTCACCCTCCACCCCAACCACTACCCATACCCTCTCCGCCCCTCCCTCCGCCTCAAACAGCGTCGTCCTTACTTCTCCCTTTTAGTCCCTCTGCCACTTCACCCTCCACCCCAACCACTCCCCCTACCCTCCCCGCCACTCCCTCCACTGCGCCACCGTCACAGCCAAAGCGCCCGTGTCGCTGCCTTCTCCGGCGCTCGCTGTCCCCGTCATGCCCGCCTCTGCCCGCTCTCCCTGTCCCCCAAGGCGAGGCATTGCGGTCATAGCTCTAGCGACGCCGCCTTTCCACAGCCCAACGCGCTGCTGCAGCACCCCGCCCTCTACCGATCACGCCTTCGATGTACCCTTCCTGTAGAATCGGAGTCGCTCCGCGTTGAAGTCCTCCCGCCCGTGAAGCCTCGGCCCTCGCGAAACACTCTGTCGGGTGCGAACTTGTTCTTATGCGTTGCCTTGCAGAAACCGCTGCTCCTTATCGGCGACAGCATGAAAATTGGATTCAAGTTCTTGGACAAACTGTCTCTCACCTGCCCTTCACATTATCTGCGTTTTGGAATAATCGAATTATTTCAGTGGGTTTCGTGGAAATAACCTTAATGGGAATAACCTTATAGAAATAACCTAATTATTAATTGGAGTAGCTGAATCGTATTCTTTTTTTTTTTCCCAAACCTTACACAAAAACATATCAGATTACAATTTCCAAGTATGAAATAACGTACAAAAATATAATATTAAACGCTTTTATAAAAGAAGAATATTTACCTCTTCATTATCTGCAGTTGGAAGTGGCTAAAATAATGCACTGGTGCCACTAGTTTTTAAAAATTTTTTTTTTTAGTGTGACACATAGACACATTAAATATTAAGACATACATTACAAAATTATGACCTAAAATTTGAAATTTTAAGACAATAGTATTTGTGTACAAGTATGTTCTTTTATGGCATTCTAATTAAATCTTACGTGTAGTTTTTAACTCTTCAACGTTTCAGTTGCTTTTGCGTCCTCATCTTGAGGTGTAAAAAATACAATAATTCATCTTAATTCCTAAATATATAACTTAGCCTAAGTTCATTTCTAGATAACTAACATATAAACATAAACTTCATGTTTTCTTGATACAACATGGTTATAAGGTCAAACAGAAGATTTCTCATTATCCGAGGAAGTTAAAACAGCCTTTAAAATGTCTTAAAGTAAAAAACTAAAATTTGTTTGAAAACATCTCGTCCCCGCTCGCTTCGTCTCGCCAGTTCAGAGACCCGGGCTGCTGCTCACGTGCCCGCCCTTAATGAAGAGTTTGTTGAAGACACTGGAACGACAACAGCAAAAAGAACAGAGCTAGAGAATGTGAAAGCAAATTAACGAAGTACTAAAAGAGAAAGATTATTATCCTGCAGTTCACTTTACTGCATTACTTAGAGTAACTGATGGAGTTGTTTCAGTCCTTTGTATCTTTGCAACCTTTTGTTTAGGAGTTGAACAGGTCTTGACCACAATATACTATAAGATACAATTATGATTGAGTGGCTCATTATCCCTCTTCTTTATCGGTTGCAACCTTTCAACTGCTATTTGATAATTCTGGTTTCTTATATATTTTGTTTACGTAAGGAAGAATATATTAATGAAAGTTGGATGAAGAGTAAAGTAACAAGGCTAGCTAACAATTACTCGAATCAATACTTGACAGTAACGGAACAATTTGAGAGTCCAGAGGAAATTGAAATGTCCAAAAATAGATACTTTGAAGATAAGTAAAGTAGCAGTGAACTGAGCGCGCGCGCTGTGCGAATGACATTGTTTTTCACCATCACTTCCTGCCCTCCCTGGAGGAAATGCAAAGATTTCACCAAATAATTCAAGATTGTTCGCGAAAAAAGTTTTGTACAAAACAAAGTTAATATTTAAAACAAAAAATTGTACGCTTGTAATCTCGGTAAGTCCCGTTACGATCTAAAGCGCGATCAATGAAGGATTAATATTTGTTCAAAAAATTGCATTTGATTGTACTTTTTAAATATTTCAGAGAATTTAAATTTTGCGACAAATGTGTATTTCCATTGTTATTTCATAGGCATAAAACAAAGTGTCATATCTAGGAGACATGTTAAATGGCAGATTTAAGTCGATAATTCAGTTTAACTGTTCAAATAGTTATATTTATATGAATAGTTATATTAATTCAAATGTTTGTAACTATCTTCACCTGCGAATTCTTGTCTGATTTAACATTTTATTTTCAATTCTGTTGTATTTGTGGCGGTTCATGTTGGTTTAAAATATCTAAGTGGAATAACAATGTGAATGTCACATTAGCATGCAACATGCGGCTTTTATATTTGACATCGCTTGTCATTGTATTGTAGGACGAAAAAGGATTGATTTATTGCTTTATGATACAATTCGTCTATTTGTAGACAAAGAGTGCTGCATTCCTACGAATGAAACTGAAGTTTTGAAAGTCTAATATTTACCAAGCTCTGTTATTCCCACGCAATAAGAAATAATTCTGTAAGGTATACTTTATGCTAGAGCATGCCAATGTAAATTTATGGTTGAAAGATTTTCAAACTTCACCCGTATTTTTCACGACACATAGTTTAAAAATATTCATTTCGTATTTTGTCATTTTCAAAGAAAACTCAATAACGAACATAGACTATATACTGCGGTTTTTACAGAGCTATACCTCAAGGGCACTGAAGGCCCGCCTCTTTTTCAGTAGTGCCGCAAGGTGTCGCATGTTCGCGACCGTATCAAGCAGAGCCGTAGATGAAGCGACTCTAGCGGCTTGACTGAGAACTTGACTGAGACGCGAAAAGCCGTGCCTAAATGGTACCGTGGTGACGAGCCCTCAGTGACCTGAAGGTCCACTTCTGCTAAAAAAGCAGTAAGGGTCTAATCGTCAGCCCCTGCTGTGGCCGCTAGGCAACTTGCATAACAGCAGTGTGTTTTCTCACTAGCAAAGCGCTAGAAATTCAGCCAATCGGACTAGAAAAGTGATCTGCAGATTAACAATGTTATTTAGAAACAACTTTGTGACGATGCCTTTGTTTGGTGAATTTATTCTAATTTAAATTTATTAAAACATTCAAATGTATCCCAAAAGTATGACTAGAAAAGCCTATGACATACATGTTATTTAGAAACAACTTTGTGACGAAAATTCACCTGGAAAACCAAGTAAAGATTGGCTGAAGACTATGAAATTTACTGCTGCTCAAATAATTTAAAGTCCATACCAGTTTATTAAGGCCCTCGCTCATTGGTCAGCGTGCTCGCTTTCCGTGATGCTACCCCGGTTCGATTCCCGGTCGGGCAATATTATAATGTGTGCTTTCCTTGCAATGCTCTAGTATAGATTGCTTGACGATTGAAAATCGAATTTCAGCTGAGAAGAGCAGAATACGAGCAGGATGATATTTGGCAGCACGCAACCTTAAACCCATAGAAAATGGAGGCTAGATGCAATGCCCTAGAAAAGATTGCTGTGTGACGATGATGAAAACGCAATTCTCAGGTTGAGAAGAGCAGAATAGGCGTATGTCTTTGCGCAATACACGCAACTTCTTCAACCATAGTCTGCGAGGCTGAATGCAATGCCAGAAAAGATTCTGTGACGATGAGAAACGCCTCTCAGGCTGAGAAGAGCAGAATATTTCGATTTGGGATGTCTTGTCGTTAACCACACGCACCTTAACCCTTTAGCTGCACGAGGCTAATGCAATGCTCCTTAGAAAAGATTGCTGTGTACGTATGATAAACGACTTCTAGGTTGAGAGCAGAAACGGCTGGATATCTCCTGCAACGACGCAATTCTTAACCATACCGCGAGGCTAGATGCAATGCCTAGAAAAGATTGCTGTGTGATATAAACGCTACTTCAGGCTGAGAAGGCAGAATACGGTGAATATCTTCCTGCAACCGCACGAAACCTTTTAAAACCATGCGAGGCTGATGCAATCCTAGAAAAACTGCTGTGGACGATGGAAAGACTTCTCAGGCTTGAGAAGAGGCAGAATACGGCGTGGATGCTTTGCGCCTAGACACGCACCCTTAACCCTAGCGCGAGCTAGATGCAATGCCCCTAGAAAAGATTGCTGCGTGACGATGAAAAACGCACTTCGGGTTGAGAAGAGCAGAATGGCGTGGATGTGCTTTGCGCTAGCCAACGCACCTCTAACCCATAGCTGCGAGGCTGATGCAATGCCCTGAGTGCTGGACGATAGAAAACGCATTCAGTTGAGAAAGCAGAATACGGCGAATATCTCCTAGCTAACCTGCCGCACCCGTTAACCATAGCGCAGGCTGGATGCAATGCCCTAGAAAGATTCTTGTGACGATGAAGATACGCACTTTACTTTATTAAAAGCAGAAATACGGCGGGATGTCTTAGCAAGCCTAGACACGCACTTTAACCATAGCACGAGTGTGATGCAAATTCCCTAGAAAATTGCTGTGGACGATGAGAAAAGCACTTCTCAGGCTTAGAAGAGCAGTATAACGCGTTGATGTCGTGGCTAACCACGCACCCTCTTAACCCGTAGCGCAATGGCTCATGCAATGCCCTAGAAAAGATTGCTGTGTGACGATGAGAAAACGCACTTCTCAGGTTGAGAAGAGCAGAATACGGCTGGGATATCTTCCTGCTAACCGCACGCACCCCCTTAACCCATGCCCGCGAGGCTAGAACGCTGCTAGTAGGCCGTGGCCCGTACGCGGTCTGTTGCGCCAAGTAAAGACACACAGACAGACCAGTTTATTAACAACATTGTGTCATTTTATTTCATCGAGTTCTAAAATTATTTTAATCCGTGTTGAGTGTCCCCTTACATGTTCTTGAGCCAAACGACAACAATGAGGGCACAAACTATTGTATTTCTTGCAATTAATGTAATTATTTCACAATAATTAAATCATTACCAATTAATGTTTTCAACCGATTTATATTAATTATGATATTAACTTAAGAGTATATAAAACTTTCAACCAACAACAAAAAAGTGTACAAAGAAGATTGAGCCATTTAAATGTTCTATTTCGTCAAAATTCGGGCGCAAAAAGTATTTGTTCAGCAAAGGCGACAGTAACGGCTTTGGTTCCCATACACCTCCCTCAGGGGAAACCTGAAACGCCAGGAAAAACTAGTCTGAAGAAGCCTTGAAGTAGTGTTATTAGGTACTGGATAGGCGGTCTGTGCATGTTATGAAAGTAAAGATGAGTTGTAAATAAAAAGAAACGTGAATGGAAGAGAGAAATCATGATCAGGCTACACAATCATGGGAAATGTTGTTGATGAAACTTTTATTTTTAACTTAGATTTTAAACAGACAATAAATGATGATGAGAATGATGATTTTTATTTATTATATGATTATAATAATTGATTATGATTAATTATTATTATAATTATATGATTATAATTTATTATTATAATTTTAATTTTTTAATTTATATTATTATTATTATTATTCGAGCGTCTACAGTAGCTTGGTGAAGCAACTGATCATTTAATTCTACGGGAAGAAAAGGAAAATCGCCAAATAAGTACACCAACACTAGCGAGTAAACTTGAAAATTGAACTTCAGGATTATGTATGTGGGTAATTTGTGCTCATTTTTATTAAGTTAAAAGTAAGATTTTTTTATTTTACATCGTTATTTTCTTAGTTTTAAATATACTCTAAAAGCAAGTAATTTGATATAATAAATATTTTAAAAAAAATTTCAAAAGAGACATAATGTTCGTCTATAATAATAAGATTTTAATAGACATTAAATCCAACTTGGTTCGTTATGAAGGTCTCAATTGTGTGTGTTAAACATAAATGCAAGTAAAATAAACCTATAATAAAGAAGAACCAAGTTTTTGTTGTAAGAACCGCCAGTGCTACAAAGTACGAAACCCACAATACGTTTGACTTCTTGGCAAAAACACGGTAGCCAGAGTTGTCGTGAGGATAATCATTGTAATCCTAGCTACATCCGGAGCTTCTCTCAAGTGCGATACCAATATTTTTTGTCATATTTCACGATAAATCATGAAGGAGAGTGACTTACAATAGTATTGTGAAATTCACACAAATTTGTCAACTTTTTCTGTAAACTGTGAATAATAAAATAAAATTTTAATAATGTACGCAACTACTTTAGCATTAATACTTCATTCGAATCATTCCTTACATAATTTGAGGTTTCATAATCACTATATCTAAAGCGTCTATCATATTCTAGATCTGCGTCCGATGAAAACTCCTCACATGGAGTACATAGGGTTAGTATAAATGTAGTTGAGGGCTGATTTGAACCCTTCATTTCTTGAAATTAATCTGCTTTGGCGAACTGTATGTGCTGGGTTTACTATATTCGACATTCGAAATAAATCTCGTGTAAAATTTTTTTACGGTCAGACAGAAACAGTATCTCTCCGCTGTTTTACTTTAGTAGATCCGGAAGGAAATGTCTCTGACGTGAGGGGGAAACGGCCCGTTTCGTGGACTTAATGTGGAGCCATTTGGAGTAATATCTCCTTGGAGAGCGACTATCTCTCACCAGTCTTTCCTTTATGGCGATGCAGAGAAGTGTTCGGGGGGAGGCGATGGTCTTCAAAGCGAAAAACACATGCGACGTTTCTCTTTTATGTACCACCTTGGAGGATTCTACTTTGGTTCATGTTGCGTCAATTTTCTTACTCATCTATGATCTCACATTTTGAAAAGAGAATATTCATCTGCATAATTTTCATTCTAGTACTTTTAATCAGCCCGTTGCTTTAATGGAATTTTCAGTAATTGATTGGTTTGAGATATGTCATCAGCGAAGTCAAATGTATTTCATGATGTTGGTATTGGTTAATTTTCATACGTCTTTGTGTGCATTTTATTTTGTTGTTATTGTGAAATATATCTCAAAAGACATGAGGAGAAAGAAAGGGAGAGAGAAAGAAAGAGTGAGTGATAGTGTGTGTGTGCGGGGTGGGGGTGCGTGGCAGTGGGGAGGTGTAGGGGTTAGTCGGCGCTAGTGATGTGTTTCCACACTTTGCATAGAGGCATGAAGTGCGCCGTGTTTTCCAGATGGCAGGGGAGAGGGGGATGTGGTGGCAATTGAAATGGACGTGTTGGGAGAGTGTGTCGAAGGGGATGACAATGAGTGTGGTGGGGTTAGTCGGCGCTAGTGATGTAGTGGTGGCGGCTACGGTGACACTGTGGAGGATACGAAAGTGAAGATGGCTATGACGTAGTGGTGCGAAAGGATTGGTTGTGTTTTTACAGAGCTGGTTATTGGAATTTAAAGTATTTCTCAAAAGACGAAACGGAAATATATTGTTTTTAATAATAAAGTCTTTCTTTTGGAATGTTGTGATGACTCGGGAGACGAGTGGTGGCAGCCGTCGTGCGTTGGTGCGGGTGGTGATGGTGGAGTTCTTGCGAGCGGAGGCATAGGAGTCGCCAAGGGCCTGAATGCAGGGGGAGGGGAGGGAGGGGGGGAGGGAGGGAGGGGGAGGGGGAGGGGAGGGAGGGGGAGGGGAGGGGAAACAGAACAACAACGCCAAGCGCATCGCCGGCGCACTCCCAGATAACGCAAACAAGACGGCGCTCCCAGCGCCCTGGCGGCGGGGCAAAACACCTCCGCAGCCAACAAGTGGCGCCGCCCCGCGCCGCCTTTGTTCCCGACGAATCGCCATTTGTTCCTCCCCCAGCGCCTTTTGTGCTATTGGCGCCCTCCCCTCCCCTCCAGCGCCATTCGTGCTCTACAGCCGCTCCCGCCGTTTCTCCGTCATTATCGACAGCTTTTCTTTCTAATCAACTTCTACATTCCTCTTTGTGTGCATGTGTATTTGGCAGCATGCGCTCTATCTGTCATATCGCATGTTTAATATAAACAGTTTTAGTATCAATGACATTATGGTCATTTAGTGACGTATTCTTTCTAGTTTCAGATAACCAATAGCATGAGAGAAATATGATGTGTGTGTTATTCTATTCTATCCAAATTGAAGGTTCCCTGCAGCACTGATATTTGTGCAAGACAGTATGTAAGTGTTTGTTTTTCTTTGTTTTTCCATTTACTAGCGTTTTTATTTTGGTTCTGGAATGTCTTTTGTACTAATGTTTCTTTTGTATTACTTTCTCCTTGGGGTTGTTTTGTTAAAGAGTGCAATAGAAAATAAATGTTATATAGTGAAATAAAACTTTTTTCACTGTTCTCGTAATAATTCCACTTTAAACAATTGTTGCTAGAACATTATATATTCTCTCGCATTATTTCTAGTTTTTGCAATTAAACAAATTCAGTGTTCAACGAAAACGATATATGCGCCACACTTTTAAGAAAATATTTAAAACGGTCGAGGCATCGTGAAAAGTAACACAAAAGTCAAAACATTACTTTCAAACTCAGAGGGCATCGAGTTACTTTAAATTGTTTGAGGAATTGATATACCTTCGAACCTCGAAAATTGATATTTTGGAGGAAAACGGCTGAACAATTTTGGCCCTAGCGTTGACTACGGACGGACGGACGCCCTTGCCATCAATCGGGTTTTCGGTATCAAGAACCCACAAAAATGGATTCTGTCTACACAAAGTATCAGAAAAATTAATTTACTATAAAAACAGGATTTAACAATTTTATCGTCTGTCAAAATTAGGATTTTTTTCTGATGATCGATTATAATATTTTCAATTCTTACGAAGTAGGGACGAGACAGCATTTTTTTTATATTTTCACTTTTCTTGTTTTTTCATACTTTACTATGATCCGCTTACCCACTTTACGCAGACAGTAGCTCTGTAGTCAAGTTCTATTTTCAACATGAACGTGCATGCATCATATTTACTGTGTATTTTTCCTATAACTCACTAGAACATAACACTATATTTTAAGAGCTATTTTAAAATTTTCCTTATTCAATGCAAAAGAATAGTCATAAACAATGCTAAGTATTGATATCCGGTAATAGTTGAGATGGTGTTCCTAAACACTTTTACTCATGTCGTATTAAGTCGAGCGTAAGAAAAATGTTATGAATGTGTGTGTGTGTTAGTCTCTTTGCCCTTCTGTCGTGCATACACTTTCCACATTTTAACACTGTCGTAAATCAACTCGTACAAAACCCTTTGGGCGCTCATAAAAAGGACTTTTCAACGTAATGCGCAAAGAAAACTTACAAGCAGTAAATGTCAGTTATCTTCTTTAAATAGCGAGTGAAAAGTGAAGTCCTGCTTCAAAAATAAGATCAAAATATATATGCAGAAAATGCGCAGAAGCACAGCTAAATTTTGAAATCCTCAGAAGTTAATTTGTCAAAATAAAAGCGATTCTATGCAGTTTTAGGCAAGTGTTTGTGTACTCCAGAAATGATACTACTTTTAAATTTGCGCGAGAAAGTAAAGAAAAATAACGAGTAATACTGTAAATTTGTGAAAGAACCAAAGTCATCTTTAAAATTAGAAATAAATCACAACTTTAGTTGTAGCCATTATTATTTTCAGTCCGAATTGTAAATAAGCAAATGCAATACTAAAGATTAATTCTGTATATTATGCGGGACTTCCATAGATTTGGTTATTTTAGATGTTCTGTCAGCGTCAAAAATTTCCAAAACGATTGTGTTGATGACGTTATGCTGTCTCAATTGAAAAATAACTAAGAAGTTTAATATAAAACTTTTTAATCTTATATTTATAGACTTGCATCATTTTGACAAAAAGGTCCCCTTAATTGACCATAGTACAATGTCTTTTCTCTTCGTTGTGTTTTGTATTTTCGCTGCGTCTTAGGCGTCTAAGAAAACAGACTCTCACGGCCAGAGGCTGCACAGTTTTCTTCCAATTGATGTGCCCATTGAATATAGCTAATACAGGTTTAAGGGCAAGGGGTAGAAGAGGACATCATCGCTAATTGATAGTGCAGTTCTGTGTTTTGTCCAAGTTTCCCAACGGGCCGTACTATTCAGCGCAAGGCGAGGTCTAGGGAGGCGATTATCAAGAGAGGCGCGTGGGTGCTAGCCATGCCTCGGAGACTTGGAGGCGATGGGGGCGGTGGCGCGATTATTAAGCGCCGCCATTTTATGAAGTACCCAGGCGGCAAATGAAATTGCCTCGCGCACGGTTTAATTTCGTCTTAAACTTTTGGGCGAGGGGGTGAGTTGTCTGCTCGCGGAAGAGGAATTTCACCTGCGCAGCTCGACGCGCTCCTTCTGGATGATTTATTCCCCTCTCGGACGCAGCTCTGTTTGCTTCGTCCGAAGCCAATGAAGCGAGCATTTGAATTTCACATGAAAAGCGCAAAACAGCTTCCTGTGTAAGGAGGACGCGCTTCTGTCTCGTTGGGAGCCGTGGATGCTGCAGAAGCCTGCGCTTACGTGTAGACAAATGATTGTTTGGGCCTAATCAGTTTTTCGTGTGGCATGAAGGCGGTCGTTAATTTTTAGCACCTGATTTGCTTAGGATCATTTATACCTTAATACATCATATTCTTATCTGATTGAATTCCAATAAATTGTCCTAAAAGTCTGTTATAAAAAGTAGAACTTTAAATAAAGTAATGTTATTTTCTTTTTAAAAAGAGAGCTTTTCGCATAATTGGTAAATGGCAGTACGTAAGAAAAAATTAAAAACGGTTTCAAATTTCTCTTAAATTTTGTCATAGGATAGTGCGAAGTACGCGTATAAAACGGCGCAGTGTTACCACAGTTTTCCCGGTGCCAACTATACAATTATTAATTTCCCGCCTAGTTGGGCGCTCCATGGCATTATGGGACCAGATTGGGAATTTCGCTCACCATAATTTAAAAAGTAATTTTAGCCGCTGCCTGCCTCCAACGAGCGGTTGCTGACGCACCGCTAGAGGATGAAATAGTCGTCTGCCGGCGCCCTCTCACGCCCCACGGAAGAAAAGGCTCTTTCTCGCAGCCTCCTCCGCCGCCCTCCCCTCTTACCTCGCACCCACTTACACTAACATCACTACACTACCACATATCCCGGAGACCGGTCGGGAGTTAGACTGTCCCGGCTGGGGCGGTGCCCCGCTGGTGGGAGAGTCCTGGTTAGGGGGAAACCCACTGCCGACGGTAGGTCGGCGCCGGATCTCGCCATCCAGCGGGGGAAGATCACCGCCGTCTCCCGAGAAAAACCATGCACTACACTAACGGGACTAATGACCAAAGCAGTCAAGCGCCCGGAAACACGAAAAATCGAAGCCCCTCGCTCGCCCGGCAGGACGCTTGACGCGAAGGACGGACGGGCCGGGATTGGCGTGGCGAGGCACCGCGAGAGGGGAACGCATGTGTTGCAGTGGACTGGCACAACGCTCTGGGAGAAAGGGAAGGGCTTAAGGGATTTGTATTTTCAGAATCTTTCGTTACTAGTTCTACGCCTTGGCTTAAATGGAGAGGTAATCGGACCCCAAATCAAGTCCAGTTAAGACATGGAGAAGCAAAGTCGAATACTTAATGTAGTTTCACTTGTGGCCTAGCCAATGCAGTGTTTCTCCTTAAATAAATGTGTTGTTTTGTTCTCATTGAGTTTGGAGTTCGTACTTCGGGACTTTTCTCTTTCTCTGAGAATGTTTAGAAAATTTGTTACTGGTTCTCTGTCTTGTTAACACGCAGAGCTCCCTGAATTTTACTAAAATTCCAGAAGTAACTAATAATGCGAGAACGCATGTGCTGTTGTAGCTCCGCTGGTTTGCCGGGGTCTGTCTGCTGGGGGACGAGGGTAACAAGTGAATCGTGCAGTGTGCTCTGGCCCTTTTTCACGCGAAGCATATTATCCTTTTGCCGCTCCCTGTGACGAGTTAATACATAAAATAACATTTATGTAAATGCGCCCCACTGCCCGCCCAGCCTGCGGATAAATACAAATATTGAATTTTGGACAGCTGTTGCAGCTGTTGCGCGGAATGTAAATGAAAAAGTAATGTTTTAGTGTATTACTTGTTTCTTGGGTAGAGATTGTGTTCTACAGGTTTAAAGAATTCGAATTGCTTTTAAGCGTATGTTGTTTGATCGTTTTGCTATCTCTTCTCAACTTGTTTCCAAGAAAAGTGCATTAGATTCTGTCGGGGATATTTGTCAGTAGTCTCTATTTGCCTGTTTTGCGTGAAACATAAGTTTTTATTCGCGTGGCATACTTACGCGTGGTTCTGGGACCTGTGCCGTTTCTTGAGGTGTCCGTAAAAGCTCTGCCCTGCCATGGGAATACTGCCTTCCAGTTCTGCTTCCCCCGCCCCTCCCGCTCCGCGCTGTTCCGCCTGGCGATCGCCCAGCGCCGCCCGCCTTGCGGCGCCTGCGGGCGCGCTTTTGCCGTGGGGTGGGCGGGGCGGCTATGCATAAATTAGCGCGTCGCCCGCGAAGCTGTGCGATGGGCGCCGGGCGGTTAATGGGCTAGCAGATAGCCCTTGCGGAACACCTCGCCCTCGTTCCTCCGTCCCAACCTCCCACGCGGTCGAGTGGCGCATTGGCACTCGCCAAGTACAAGTAGAGGCCGTGGCGATTAGCTCTTAGTTTCTTCTTCTCGTGCGGAGATTTGGAACTTACATATCAAGAAATGAACTACAAGCCAATAATATACTCTATAACAAAGAACTGGCAAAAAGATAGACACATACTTTCTAGTTTTAAACGGGTATGTCTAATAGAACAGTGCGAAAGCTGTTCTTCATAAAACGAGACTATTCCCCACCCGAGAGATGTCAAAGAAGCCGATGGATTTTCTAAGCCTTTCCTCGTATTTCACCTGCGGAGAGGCAGTCAATGCATTGACGGTACGCGTAGGTCTCTCTCCTTTTACCAATGGGCGGCGTATGAGAAAGCTCTCTCCCTTGAGATGCCACGAGCTCAGAGTTCGGCTCAGTTTTGTTAATTGTTCTGTTCTTATTTAATTTTGTCATTAAATTTTAAATTATAAACACGTTTTACAACGTTAGATGTATTATTAACATTCATTTTCAATTTTGGACATTGAGGTTTTGTTATCGATGTCACATCCCTAATAAACCTGTCATCCCTTGGAACCTGTTGGAAAGCGTCAAGTGTCTTACGTTCAATGCGAATACTTTCAGTGTTCCTGGTGTAGCCCTAATGCAAATGCGTGGTGAAGGTGTGAATGGCGTCGAGGGCTGCTGCCTTTAGAGAGAAGTGGGGGGGGGGGCGTCCTAATGAGGGGTTGGAGCGCGAGGCGTAGGACGCAGCCGAGCCCTCCCTCCCTCCCTCCGCCGGTGATTTATGACCCTCCGCCCTGAGCAAGGCCTCCTGCAGCCCCAGCGCATGGCCAGGTGGCGGTCCGGCCTCCCTCTTAAAAATTTTTTATTTTGGAGATGTTTAACTCTTTATTCCCTCCAAACAACTTTCGATTGTGTATAGTCCAGATTTCTGTAAAACAGTAATTACCATTCACTTTCCCTTTTTGGGCGTTTCTTCTACTTCCAACTTCCTTCGGGTTTGCTTGCCGTTAAAGACACCATTTATCAGAGCTTCCCCTTGAGCACCATTCTTTATACGGTTTTCCTTTGCATGTTGCCCAGTGTGAAGCGAAGACTGTGAATCGTCAGTCGTTGGAAAATCTGGTGCGAGTGCACTTTCTGGTCGAGTAGCTGCACAACTTGAAATATCATGATGTCCGTGGTTTTAATAGTGACTCATATACACAAACCCCACAATGTGGAAAAGTTCAGTATAAAGCTGTCTCACTATGTGAGGGGGAGAGATCCCACTACCAGTGGACCATCCTGGATAAATTCTGAACGACTCGCGGTAAAGAAATCCAGTTTTAGTACAATAATGGTGAATCATCAGAACATTATCATGTTGCATAGGTTATGTCCGTAACATTTAATTATTTCGAATCATCGTGCATCTTTGATTTATAAATTAAGCCTGTTTACTCGTAGTTTTCTTATCTGCAGTGGATAAAATAATAAACTGACGAATACAAATGTATATAATTGGTTTCCATATTATAAAAGTAATATACGGTAAAAATTGGTTGTCTGTGTCTCTTTATTTGTAAATGCTCGCAGTGATAACCCATTTTTGATGTAAAAGTTGTAATCGCGCCCTCTTAGTTTACCTCACTGGTTCGCGTGCTCGCTTTCCATGACGTGATCCTTGGTTCGATTCCCGGGAAAGAGTATAATGTGTGTTTTCTTTGCAATGTCTCATTATATGTTCCTGTGCGACAATAAGAAAATTCTTTTTTTTTAATTTGTTGCGTCTACCATTTTGACGCAACGCATCTCCAAGACCCTTAAGGGGCGTTGGGCGCTTTGCGCTGGGGAGTAAATCCTCCATTACATTGCTCGCTTGTGGAGTCTCTATTATAACTCTGTCATACCGCGTCACGTCGCAGTCACTTGTCAAAACTTCTCATGTTAAAAAGACCAGACTATGGCGTAGGATGTCTTCGTGCTAACTACACAAACCCCCTTACCCTATGACGCGAGGCTAGGACGCTGCTGGAAGGCTATGGTCCTTACGCCCGTACAGTGTGTTGCTGTGTGACGATGGGAAAACTTGCTTCTCATGTTGAGAAGACCAGACTACGGCGTGGGGATGTCTTTGTGCTAACTACACAAACCCCCTTAACCTATGACCGCGAGGCTAGGACGCTGCTGGAAGGCTATGGTCCTTACGCCCGTACAGTGTGTTGCTGTGTGACGATGGGAAAACTTGCTTCTCATGTTGAGAAGACCAGACTACGGCGTGGGGATGTCTTCGTGCTAACTACACAAACCCCCTTAACCTATGACCGCGAGGCTAGGACGCTGCTGGAAGGCTATGGTCCTTACGCCCGTACAGTGTATGTTGCTGTGTGACGATGGGAAAACTTGCTTCTCTTGTTGAGAAAACCAGACTACGGCGTGGGGATGTCTTCGTGCTAACTACACAAACCCCCTTAACCTATGACGCGAGGCTAGGACGCTGCTGGAAGGCTATGGTCCTTACGCCCGTACAGTGTATGTTGCTGTGTGACGATGGGAAATTTGCTTCTCATGTTGAGAAGACCAGACTACGGCGTGGGGAGTCTTCGTGCTAACTACACAAACCCCCTTAACCTATGACGCGAGGCTAGGACGCTGCTGGAAGGCTATGGTCCTTACGCCCGTACAGTGTATGTTGCTGTGTGACGATGGGAAATTTGCTTCTCATGTTGAGAAGACCAGACTACGGCGTGGGGATGTCTTCGTGCTAACTACACAAACCCCTTAACCTATGACCGCGAGGCTAGGACGCTGCTGGAAGGCTATGGTCCTTACGCCCGTACAGTGTATGTTGCTGTGTGACGATGGGAAAACTTGCTTCTCATGTTGAGAAGACCAGACTACGGCGTGGGGATGTCTTCGTGCTAACTACACAAACCCCCTTAACCTATGACCGCGAGGCTAGGACGCTGCTGGAAGGCTATGGTCCTTACGCCCGTACAGTGTATGTTGCTGTGTGACGATGGGAAAACGTGCTTCTCAGGTTGAGAAGACCAGACTACGGCGTGGGGAGTCTTCGTGCTAACTACACAAACCCCCTTAACCTATGACCGCGAGGCTAGGACGCTGCTGCAAGGCTATGGTCCTTACGCCCGTACAGTGGCTGTGTCATGTTGAGAAGACCAGACTACGGCGTGGGGATGTCTTCGTGCTAACTACACAAACCCCCTTAACCTATGACGCGAGGCTAGGACGCTGCTGGAAGGCTATGGTCCTTACGCCCGTACGGTGTAGTTGCTGTGTGACCGGGGGAAAACTTGCTTCTCATGTTGAGAAGACAGACTACGGCGTGGGGATGTCTTTATGCTAATCACACGTAACTCCTTAACCTATGACCACGAGGCTAGGACGCTGCTGGTGTGCCATGGCCCGTACGCGGGCTATCGCGCCAAATACAGACAGACAGAGAATTGTAATCGGAGCTCTCAAAGCATCCAACATTCAGGACCTCATCCTCGCTCCCTTGCGTCGATGCTGTTCAGTTGCGAGGGGCGGAGAGTTGCTAACTTCACAAGAATCAAGCTTATTTGGTAATGGGTGAATAAACATGGAAATAGTTTAAAATAAATAAGGAGTATACGGGGAAAAAACAAACTGAATTTTCACAAAAATAATCGCAGACTATTTCTATATTATATGTGATAAATTTTCTTTCTTGTCAATCTCCGCGATGAGCTAGGTATTTGTGAAATGTTACAACATTAATTTATTGATTTTACTGTCAATCAACATGGGTTCGACACACAAATACACTCTAACTGTTGCATGTGGAGTGTGATTCTATACAGAATCACGATTCCTGGAAATTGATTGAATTAATTATTAATTGTGCAATATTATAAATTATAAGACTTTTTAATTTACAAATTTAACATTTATTCTTTTAATTTATCGTCACAATTCTATCAATTTTATGTCAATTACTTTTATTTTGAAACATTAAACATCATAGAGGTTTGACGATAGTTTGTAAGCTTACGTTCGTAATATTGATCGCTGGCTTCTCAGCTGACTCTGTACCAATACTCGTATCCTTGCTGAATTAAAGTGTTCTAGAATGTCCTCAACGATTGCTATTAATAGAACTTAATATTCCCACAAATTTAATACGCGGTCGTGACTTTCCCTATCTGTGTTTCGTATGAAACACCTAATCGCGACTGACTGTATTCAGCTACCTGTTGCAAAATTCTTCCATCTGCGGAGCTACTCTAATATAAAAATCCTCAAAATATGGAGTCTACGTAATTGAAACTTCCGACTAATACATTAATAAAATTCCCAATTACAATTTAACAGTACTATTTACACAAGACGAAGCTTCCAAACTTCAAACTAAACAAATTCCCAGTTCGCTATCACTTACTTAATACCCAGCCTATACTGAAAACCCGATCGCATCTCACCAACCGCTTACGTGAGCTCGCGACAACAATATTTTAGAGAATGAACCCATGCGTCCTCCCTAAAGTTACTGCCCATCCAACGCCCTCTTCACACATTCAGCACAAAAGGTGTTCGGGGCCGTGTCCATTTGCACAGCGTTATGACATCAAGCATGGAATATTAAACTTTGTTGATACTAACAACGCGTATTCTTTGACTTCCGAGTCTGAAACCAGTGCCATGTTCCTGACGCTACATACAAATTTTATTATTAAAAACCAAACCCCGGTTTTCTTGACTCATCACATATACTTTGCTGTTAATTCACTATTCACTAAAGA
The DNA here is from genome assembly GCA_964035755.1 of Teleogryllus oceanicus. Classification (NCBI taxonomy): domain Eukaryota; kingdom Metazoa; phylum Arthropoda; class Insecta; order Orthoptera; family Gryllidae; genus Teleogryllus; species Teleogryllus oceanicus. The sequence goes on from CAXIVR010000010.1 coordinate 58,635,547, forward strand.
ATAAGTAATTTGAATAAAATTTTCTTGGTGATTATTTATATTAGATTTCGAATTTGAGCTACAAGACAAATAGAAGGTAGATATTCTATTATTCTGATGGCGTGTAAACCTCTGTGTTGTTTTGCTTCTCCCAGGATGCGTTTCTCTTCGCTCCTTTCTAGTGTGAGAGTCACGGCCTAAGGACAAAGCCCCCTGCACCAAAAGCAGAGATTTTCCCCTGTTCTGCTTACGAACGCAAATAACGTGGCAAAATACAGATTTTTTCTTCCAATTACGTTTCATTTTTAACATTTTGTTTATTATTTATCTTTTCAATTATCTATTCGGTAGAATATAGAGTTCCATTAATTTAATTAAAATTATATAAATTGTTGAAACACTGAATTAGAAGGCCCCTGATGTAATATTCCGTGTGCGTGATGTTCCACCTGCGAGTGTTGTGTCCGCCGCGAGAGAGCCGGAGCGGAGCCTGATTAGCATAGAGTCGTGTCATGGCGAGTGATGAATGCTGCCGAGTAGAGTTTGGCTTTGAAAGCGCTGCCGCCGAGAGGAAGGATAATGCAGGGTCTGACTGCAGGCGAATACACCCGCCCCTCCCACACCTCCCACACCTCCCACCACGCCCTTCACGCCTCGGCAACTCGGATAGGTCAGCTCAGCTCAGCTCAGCTCTGCATGTCCCTCGGCCCTGCTACGTAGCTACAACTCTCTCTTCGCTGTCTGCACTCCCACACTCCATAGCCCCCTCTACATGAATTCCGTGTTCCTTCACATTTCATAGTTTCGTATCGAATAAGATGTTAGCATAAAGCCTTTCTTATTCTGAAGAGGGAAGCAGATAAAGGGATTAGCAGAGCGAGTGAGTGCAGTGGCGGTGGGGCATGCGAGGCCAATAGCCCACGGCCTGAGGACGAGGAGTGGCGGTGGGTTTCGCCGTTCCGAGCTGGTTGCCGGCGGCGCCGCGCGGGGCGCTGTTGCATAATTCCGCCAATCAACTATTGATGCCTCAGTTGCGTTTAGCGCGCCACAATCAACCGTTCGCCACGCCACCGCCCAGGCACTACCCCGCGCCACACCACCCTCCTGCACTACCCACGCTGCCCACGCCAGCAAGCGAGCTCTGTCCACGCCCCATGGGACAAGGGGCCGCTCACAAACATCGTCCATGCCACGCCCCACACAGCCCTCCCTACACTACCCCACCCCGCCTCGAACTCAACTCCCAACCTTGCCCCGCTTCGCCCCAGCCCGTCTACATTTGCTTTATTTGACTCCTCCTCTCTACATTGCCCTTCGTCGCTTTGCTTTATTCTGCCCCGTTCTCACCAACCCGTTGTGAACCTCTTCACTCTTTTACATTCTATCCTGTTCAGTCCTTCCTCTCAGCTTTCGCCAACCCACACCAAGGCACCTGGCCAATCACCGCCCTCCTTCTCTCACACCAGCTGCCCAACATATTTAAACCCCTCACATCACCGCTCCCTCAAACCACCCGCGCTCCACACCGCGCGATCTTTCGCTGAACCGCCTGCCCGACTGGGCCGACCACGCTGCCCAAGGCGGAGGCTTCGCTTTTGCCTCTTAATAATGGAATAGCACTGCCACCGGGGAGCGCATGGAATCAGGTAGTGTTTGCACTTCGTTGAATCCGACCGCTGGTATTAATTGCGCTTTCATCATTTAGCGGGTGGCGGCAGCGCCTCTGAGTGGAGGGAAAGGAAGGGCGGTGCGTGGCGGTGCGTGGCGGGACGTGGGGCGTGGCGGGGCGTGGCGGGGCGATGATCGCTCGCTTTGTTGAGCTTCAGAATCTCCTGCGCTTTTACCGAAAACACTTGCACCGACACTTAAGAATTTATAATATTCATGTAAAAGAAATAGGAAACTTATTGGCATCCCCAAACAAATTTCAGGTTATACTACATACAATTGCTGACCCGCCCGCTCAGGTCAAATACAACATTTCAATTCACTATACCAAATTTTGGAATTGTGAATACCAATGTCAGTGCTTAGTATATTGAAGTGCATTATTGTACCAAAAGCAAGGTAAGTTTTTCATTAGTGTAATAATGAATTGGTGGAGAATGACCAGTCTTTCATCTGGAATGGTCACAAATAATTAATACATTTATTTGCAGATTCGTGCTTTTAGCTTATCCAATTATAAACATTTGTTAATGAAGCCATTCAAATATAGAATAGGTTGGAAAAGAATTAAAAATCTGTGCATCAAAACATTAAAACATAAGTGCCACTTAATTACTTTCGCGTCATTATTGTAAAAATGACTCAACGTATTGCTCTTATATTAAGCAATAATTTCATAATATTCGTAAAACATGGAGTTAGCGTGTGGTTGAAGTGTGGTCGGAGCTTCAAATGGCGTTTTCGCGGAGAGCGCGTCGCCTGAGGGAGCGGCTGCTTTTCTTTTCTAACTTATTTCTAAGTTTTCTCTTCACTGATGCATTTCGAATGTGAGTAAGCGCTAATGTTTTGTCAGTTCTATGTCAATTGCGATCCATCATTAACATGGAAATTGGTACATAAAAGGGATGTAATATAATTCACCTTAATTCCAGGTTATGTTTCTTCTGTTCCAGGTACGTGACACACTGAACTTCTTTTATTCCATCGCATAAGGAGTAAGTACTTGTAGTTTTGTTGGTTTTCCGAAAAAACTTAGTCATTAAACATTTTGGCATATTTTTTGCGCCGTTATAATCTAGTCTTTTGTACATCACGACAACGCACATTACAAACATACGGAACGTTTACGATCGAAAAAAATAACAGACGAGATTGTACCTGAGACAGGACGATTGTTTTGGTACATCAATATTAAGGAAAGGGTATATCCGAATAAGACGGTGAAAAGTGACCCCAAACCAAATCGATAGTCGTGATGCTTAGATGAAATACAGTAATAACTGCCGTAGATTCCCAAAGAAATCAGCTTTTCTAGGGATGTCTGTTACAGAGATGCGAGAAACGTGCTTATAGAGTTTTTTTCAGCTTCTTTAGCATGTATCAGGCTGAAAAAAGTTCCAGATATGGGGGAAAATATTTGAACTATATTTTTGTTAACTAATTTGATACCCAATACTAATAGAATAAATAAATTTATTTTTGATATCAATTTTCGATACTATTGGGAAACGAATTGAATTTATAACAACGTTCGCGCCAACTTCAATTTTCTTTATTTTACAATGCACGTAACGTGTGTGAAGCATTTTCAGAAATCTTGGTCTTATTACAACTTCATACTTTCAAATATATAATTTCTATTTCTCTTTCACACGTTGCATTGTAAGGCATCGGGTGTTACATTTCAAGGGCTGTGAAAATTTAGAGTTACATTCCTAGGAAAAGCCATTTGTCTAAAGTGCAGGAGGGGGCAGGTCTTTAACGAAAAGCGAACTCTGTAACTTAAAGATTTCGTCAGTCACCGGGGAACCTTCAAGGAGGATTCTTCGTCCGAGACCACATCGCCACTGAGGATGTCTGCCGTAGTTGCGGACGAAACGTCTGGAAATATGTTTTCCAATAGACCACGGCCCTTCAGCCCGGAAGAAATCTTTGACTACAACTCCGGCCGTGAAAGCCTACATTGTTTTAAACTTAATCGAATTTTGTCGACAATCGTCTTCAAAGAACAATAAACCAAGTTAATTAAAACCTTCTGATACTTTCTATTTCTTTATTTTCTGTTTAGTTAGTAGAAACAAATAAACAAGAAGAATCTACAATAAAACCAAAATTTTTGAACTTCTACTATCCGTATGATTTTGAAACAATAATTCTATGACTAAAATCACTAAATTGAAACAAATTAGTTTCGTTCCACAATACGCGCATTGTTGTCTGTCGGTGGGAGTCTGTCAGAGCAGCCTGCTTGATCCAATCTGGACATGCAACGTGACCGTGATGTTTGTCGCTACACGTTTCGCCTTCCGTGTTCTCTTTCTTTTGATGCGTGCTTTAATTTACACAGTAATACGTATACGCACATTTTTTACTTTTTTCAGGAAATAACTTTCTTTCGTGAACTCCAATTGCGCAGATATTTGCTTATCGTTTGGGGTCCGATCCGGGTGATGGGAGTTGGCGGTGCCCGTGTGGACGGAGTGGACGCCGTCCAAGCGCTGAGCTCCTCTCGTGGACGCCTGCGCGCTCGCTGCGCGCTCTGTCGGTCTGGGCGTCAACAAGCGCAGCGGGGCCAAACAAACAAATTCCTCGAAGCGCACGCCATCATTGACTTGCTGAGTTGGATGCGGTTGGGCCTTCGCGGATTCGAATTGGAGCGACGAGCGCCCTGCGACCAGAGCGCGCTGCTCCTTCTGGGGAAAATCTCTCGTCCACCCAATCAGAGAACCATCGCATGCGTTGCTCATTTCCAAAGCGCGCAGAAATTGAAAACAAGAAACTCTTCTGCCTGCGACCATGCGACAAGTATCAAAGGTTTTAGAGACACCCAGGATCTGAGCAAAGACCAGTATCAATTAAACAGTTTGGATTTGGCCTGAAAAATTCAAATATGTGATAGTGTTATTCGCCCTACAGAGTCATACATGATGATACACCCTTATTCTCATACATGATGGTACGCATACATATCCCCTACCTGATGAGTTTTGTTTATTTTATTCGAAGAGGCATAATCTCTCCCTTTTTAACTTTCGTTAATTAAATTAATATTAATTCAGATGCTTCGTATTCAAAATTTCGGCCGGATTCTGTCATTTCTCTTTCGAGGTGGTCCTGCGGCCTTTTCCTTTAGTAACCCTCTGGCTACATCGGTGAGCTACCAGAGGTCGATTTGTGTGTGTACTGTGTGTGCATACGGCCAGCAGTTGAGTCCACGCTGTGGGTGACGCCGAGTGAGAGAAGCATTTGTACGCGCGCACGCGTGCATATCTTTTAAACCTAATTTCAGTGCGTGTAGGAATATTTTATATTGAACGGAGCCCCATCCAATAATAAGTCAACCAAAACAGTGTATTTTTCAATTACATAAATCTGTAATCGGTTGACTCAATTAAAAAACACGACCGGGAAATTAATTTATCTTAAAAAATGAACCATAATAATAAATACATTTTCATTTGGAATATTTCCCCGGTTAGAGGGACGTTTAAAGTTTATATCGCACGAAGAAGAAAAAGAGACACGAATGATCATTGACGTACGTTTGGCATCAATTGTATTTGAATTAATGATCTATTGCAATGTGAACCCATTTAAAGTAAATTAACTCTAGAAGTTACTTAAAATGTCCTGCGCTGTGCGCGCGTGGACCCTTTTCGGACCGCGTGGGGGCGCTGGCGGTGGGGGCGGGGCTCCGACTGCCCCTGAGTTATGGCTCCAACGCCCACCCCCAACACCGCAACGCGTCCCCGAAGGCCAAAGGGGAAAGCAAATCTGTTACCCAAAAGTGCAACTTTTTCCAGTGAAATAGTGAGTAATAAATGCTTTATAATTCGGAACTGATAATTAAAATTCAGGAAACTTTTTTTACATGGCTCATTGAATAAGAAAATAAAACTGAATGGAGTGCGGACTCATACAAATATATTTGATTATAAGTATTATTACACACTCACAAAACGTCATGTAAATACCATGACACTTACAGCAAATTTACAAATTACAATCTGTAAATTATTTATCTTTGTTTGGCTTTCAACACACCATAACAATGAAGTACAACTAGAAATTTAAAATACTAATTCTACATCCTTGCGAACTACAAAATCAGTGCCCCCTTCATTCTTCATTCCGACGTTTCTTCAAAATATTTAACGTCTCTCTCTTCTCTCCGTCTCTCTCTTCTGTCTCGCTGTCTCTGCCTCTCTCAGCGAGTTCGTTCCCCAATATTAATGTTTCTACATTATTTATCCACGCGTGCACTTTTGAGGCATGTTGCATAAAAACAGACAATTGAATAGTCATTATGTATGAAATTCGCGAAATTATGCAAGTGTTGTAAATTGTAATTATTGCTCTGTGTTCAGTGCGCGACACGCATTAACTGTATAGAGCTGCGTTTGACGCATTCGGTCCACGCCGCCCGGAATGGCCGCTTCCCCTGCGCGAGCAGAGACCCCCACGCCCCCCGGGCGCACCCAGGCCCCCTCTGGCCGCCCTCGAAGGCCACGGACAAGGAAATTCGGAGACCGCGCCAACCGTGGTAACCACGTAAGGGTGGCTAAGAACAAGAGCAGCGGCAATTTAGAGGCTCTCCCAAGCGCAGGTGGTAATGCCTTCCTGAAGGCCTACTCGATGACGAGATCATTTCCGAAGTGCATGTGAGTTTAAAACCGGAGCGTTCTATTAAACTATTTTATAATAAATGTGTTTTAGTCACGTTGCATAATTTCACCCAATTAATAGTAACTACACTTTCCTTCTGTGCAGGGATCATGCATTTATAACTGAGTTGTATGTACCAAGAAATACGCGCGCAGGTAGTGGGTGGGTGGAGCACCAGGCAGGGGTTGGGGGGGGAGCTGCCAGGCGGCCGTGGCGCGTTCAGGGGGCCGAGCGGTAATCTAAACAGCGCGCTTCGCCCGGGAAATGACGACAAATGCCGCTCGTTCTGAGAATATACAAGCGCCATAACGCCGCGCACGGGGGAGGGACGAGGGCCTTCAGATTTTCCCCTTTCTGGCCTCTGCGGACGCCGCCGCCCCCTGTGCATTGAGGGGCGGAGCAAAGCCAACACGTCACTACGCTCTCTCTCTCTCTCTCTCTCTCTCTCTCTCTCCGTGCGTGCGTGCGTGCGTGCGTGCGTGGTTTTGAGTTGCTTCATGCGAAACATGCGTGCGACCACTGTGGGGTCACCGCAGATTCACTCGCCCTACATGAAACGCTTTTTATTCAGCTACAAGCAGCGTGGCTTTGGGTCGATGGCAACATATTTACCTAGTAAAACTATGCCACCGCTTGTCACTGGGCGTAATGTGAACGGTTTTCGCGTTGAGCACTTCAAACGTCAATTACTCGGTGGCCATCAGTTAGGCACTTGCTGCTAATGGACAAATTCTCCATCGACAACACGCTCTCCAAGTGAATTCGGAGCCCCTATTCCTTGCTCGGAAACTAGTTGGCCCTTCTCCAAAAGAAACCGCAATGAGAAGAACCCTCACCCCACCTTTCACACAGTTGAAGTCTCCCCTTGGACATAATAGATTCTTTTTCACAGCGTGAATCTCCTTAGGATACACCACTCTTGAGCCTGCGCGTGCGCCAACGCGCACTCCAAGCGAATGCGGAGCCCCTGTTTATTGCTCAGAGGCTAGTTGGCCCTTCTCTCACACAAACCTCGCTGAAAAGCAGCCCTATCCCACATACCCCTCCTTGTTGAGCCACTGCACTGACAGTTGAAGTCTGCACTCGCACATAATAGATTCCTTGCACAGCGTGAATTTCCTTGGAATGTTCTTCTCCTGAGTCTCTGCCCATGCGCCATTATTTTGCCTTCACAGGCGATTAGTTACATGGTTGCATCACATGAAAGAGTTCGATAACATCACCAACACAATACTCGCTATATGCTCTAACGGTGTGGTCTCGCTTCATATCGAATCTAAAGGACGTGTATTCCCGTGTCAGTTGGAATTAATAGTTTTTGAATAAAGAACATACAGATCTAAATTAAGCATAATAGTGTCATGTATGTCACTGTGCCAAGAGTCTTGTACTTTTTTATCAATAGCGCTTTCCTCTGATTTATGAGTAAATTTTAGTGTATTCAGTTTGTAAATTAGAGTTTATTGTACTTAAAGTTCAGATTTCTTCGCATGCTTTCCGACAAACGCTGTATCTCTTTTCAGAGACTTTGCGAAGAGACGGGCGTGAAATGAACACCAGAAGTGGGTGATACGGAAAAGTAGAGTTGGCTTCGTAATAGCTTTAAGGCCTTAGTACCATGCAATGTTTGACGTTTGAATGCCGTAATAATATTCATTCAGAATTTCCGTTTTTAATTCCGCGTAATGTTGGTGGAGGGTGTCAGGCGTTGTCATTCTGAGTTCGGGGGAGGCGTTGAGGGCGACAGCCTCGGAGAAAGCGAACAGCCGCCTTACGAGGAAAGTTCCCCGGAGACAGCTCTCATTTGCCAATCGCTTGGGGAAGGGGAAGGGGGCGGCGAACAAAGCGCTGCGGCGGAGGAAATTTGAATCAACACGTCACATCGACGCCTTCGCCACAAAGGAGCAGAAAACTCTTAAGGAACCGACTCCCCCACCCCTTCCGCCTTATCTTTTGCTCGCCGCCGCCCCCATCACAAACAGATTACGCTCGCCCCTTCGCACTCAACCGCGAACTCTCTCGCCTGTCTATTCCCTGCTCACCCGCATGACCTCCATTCGCACCTCTCATCTATTCACTTGTCACTCACGCACTCGCCTGCACTTATGTTCACAAACGCGCTCGCCCATTCTCCAATTCGGCATCCCCCAACGCGGCTCTTACAGACCGACCTCCCAGCGCCTCACACGCACTCTCGCCTCTCCGCTCGCCCTCTCGCTCACTCGCACGCCTGACAACCCACGTGTCATCATGCCTGATTGTTCATCTACTCCGTGACTCGCCCGATGCTTAATCGCTCACTCGGTGCCTCACTCCCTCGTTACACATCTCGCCAAGGAATCGCTTCGCTGATTGTGCATCTCACCTTCCGACTTCAGCAACTTTTAGTCCGCTCTCTGGGGACCCCGTTCGCGTACGCGTCCCTCTGTTAGAGCGCATCTACAAATACTTTACTCCGTGCGAGGTTCTAGGCTACAATTTATTCCCTGCTATTAAACTCGTTCAATGTAAGCTTAGTTTGCTTAGCCAGAGTACGTGTCAATAGTCGCACAGGACTGCACTCGTTGTTCGCTTGCTACTTTCGTAGCCAGCCACTCGCTCTCTCTGTGCAAAAGGTTCTCTACTAATGAAGTTGCTAATATTTCCTGCACATCGAGTGATAGCTGAATATTAATACTCCCCAAGCTGTGCTGCACTCTCTGCGAGATAGTACAAATTCTCGCTATCAAGAAACGTAATGACTCAGTGTGAATGAGTCTTGCCAGTTCACTACGTCGCTCGACAACTCTCTCGTGTGAACTCCCAATGTTCTTTTACATTAGTATTTGGTTTCCAACAGGCTTATTTATATCACAAACCGCTTATTTATGTGACAACCCGCATGGGAAGCAAGCATAGGGGGCGATCTCGAAGGGATGAGGTTGCAAATGGCGACGGCGAGACGAAAAATGTGTTCTGAATACTGCCTTTGTTTCAAATGTGTCAACGGCCTTTGTGTGTCGCCAGCGACCGTTGTTCGAATAATAACGTGGCTCTGACAATCATCTTCCGGTCATGAATCGCCCAAGTTGTCCCTACGAAGGCTAGTTAACGTTAGGCGACCGTGGCTCAAAGTTCCTGAACCTCGGATAGGGCGGACCTTTGGCCTGGGGATACTTTGGCGGAGCGGATGCCCTATGAAGCCGTATGGTTGGCGGCGTGACATTAACTAACAAGACAGTAACCCTACTCGCCTAAAATGCAGATAGTCTAACTCGTTTCGGCGGGGCGGACCTACTGCCTATGGTTCGCTGCACACAACCCCATTCTTTTTTCCCCCTGATAACTTCGCTCTTAGTCGCCTTCTCCCCTTCGCAGTCGTCTACTCGCCTATCCACTGGCTTACTCGCCTACTCGCCCACCAGTCTCGCCGCAGCCTCCTCTTCCCAGCCCCCCCTAATCCATCACGTGGCCTTCTCTCGGCGGACGAGACAAAGGCGCAGCGGCGAGCGGCTGATCGCGCCCATTGTCAGCCACCCCGGCCTCCGACGCCGCCGCTGAAAAATGAAGATGGCGGCGCGCGAGTGACGGACAAAGGAGGCGGGGCAGCCGCCCGGACGCACAAGGAGACTTATCACGCGACCAGCGGAATCTGGACGTGGACGAGGGACGCGGGCGTCGGGGGGAGTGGGGTGAGGGCGGGGTGAGCGGTGCGGATGCTGTAGGGCGGGTGCTGAGCGGGTAGACGCTCGCGGAGGAGGAAATGCGGTGGTTCGGAGAAAGGGGGGGGGGCAAGAGTAGGGCGGGAGGGAAGGAGAGGGAGAGGGAGAGTGAGAGTGCTGGATGGGAGGAGCAGGGTGATGCACGGCACGGAGGTCCTGTGGAGCGGGGTGGGGTGGGCTAAGATACTTCTCCACCACCACCCCACAGATTGTGCGGAGGCTGGGCCGGTGTGGGGTACAGAGAGACTATTATTGTGTGCAGCGCAACCTAGACGCAGGGAGCTGGTTCAAGTGGAGGAGGTTAGCGGTGGCGTGTCATGCACAGTGCAAATGGTTTGTTGTTCGCTTTTCTTGGGTAATTGGGGGTATCGCATTTCTTGGGAAATTCTGATCGTTTGCACCGGGTACTTTCTTTGGAGCTTTCTCATAATGATACATTCTACATATCAAACATTCAGCTTCCGCTCACGCTTGTGGGAGGAAGCTGCATTTTAGTCCCCGTGTGCCTAACGTGGGGCATGGGGCAGACTCCAGTATCATTATCTAGTCTCCTACATAGAAATAGAAATTGATATAAAGTAGTGTGACCCTACCAGTGTCTCTGTCTCCATTTTATCTCATACCCATTTTCTTCGCTCTCAGTCCTTTGGTCATTTAATAAGTGAAAACTACATGAATTTTAAGAATTTGGGCTGAGTTTCATACACAATTAGAGCAATTTAATTCTTACTAGAAATATTTAGTTTAGTCCAGCAATATAATACCAGACATATCAGAATGTAATGTTTTCTAGCTGAGAATGTTTATTTTTATTGTTTGGGGTCTCGAGCTGTGATTGTGCGTAGAGCCATTTAAGGTCTTAATCCGGCTCCTTCACTGTGGGGAAGTCACCAAGGAACAGTGAAGATCTCTCATGCTGTGCTGCGAGTCTATGAATCTGGGTCGGCGTAAATTGCGTCAATAACTTTTGAAAGAAGAAAAAAAGTGTGATGCACAACTCCCTTGAGCACATATGAAGCTCAGATTCGATTGATCTGAAAAACACTTGACGTCCTGGGGCATTATTCAAATTAGCTCAATGTATTTGGAATATTCTGTCCACACATTGCCTGCCTCTGTCACACGAGAATTTTCAAGCGATGAACGACTTCCCACTTTCATCAGCGAATTTGACATTTTTGCTATTTACGCAGTGGACTTAGAAGCATGTCCCTTTTTGTTCGAAGGGTCAGCAAGAAATCACAGTTCTCTCATTTCGTGCGGTTTTAACCAAAGTCCGTGACGGGGCGGGGGGATCATCTAACTGCATTCCCGAGGTCGTTTTCCTCCCACCTTCGCTTCTCATCTCTCTCACTTTTCGTTTCCTGAGAAGGAGTAGCACGACTGCATCCCGTTTCGTTCATCCGGTGCTTCGGAGGGAGTAAAAAGGTTAATTAATCCCTAAGGGGGCGCTTAAGGCTTAAAGCCCCGTCGCCGTCTCTTCCGCTCCGCCCCTCTGCCTCACCCTCTGCCCTCCTCACCCTCCCCGCATGCCTCCTCCGCCCACACGTATTCACACCTGGCCATCCCACATCAAGCCTCCCCGGTGGAGGAAGGAGATGGAATTCGAATAGGCGAGACACCAATGTCCAAAAATATCGGAAAAGAAATTGTATTTTCCGGGAGCAAAGATCTTCTCACCTCTCCAGACAAAAATTATCACATATTCGTCTTTCTTCTAGTTTAATGAGGTTAATTAGACAACCCATAGTTAAAGAAGGTGTCTACAACTGATTATAAATAAATTCTTGCCATTATAAAATCCCCTTTCTGCTTGCGATTGGTAAAATACAAAGTTTATAGCTTTTCCAAACCAACGACCTGAATTGATTTTAGGAAAAATATAAAACAAAAATAATATTGTTAGGCACATACAAAATTTTTCAAACCATTTTGCATGGCTTATTGTGAGTATTCTCAATTGATTGAACAAATTTATAAGTTTCACGGTTTTGGCATGGTACAATTGTTCCTGGCGTTTACAAAGGCGTTTAAATGTGTTTTTATGTTTGGAACTTACAGAACGCGTATTTTTTATTATCTTATTTCGAAATGAAGGGAAATTTACGTCTCAAATCCTCTCAACCGCGTTAAAGATACTAAGTAGAATGTGCTAGTAGATTTTCTTCCTTGGAAAAGTATTGAAGTGGTGAGAGACGAGGGAAGAGAGTAAATGAAAGTAGGAGGCTGATTGAGTCGTTTTATGGCTTTGGCTGAAAGAAGCACCGCGGCTTTGATTCGGCCGCCCTTTGCTCGTCCCAGGGGAGGTCGACCCTTTGAGGGCCTGATAGAGGGCCTGCACTCGACTCCAGTAGCCTTCTCGCAGCCAACCCTCCCGCCTCCTACTCAAGGCCCCCTGCAACACATGAGGCCAGGAATAGGATACGCAAATGGTGTGATAAACCAAAAAACCGAAATTAATTTAATCCTAAAATAGAAATCCAGCTTTAATAGTAATATAATTGTACGCAAGCTCGAAAATAAAGAATATTCGTTGTTAGGGCAGCCAATGAACAGTATTATATACATAAAATCACAGGATAACAATAAAAGTTTTTGTTTATTCTCAGTTAATCCAACTTCTAAAAAAACATCCAAAGTTCCGTGAGCCCAAATAGAGTATACCGAAATTCCAAAAGCCAAAGTTCCAGTCGTGCAGATAATGTCAAAGTTCACGCTGAGTCACAATATCCAAATTGAAAAACAATATTACACTGCCAGGTCAACACTCACTGCACTATACAACTCGCGAGGCACTCTAATTCACAGCTCACTTAGTTCTCCCGCTCCACCGCCGGCCGCCGACTATATAGTCCCGCGCGCCGTAGCCTCGCTTCCTCGCAGAGGCTTCGCGCGCCGGCTGCTCGCTCCTGGTTGGCCGGCTCACTCGCTGTCTGCTGCTCCGCTAAACCTCGCAGACGTCACGCTGCGCCAACTTTCTGGATCGCGTTTCGACGTGGCGGACACCGCCGCAACACAAAGTGTAGTATTCCATGAATGGTCATAGCGCTGTGCAGATGGGGAGAGACAGGCCAGACCACATTACACGCAAAAGGTGTGGAGAGGGCATTGAAAGCCGTGATTTTGTAGAAGGGCTCTAAGGAATCAGTCTCTTAAAAGATATAGAAGCGTATACACGTAAGCAATTGGTGAGTGCAAATGGTTTTTCAGCACAGGCTGGGGCATTATTTAAATGTTAGTGAGGCAGGAACTTATGATTAGTCTGATAGCTTGGGATTATACAAATAGTAGTATTGAATTGTAAGTTTAATTTTTTAAATGTAGTTGTAATTTTGAATTCAAGTAGACTCAAGTGTTCAAGGTGATGTATATTACGATAACTCCGTAGAGGGAAGGATTTTTCGATAAGTAACTGAATTAGTCGCGCGTAAGTGTTTCATACAAAGCATAGATAGAGAAATTCGCGACCGCGTGTTATGATGGAAATTATTAAATGCGATTAAATACCAAATTGTTCAGGACATTTCGAAACATTTTAAATTTTTTTCATGATATGCAAAAACGCGGTAATAGGCTATCTAGGACCGTGCATGGACAGCATTCTGCTGGTTCAACCGAGGAATTATCTGAGAAGTCATTGCAGTATATTCACGAAATTATTCAAAGCGATACGGAAATTTAACATTTGTACAGAAGAAAACTAATCATTTATGAGCTCGATAGAAGTTGTATAATATAAGAATAAATGTTAAATTATTGTTTTAAAAAAGGCTAAAAATGTATGTTAGTTGCTATCAATTCGATAATTGGTTTTAATCACTAGAACTTCCAGGAATCTTGATCTGTAAGAATTACACGTCCACATGCTACAGGTAAGGATAAAATGTTTGTCGAAATCCATGATTAAAAAAATTGAAGTAAAATTAATAAATTAAGGATTAACATTGAGAGAATTTATGAGCATAGTAGGGTAACGGTAGAAATAGCAACAAAATTACTAGCAACGGAAATAGTCCCCTTCATAAGATTGGTATAATCGAGAGCTAGTAATATTAATTATCGCGTAAAATACGCAGAATCTCAGTGGTGCTTCTGAAATGACTTCAAATGTACAAATGATAAGCAAACGATTGTTTCAAACTAATAATAACTGCTCATTCAACATAATTTCTTTCATGTGTACTCATTTTCGAATCAAGCTTATTAAAAAAATAGATAAATGTAGGTCAAACTTTCTACCCACTTCAGGTATTATACGTTCAATGGACGAAGTAATACATCCGAAAGCCAAATTTCCGAGACAACGGCAAATCGTCAGGTTCGTAGTAAGAATTCTTGATCAATATTGCTATAATCATGTATATTGTTAAAACAATATTCGTTAAAAATAAAACAATTATTCCGTTAGGGAAGATTTAGACGCCACCTCTTTAATGATAAATCGATTGATGAGTGATTTCGGGCGCGTCAACTGGGAAGTTCATGAGTTTCGTATAGTTTTTACCGGTTTTTACGGAGGCGGTGATCTTCCTCAACTGGATGGTGAGATCTGGCGCCGACCCGGATTTTCCTCAACCAGGTATCTCTCACCAACGTGGCACCGCCCCACTCGGATGAAGCCTTAAGCTCCGGACGGGTCTCCTGGCATGTGTGGTAGCGTAGTGCATGTTAGTGCAAGTGTGTGCAAGTAGGGTGTGACGATAGGACAAGGAAGAGGAAGCACAGATATCGCGCGATTCGTATCTCGTTTGTGAGGGTACTGCTCAGGCATTCACCTGGAGTTGATCAGAGAAACCACCAAAACTGTCGATCAGAGCAGCTGGCCGCTAGAATTCTCCACCAGAGAGCGGCTGAATTTGACCTAGCTACGTAGATATTACAGAAAATTCTGCCACTGTCGGGACTAGAACCCTAGGAACTCCAGGGCGGAGGCACTCAGTGACATCATGATGTCCTGAGCTACCTTTCTGGTCCAGTCATCTATGGATCATTTCTGACATAAGTACATCTGAGTCAATGCAAGTAAGCGTTGGTGGAGGGCGAGGGGACTCGCTTAGTAAACGATGACAACCGAGCAGGGGCAGTTGGCAGTAACTTTTATTTGAATAAAAAAACTTCAGTGCGTCAAATGTACAAACTGTCGACAGCGGAAACGAGGGGCAGCGGATGAAGGCGAAAACAAAAGCCTTGGCGGAGAGCGCGGGCTGTTGAGGGGAGGGGGAGGGAGGGCCACTGCCTCCAATGGAGGGTAACAGGACTGTGGTCGCGGAGCGCTCTTTCTATAAACTGGTTTCCTTCAAAGGCTCCGCTTCCACGGACGCCGTAATCACCCTCGCCAATCTGCCTCACCCCCCTGTGTCTTTTCCCTTCCCACCTCCCCCCCCCTTGCTTCACCCCCTCTTCTACTTTCCCCTCTCCCCTCTCCTTTTCCCGCGACTTCCCACCCTTTCCTACTTTGTCCCACCTTCCTCCTTTCCCTTTCCATCCGTTTCTCTTCTGTGCCTTAACGCCTCGCCTTTCCTCTCTTCTCTTCTCTCCTCACCATATCCCCGGGGAGTTGCACGTAATCGCATTTCTCTGCCCGAAAGACGACCAAGGGAGCAGCGCGGGCGGTGCGTTATTTTAAGCCGCTCGTCGGGGGCGCATTGGCTTTGCAGCCCCACGAGCAGGAACTTCTCTGCGAAGTAGGTAGTGCAACAAATAATGTGTTAGCCTCTCGGTACCGCATGCCTTGCACTGTGCTAGTTAATTGCAGAAAGTATGTTAATTAATTTAAACAACCTGGGTTTTATCTTCAGTCGGGAGCAAATAATCCAATAGCTAAAGCGGTCGCCGTTTCTCTCGTATTTCTCGAACTAAACGGCAGGACCTTGTTCATTAGAGAAGCTGTCTCTTTTACACTGTTTCAACACGAGCCATTTCCTTGCTTCAACTCTAAGAAACTTTAGCGGTAAAATTGAACTGTCAGGAATATGGCACCTAGAGTCCTCGGCTCACCACAGCAGACCCGGTTAACGAACTGCAGTGCAGCAAAGCTGACTCATTGAATTTTAAGTGCAGACGCTTGCACATAGTTTGTATTTTGTGTAAGCCGAAAGACTCAAATGAATTGAGGGAAAATCCTCGCCACCATTTCGTTTCATCTTCATAATTACCGTACACCGTGCTCAATAAGGGTCTGGCAATGCAAGATGCGACCTTAAATAACCAAAGAAATCCTGCTGATCTTCCGCAGTGTTCATTAAACAGTGCTAAAATTGAATGGTGGGCAGAGTCGTACCATGGGTAGGCCTTTGCTTCATTGAAGATGAGGAGGCTCCCCTTCCCGCGTGCATCATTCTTCAAAACCGTTGGTCCATACGTGAAGTGTGTGTTTGTTCGAAAATTGCGGTGCTCTATCCCCTTTGGATCATGAGATTTGGCTCAGCCTCCCGACAGCTAGCGGGGATTTTCCCTATCAGATATCTCCCTCCAGCGGGGAACCGCCCGAGTTCTGCCGATGACCGCACAAGTTCTAATCTCCCGACCGGTATTCGGGCATGTGTGGAGGATCAATATGTGTGGGTGTGGGTGTGATTAAGGGTAGGATATGACAAAGAAATGGAAGGAAAAATCGCGCGCGGTCATGACCTGTTTGTAGAATTATTGTTACCGCATTCGTATAGTAATGATCGGGAGCTACCTAAAACTACGGATCAGAGCAGCCAGCCGATAAATTCTCGGATAGCAGCAGAGACTTTCTGACCTGGCTGTTAGCTAGTGTCGAAAATCCTGCCACGGTCGAGGAATGGAACCGTAGGGTCTCCAGTCAGAGATACTCAGGGACATTGGTTTCTGTCCTGAGCCACTCTCCCAGTGTGATATCTCAATGTTATGTCGATATGCTAGAGACATTTTTGACAACAATAGTCTATTCTGTTTCAAATTGTGACATTTATCACACCTAGTTTCAACAGGATGGAGCCATCTGCCCCACACTCATATGGCAGCAGTAAGTCGTTTGATTGGGGATCGTACTATTTAAAAGAATGCTAATGCCTGGCTCTCGCGGTCTCCAGACCTCTCTGCTTGTCACTACTTTTATGGTGACATCTTAAGTATCTAATATTAAAATTATATTAGGCCAACAAACCATAATGAACCAACAAACCTTACTGAAACAAGACTCCAAATTGAAGAAAACAAGCAAATATCTCGGCAGAAGAAATTGTGCCGGACTGTGCAAAATCTTGATCAACTTACTGAAATTGGCACGGCGATATGGAGAGCACGCAATAGACATTTTTAAAAGTTAGGCCTCATGAAATTTTTACTCTTGAACGATTTTTAGCGTCACAGAGTTTGTAAGTTTCCTTCATTTTCTAGATATTTCAAAGTTTCTCGATTCTCTGCGCCCTCTTACCTAATATATCTCACCACACCCAATAGCGCTAAATACCACGAGGAGTTCGAATGGCAAAGTGGCTCGGCTCCGAACTCACCTTTGGTCGAGCACCCAGTGGAGCGCGTAGAAGGAGAAGACCTTGTGGAACCCCTGGAGCTGCTGCGCCCAGCGGCGTGGCTCACCTTTAATTCGGGCGCAGTGGAGCGCGTAGAGGAAGACCTTGTGGAACCCCTGGAGCTGCTGCTGACGCCAGCGGCGTGGCTCACCTTTGGTGGGACCCAGTGGAGCGCGTAGAAGGAAGACCTTGTGGAACCCTGGAGCTGCGCGGCGGCGTGGCTCACCTTTGGTCGGGCGCAGTGGAGCGCGTGAAAACATTCCAATGAGGTCTTTAGCGAAATGAATCTAGACAAAAGGATGGAAAAGTGCAAACAACAAAATACTAGGAACTAGACACAATATCAATAAGAGTTATTTCACAGTTTTGTTGGTTCATAGTTACTGACAATGATTTTTCACAAGTCGCTAAGTTTAAATAGCAAAAATCTCGTCAAACAGAAAAAGACCATCTCATAAAGTAAATGTTAGTGTTGTTATTTATTTCCAGTGGCGCAGCCGACGGGAAGTGGTGCTCAGGGGGCATCAACCCCCTCCCCCCCCCCACACAGGAGCTCATGGCGCACATTCACAAATAAAGGTTTCACTTATTTCCTACAGCTAGCAACAAAAATCTTTCAGTGTCTCCATTGAAACGTCATAAAGTATTACAAATAAACAAATGAAAAAATTAAATTCATCCTCAATGAAAAGTTGTCAAAAAACATGTTTGATTTGACACAACCTTAACCCCCCCCCCGTGTCTGCAATATTCCGGTTACGTCCCAGACTATTTCAGATTGACTATTGGGAGTAAAACATATACTACAACTGATAAAGATTCAGCTTTATTATAAATATGGCGTATGTGAAATTTCTCTCAATGAAGAAGGAGATCCGAAAAGTTAAATCATGGAGACCTGTAAGCCTCAAACTGATGACATCCGTTTCAATTTTACCATGAATATTCGACATTCGCTCTGTCGATGTAGTCCCCGATTAGATATGCCATCTGCCAAAAGGCGAAGGGAAATGCGACAGACCGGAAATGAACTCCAGTAGACAATGGCGAAGCGCGGAACGGTAGCGGCTGCCTGCGAAGGAGCTTGGGCACTACTCCGCGTGGGGTGCTGCGATCTGCATTACACTGCGGCGGAAACAATGCTAGTTCCAAGCGCGTAAGGAAACTGCCTTTCCTAAAATAGAAAATAAAGCGGATTACGACGTTTGGAGGAATTCTCGTGGCGTAAAAAACTGTAAAATGTGATTACTAATGAGTTACAATTGGGATGTTTTAAACTATTGAACGTGTTTCGTCAAATGAAAAATAATCAAATATTCAACAGGTTGAACATGAAGATTCCCTATTTAGAAATTAATCTGTTTGTTACTAAATCAGTATAAATGTGAAGAACAAATTGAAAGAATACGGTGAATTCACAAAATAAAGATTAGGATGAAATGTCAGTATCCGCTTATGCTGAGGGAGGTACTAGTGGCTCTCATTTTCCAAAAGAAGCACTTAGGTATATTATTTCTCAATATTCTTACAAAATGAGTTAATATTGATATGTTTGGAGAACTAAACTCTATTAAACTGAAATCGTAGGCTTTCGCGGCCAGAGTCATGTAAATGAGCTTGGCTCTTCGGGTGACGCCACGTCGAAGGCTGTGTTGCCCACGTTTTCACAATCTTGTCGTGGTCTTCCTCAGCGCTGATATCCAGACCAGCCTGAACTCTATTTGTTTCACTTTATTCATTTCAGAATTTATAAAGCCAGAACAAAATGTTCGGATACGCAGGTGTTTTTATAAAACTATTATTACTGAAACATATTTCTCTTTAAACCGTTTCGTTCTGGCGTTAGAACTTACTCGTTTAGATGTACTGTGAGTGAAGTTTTGAATATTTGAAGGACGTAGCTAAAATCACGCTGAATCTGAAGCTTCGCACATTTTTTGAACGAGTCGATAGTTATACGATTTGCCGCTTTCTTAACGAACGACACGCCGCAACCACTCCTGCGTTTGAGGCAGAAGGGAGGGTGCGGGGAGGGGAAAGTGTGTGTGTTGTGAAGGTCGCCTCAGAGCGCGCGGTGGAGGGGGTGGCGAAGGCAGCGCACAATAGAACAAAAGAGAGTGCGCAGGGCGTCGGCATTTGTCCCCTGCGACCTGCGCGCTCCATTAACGAGCCTCCCTCAGCCCCAGATGCACTGGAAGCCTCCGAGGTTGCTCTTCTGGTCGCTAGGAGCGCCCCATCTACTGCCGGCGCCGGGCGATGCATATGGAATTAGCGGCTGAAAGGAAGGTTTCTCGGCAGCCATCCCGCCATTGCTCTATTTGATGATTAAAACATCGGAACCTGGCCATTAGGGCATTGAGGAAAGGCTAGTCCCTGCGAGTGCCCACAGGGCGTGCGAGGGAGCGGGGGTGCAGCTAAAACAACACAATGCTCCGTGCATTTGGCAACGCTGCGACCGCCGCAGGAAACAATCGCAGGTGCGCAGGGCGCGGTGTTCGCCTCCATTGACGGCTGTTGGTTTACTCCCTCTTTCCACAGAGTAAATACGCAGCAGTGCCAATCGGCATTACTTCGTGCCAACGCGGTCGATAACGCTCTCCTACACTAAAGGACGCGTTTTAGGGACAATATAATAATACAAATTCTCTTTGCTGTACTCATATGGTTTAAATACTTTCTATCATTCTTATATATGCATATTTTGTCGTTTTAAATGCTTTTTAACTTGCATCTTTTTATCATTCAATTTTAACTATCAAGGTATTTTTAATCCTTAATAAGTTGGACTTACGATTGACTTACTTAGATATATAACACTCTAAAAACATATTTTTTTTCGGTGCCAATCTAATATTATATTGATTTTGCGAGTGGAAATAGTGATTAAATTGTTCCAAAATTTGTCAACATGCCTCATTTCATTACTCTTCGAGGAAAGCTGTTGGACATGGGAATCAATGTCTTTGCTTTTAACCCTTTAACTTGTAGTGAATATGAAGTACTCTTGTGTCATTTCTATACGCTTCGATGTGGGTTAAGCACTGTTGCAGAAAATATTGTCATATTCTCTGGTTTTGACAGGTTGAAAATCAAAATGCGAAAATTGATCAAAGAAAATTAGCGTTTGAAAATGATAATTAATTCTTGACTTGTCTTTTGAATGAAAACACATTTCGCGTTTAATAGTGTCAACTTCATGAGGAAGTCGAGATGTCTTTATGCTCTTCCACGGAAGTCCCTTGGTTCGTTTTGGAGACTCCCACAGTCGAGAAAGTATTTTAACGTGTCATTGTACTGTTCTCAATATTTCACTTTGATACTAAATCATGAAGTACAAATTGTGATTACGAACTGCCACCTCTTACAGGCACATGAATTGAATGTTTTTGCAAATGCCAGAATGTTGAAAGAACGTCAATGTGGTATAAACTTTCCTCTGCTCACGTTGGGATACTTAGAGGTGGAGTTCGGGAGTGTAGGATGAAATAATGTCAACAACACCTCATCAGCACTCCCATGGTGCAGGAGTGTGGGGAGAGGATACATTGTAAGCAAAGCAGAAGCAGAAAATAAATGTCTGACTAGCAAAAATAGCGAAGTCTGGTGCTTTTGTTAGTAATGACGAAGCCGTTGCAGTTGAGTGTGTGTTTTATGTGATGCTAGTCCCAAGAAGCCCGAAGGGTTGTGAGAAATAAAATAAAAAATCTGTAACTTCATTAAAACATACTTTGTGTGGCATGTGAACCTTAGCCAAGAACTAACTGTTCACGTACGGGTTGTATTCTGAAATAGCCAGAAGGAGATGAGTAAAAGCTATTCGAAAGTTTGTGTTCCGAAATGCGCCACCAATAGCGATTGTTCCACCGGAGGAGGCGACCAATCGTCTGTGTGCGGGGGGGGGTCGGTCTTTTGTCCCGAGCGCTTGTCTCGTGGGCGGTGGGCGGTGCGTCGCTGCAGAGCTAACCTGTTGATGCCCATCGATCAGCGAGTGCGGATTACAACTCCTCCTCCTCTCGGGCAAACAGCTCAGCCATCATCCCCTCGCCCTCCCCTCCGTCGCCTCATCATCCCTCCTTCCGCCTTCTACCCCATCCCTTCCTCCCCTCTCTCCCCCCCCCCTCTCTCCCCTCCCCTTCCCAGCCCTCCCTCCGTCGCCTCTCATCCTCCTTCCGCCTTCTACCCCATCCCTTTCCTCCCCTCACCTCCCCTCACCTCTCTCTTCCCTCCCTCTCTCCCCTCCTTCCCTCCCAGCCCTCCCTCCTCGCCTCTCCCTCCCTCTTCTGCCGGTCCCTTTCCTCCCCGCCCTCCCTCTCTCCCTTCCTCCCCCTTCCTCCCCTTCCTGCCTCCCCCTCGTCTCCAGCTTCCCTCCCCGCCCCTCCCCCGTCCCTGCTTTCCTCTCTCAGCGGCGCCTCGTCCTGCACCGTCCTGCCGTCTTTGCTTCGGGGATTGTCATCACCATGGATGTTCTGGGAGGCAGTACAGACATGCGTTGTCATACTTCCATCAAACTTCTAGTACCAATTTTATTCTTTAATTACTCTAAGCCTATTTGCGCACTCGAAATGAATCAAATACAATTAGTAAGACAGTTTATGGCCTTTAACAAAAAATTAATGCCATTTGATGCATTTCCTCAACCTTATAAAAATTTTTCCAAAACTGAAAGAGAGTAAATTTACATTACTTTAAGAGATAGCAAAGAGTGATGAGTTGGTTTTTAGAAAATATCATGAAGAGTCAGTTTTTATTTTCAAAGTCACTGGTAGAAGTTTCCTTGTGGTAATAACAGAACTGTAGATTTGTGTTAAGGAAATCCTGCCTTCTTGTTTATTAAACAGAAAGGAATCTAGAAAGTCCCAAAGTAATCCAGATAAAATACTGTTTCAGTGAAAAGCTTCAGCATTCGGGTTGAATATACTATGATTAGCCCGAATTGATTGATTTTTTCGTGTTTCCGGGCGCGTCAACTGCATTGGTCATTAGTCCTGTAAGTGTAGTGCATGTGTTCCTTCTGGAGATGGCAGTGATCCTCCCATGCTTGATGGCGAGATCCGTCGCCAACCTACCGTCGGCTTGTGGGGTTTCCCCGTAACCAGGACTCTCCCACCAGCGGGGCACCGCCCCAGCCGGGTCAAGCTCTAAGCTCCCGACCGGTCTCTCGGAATATGTGGTAGTGTAGTGCATGTTAGTGTAAGTGTATATGTAAAGGGAGAGGATAGGGCAAGGAAGAGGAAGGAAAGATCGCGCGCGGTCCGTGTCCCGTTTGGCAGGGTACTGCTCCGGCATTCGCCTGGTGTTGATCGGAGAAACCACGGAAAACTACCGATCAGAGCAGCCACCCGCTAGAATTCTCCTGCAGACAGCGACTGAATTCAACCTAGCTGAAAAGCTAGTGTCGAAAATCCTGCCACCGTGGGGAGTGGGAACCTAGAACCTCCCGGCCAGAGGCGCTGCAGTGACATCAGTTGATGCACTGATCTAACCCTCCAGGTATTAGCCCGGAGAAATAGTCAGTCAACAATGAAATATTTTGATCATATGGATACTGATGCGAGATTTTATAACGACAGTTATTTTGAAATTATGTGCAGACACTCCAGTTGTATTCATATAGAATATTATGCAAGTAATAGGTATTGAAAGAGTGAGAGTATTTACTCCATTGTTACAATTTGATAATTGAATTTATTTCGTTACAGGTGAGTTCGCAGGCCACTTCCGACCAAATTCGCGTTTTGAAGCCGGTGAGTTTGTACATAGATTTTTGCATGGCAATTGACACCCGAAAAGTGAAAAAATCAACTTCTTTTTGCATTTCACTAATATTGTATTGAAAACAAAAACCAAATATCAAAGACATTGTATTGTAAATACATAAATATGAGTATCCATTCCAATGATGTAAATATCCAAAAAATTGACACTATTACAATTTCATGTTTGTAGAACTGTATATTATTGTGTAAAGAAATAATTTAAAACTTGTGTAAACTCTAAATTGATAGTCGTGGTCGCTTACGATGCAGTCGTTGAACAGCGACCTTAAATAAATAAATTTAAAAAATGATAATTTAGATTGAGGGCACTTTACTCCCAATACATTGAGTAAAATAACATCAAATGGCGGTCTTAAATTACGTTAGTGAAAAAAAACAAAAAATTATAGCTTCTCTCAAAACTAAAATTTGAAAAAGCCAATTTGTACACCTTAAAATTAAATGATTTAGAATAGGATTGAAAACATACCTTGCACAAAAAATAGAGTTTTCACGAAGAAACAGTAACTTTTTCTAACTAATAAAATCACCCACACTTCCACCACACAACGCAATCATCTGCAACGTGCCCGTGGCTGAAGTGAGTAAGATCCCGCCAAAACGCAGTTAGCGGTAGTGCCACTCTGAAGGAAAATGCATCTCAGCCTCGGTCCTGAAATCCATGCCTTTTCCACGATGAAACTTTTTTGTACTGTAGAAAAGTAGAACGGCGAGGAGTAAAGTAGCCCCCTAGGACGGTACTACAATGCAAAGCAAATCATCATCATCATCATCATCATTAAAGTTTTCGTTACAGTGAAAGCGTGAGGTAGAACATCTGGAGCTCCAGAAAACCTGCAATGCTTACTTTCCTGAACATCTCATACATTTCTCTTGTGATTTTTGACGAAAATATAACGATCTTTCTCATACCGTTCTCACTATTGTGTTGCTAGCAATATTGTTGCTAAGCAGTAGCTTTGCCCGTGAGCCGAGTTGTGTATGGAATCTCGGCCTCCTGCAGGGGTTCAGCGTGGGCTGTTCTTCTTTAAAGCCGCCGGCAGGGGCGCTGGGGCAGCCTCATAAAATGTGAATTGCGTCCATTTTTTGCTTCCGCCCTGCGAACCCGATGCAATAAGGCGCCGCAAACAGTCGCATTGGTCAAGAGCGAGCCGTTACGTTTGCGGATCCAGAATTCATGCACAGCGCCGCAACAAAAGAAGAGCGCGCAGCGGAGCTTGCAGCTGCCCTCCTCCACCCCACCCCGCCGCCTCGGAAGGGCGGAATAAACGGTAGTTTTGGTTGACGCTACACCTTTACGACACGACGTAAACTTTTCATTACTTAGCTAATTGTGAGGCGAGATCTGAGAAAAATCCTCTGGGCAAAATACGAGAGAGATTCGTTAAGAAGAACGCGAAAGAGGCTGGTGACAGTTAAATTCCATTTGCGGAAAGAGGAGAAGCAGGAAATACCGCCGCAGAAACAGCGGCCGGAGATGAATCTGCCGCATTTTGCTAATGGGCGTCTGCAAGCCGATAGCGACGTCACAGAAGCGCCGAGATTGTAGAGGATGGAAAGAAAGGAAAAGGAGAGGGAGGAGAATAGAAGGAGTCCGTACCTAGCATTGTTCTTCGACTCGAATTGCTTTAGAATTTTCTTTACAGGGAGGAAGAATGGAAGGAAACGGTGATTTGGGGAGGCACAAGAGTCGTTAACAAAGCTGCTGTAAGTAACGGAAAACAGTAAGAGACACGGGAGATTGTGCAATTTATGTTCTTGTTCAAGATAATAGGCGTTTGTGAATGATTACTCTACTTTGTGAAGTCAATAGCGTAATTAGAGCCTGCTGAAGGCGCCTTAGAAAATATTGTATTTTAAAGAGAATATGTTTTCTTCTGTTCGGAAGTCATTCTATAGTAGAATAAAAACACACTAATAGTAGATAAAAACCTATTACTACTAACCATGAATCCATAGTACGTTCAAAATTGGACTATGGTGTTGTAATCTATGGATCTCCTAACGAAAAGGGCGTCAAGATTGTCGATACAATACACAATCAAGGCCTCGAAATAAGCACTGATTGATTCCACATTGGAAGCGCACTCGTGGAAACAAAAAACCAAGCTTGACCCATCACGCAGTCAACGTCTGATTCTGAAATGTGCCATTAGAGCAGCAGGGTCGATCAGGACCCTCTGTGACAAGCGAAAGATGCGCTTTGTTCCAAGGCCTCCAGGAGGACGTTGTTCTGAACGCGCAGGGGGCAAGGCAGTCAGGCACACGGAACGTTGGCAAACCGTGTGAGCTCTGTCGTTGCTTGGATTCCTGACTACAAATCAAAATACAGCTTTAAGCTCTCTATTGTAATGCTTTTGGATATTGTTATGACGGAATGTGTGTAATCCCTCGGCCAGCAGACGCATAAATAGACTATGAACAACACTAGCAGTAACATGCTGCCAATAAACGAGCAGCAATAGACTATCAACAGCATTAGAAACAATTGGTAACAACAATCTGTCGGTAACATAGTGTCGTAGACTATCAACACAGACGAAAACTATAACTACTAACTACTGCGAATTACCAAATACATAAAACAATTGCGTGTATGATTGATGCATTGCAGTATATGATTGGCCAGTAGAGAGTAGCGATCAGAAAAATCATAGACACGAGCAATAAACCTCATAGTTTTGTCAATTTTTGACGATTTGCCAATGTTTCGGAAGATTGTGAACACTAAAGGAAATTCTTTACTTTAAATCTACACTATAGTTAATAAAACATTCGAAAACAAGGATGTGATATACAGTTTTTGACATTATATACGAAATTGTGCATAAACGAACTCCATATTGGCGCAAACGTAAATGTCTGATATATTTTTCTTGATTTGATACGATCTTTTTGTTCAGAAAATAACATTACAAAATTTAATGCTAAAACCAACTACACCGCTCTTCAGAAGGCAAGAAGAAGAGACAGCTGGAGGGCAAAAGCCACTCGCCTGCAGCGAGAAACCTCCGCTGCTCTCAGTTGCGTGCGGTATGCAGCCCTGTGTGCTCTGTACTCCGGTGAGCTCACTCGCACGTGTCCATTTAATAAGACCTCAATACAAACTTAATGCTAAAACTAACAACACCGCTCTTCAGAAGGCAAGAAGAAGAGACAGCTGGAGGGCAAAAGCCACTCGCCTGCAGCGAGAAACCTCCGCTGCTCTCAGTTGCGTGCGAGTGTGCAGCCCCTGTGTGCCTCGTACTCCGGTGAGCTCACCGCACGTGTCCATTTAATAAGACCTCAATACAAACTTAATGCTAAAACTAACAACACCGCTCTTCAGAAGGCAAGAAGAAGAGACAGCTGGAGGGCAAAAGCCACTCGCCTACAGCGAGAAACCTCCGCTGCTCTCAGTTGCGTGCGAGTGTGCAGCCCCTGTGTGCCTCGCACGTGTCTTTGAGCGAGTGGAGGATTTGGATGCAACATCGGCGGTATATTTTGATTGAGGCCAATATTACGGAAGAGAAAATGGCCTAGAATATTCGAGGGAGTCCATATTGTGTGGCGTTCTGAGAAATGTCTCGTCTCATGCGCCGCGTTGGGCTAGCCATTGAGAAATGCCTTTCCTTTGACGAAGTTCAATATTAATAGCTCTAGATGTTATCTACAAATAATTATACCAGTCTTATGACATGAATTATATCCACTGCTATTAATAATATTGTTATTTCCACTGTTGCCCTGCTATACTCATACATTCTCATAAATACTCAATACTGACATTAATTTATTATTACTTTTTTTTCATTATAATTCTGAGTTCCTTATTGAGATATACCAAAATTTTCCTCCCTCTCTACATCTATATCTGCTAAAGATCTTAGCGTCCGGCTTGCTGGGTCAATGGGTCACGATATAATTATAATCCTTATTACCTCTATAATGGATTATAGGATCCGCCGACTATACAGCGCAGCTGGGAATCTGAAATAGAATGTTTCTATTCCTAGTTCATTACTGTTTGGATTGACTAAATGAAAAATCACTTTCTTTTCTATAGAACAAAATTTAACAAAGTTTATTTTTACTTTTTTTTTATCAAACAATTTAATGAATTTAAGTTAAGCCTTTGATCATGATCTCTTTCAATTTACAATTTTACACCGCGGTTAACTTATCTTTCTTCGTTGATGTCCCTCGTAGACTTCTCAGTCGAAATATCTTGGATCTTGCGCTAGTCCAAAATTCCAACGAAATCCTCTTCTGCCATATCCAAGCTGCTCTCAAACTATCAAAATTACTAGTCCTGATTACGTCCTATGACATAGTCCCGAACTTGATTACCACTCCGACAAAGTTCCTATTTATACTTCAATATTGCTTCCACTGAAAATATCTACGATCAGTTCAGAAGCGCCTTTCAGAGCAGAATGAAATCTTCCTGCATGATTCATCCTCGAAGACTTCTGTGATTAAACTCCTTCATTTTTTCATAACATTTGACCGTCTAAACTTCTCCGCCCAATCCCAAAGTTTCTACTTTCGGCATCAACCCATCTCTTAATGCATTTAGAAAAACAAAACTACATTGTTTATTCACGGTCGTTGCTATGCTCTAGCCTCGTGATATTTCGTAATGCATGTTCCACCATATTGTCTCCAAATAAATGTTAATTTATTTTAACGTGACATATCGGTATGTCACAGCTTCCCCTCTCCAAGCGTCATTTGGTTTGCTACAACCTAACTAAATGACAAGACTAAAATTGAACACTTTCTTCTTGCTTCTTCACACTAAACGACATTAACACTTTACACTTTGCACTGCACTAGGTCTTGTTTCTTGCTGCCTTAAAACTATTTACATTTTCCTTTCGGAATGTGCCAACAATAACCATTTCATCATGTATTCTAATAGCCGTATCTGCCTAATATTTGCTCTCTATTAACTTCATTGAATACACTACACATTAAATTAAACTCCCTACACAAACTGACAAAATACACATAATAACAAAACAATACCAAAAGAAAAACTATTACACCTAATATTTACAACTATTTACAAATCTCTGTTATGACCAGTATATTTAATCATGCGTGTCGTCCCTCATATACGGCTTCATGTTCCTGTAGTTATATGTTCCCATTTGCCGTCCATTTTCATCATTCAAAATCGCGGCATTCTTGCTTAATACTTTACAAATTCGGTACGGTCCTTTATACAACGGGAAAATTTATAAAATAGCTTCTTATCCACTGACGACACTTGAGGTACTCTAATTAACACTTCATCACCTCCTCTATACTCGCCTCGAAAGCATTGTTTCGTTTTAGCTTTCTTTTGGCTGCTGCCTCCTCAAATTGTCATAAATTATTCGCGTATCTTTCACATCATCTGGGTGTAGTCCAATTTGCCAGTACGACGCAGTAAAATCCAGTCCCGTGAATATCCGAGCTCCTTTTACCTTCCACATCATTTCATCTAATTTCGGCGGTTTTTCATGACGAGCGATGGTCTTGCTATTGAGTTTCCTAGCATCAACACAAAATCTGATCTTATTGTCTTTCTTACGAACTATCACTATTGGGCTTACATACGATGTCATCGATTTTTTTATTATACTATCCTCAAGCATCGTGTTTATTTGTCTTACGAACTATCACTATTGGGCTTATATACGGTGTCATCGATTTTTTCAAATTAAAGGTTCCTCATCCATCAATTCAATTTTAAATTGATATCCCTTTACCGGCTCCTTGAACTTCAAAAATATCTCTATATTCATTGACTAACATTTCAATAGCTTCACTAGCATCTATTCCGTTTTCGTCGACCGCGCCCTCTGCTGCCGTGTGGATCCGGTCTTTGATCCCTAAACAATGTTGTTGCCCTTTGTCACCTCGTAACAATACACTCCTGTTACCTATGTCGACCTTGGCGTCACACATTTTAGGCCACAATCCCCAAAATAATTGGACGAATCAAATTCTTCACTACAATTGCCGGAAACTGAATTCGATCCTTGAACTTCCACTTCCACCCAAATTTGCCGACTTCTCGTTTCGATGCGCTTCCATTAGCTGTCCGAATATCCAAACTCCTGGTGGGTAGCTCATCAATTTTATTTCCCTTTTTCTTTAACTGCTCATACAATTTTTCCGACACTGCACAAACATTAGCACCTGTGTCAATTAAAATGTCTACAGGTATATTCCGAAATATCCCTTCAAAATTAAACACGTGCTATTCTCCGCCCGTTCGTCCGTATCTTCCCTTAATAAATCTTCCGCCGATACTTCAATGCTATTCAACTCCTTAAGAACCATCACGCCCTCATTATCATCGTTCGAAGTATCCCGCCCATTTACTTCGAACACTGGGAGTTTTCCGTTCAATCGCATTAATTTCTACATGTTCCCGTTTATTGTCCTCTTTGAACCTCCGCGGATACCCGTTTTCGGTCTTTTTATTTCCCATTTTAGTACTATTTCCCCTGTCATCCTTTCTTTCTGAGCTATAATTTCCTTGGCGGTTGTAATTATTCATTGTTTTTCCCGTTCCATTGTTATTCTCGTTCCTACTTTCATTATATTGATACCCGTTACTACGATCATAATCACTATTCAATGTCTGGTCGAATCGACTTAAACGTTCGACCAGATCCTCAGAATCAATAGGCAAGGAGTTCCACAATAAATTTTGGATATTTACAGGCAACTGACGAATAATAATTCTAATTAGTTCATTGCTGTCCATTCTGTCTTCGCATGCCTTGAATGCTGCTATTTTACGTGTTGCGAAGTCACACATATCTCGGCTCCACCCTTCTTATACCTTTCACTCATTAATTTGTATTTTAGATCGAACTTGTGTCTTTCGTTCCAATATCTTTTTAAGAATTTATCCTTCCATTCCTTATAATTAGTCGGTTCCGGTACTAAAGAGGTCAACCAATGATGTGCTTTGGACGACATGGCTTGTTCTACTATATGCAATTTCAATCTTTCAGGGATATTATTTATCTTAAAATAATTCTCTAATTTTGAAATAAACGACCACGGTTGTTCTTTCACATCACCATGAAATTTTAGGTGGCTTGGTATTACAAGCGCTGATGCATGCATTGGTATATTTCCCTGTGAACGCATCATGAATTCGTTTTCTAACTGTTCAATCTTGTCCTTAATGTCCGACATATATTTCCCAGATTCAGATTCTTGCACCATTTTAATGTTTCTCAGTCCCTCCTGTATTCGTTTTTCTAATTTACAATCCGAATTAACTAATTTAGATTCTATGTTTTCAATTTTTTCGCCATGTTGAAGCGACATTGCATTTAAATTATCTACACGCGATTCGACGATTGTCAACTTTTCGCATTGTTGGTCATGTAAATGTCCTAATGTCACAATGCTCTCCTGTAAATTATTAACCTTGGAATTAATTTTGTCGCCAGATTCTTTTAATTCCCTCTGCATTTATTAAAAGACTCATTTTACAATGATAATGAATTGCACTATTTCCTCCTGTATTTCCTGACGAAAATTCTTCAATTCTAATGACATTTTCGATGTCATTCCTTCCAATTTAGCGTTATATTTTTCAAACTTAGTATTCATATCGGAAATGATTCCCTCTAATTTAGTATTCATATCTGAAGTGATTCCATCTAATTTAGTATTATTATGCTCAAGTTTTGCGTTCATTTCTGCTAACATCTTAAGAATTAAATTATTAGGTCCATATTTATGAATTTCTCCTCGAGGGTTAGTATTAGCAGACGCCATATCATCTACATTAACATTCTCCATACGCAATTTTTTGCTCCTAGTATCCATTTTGAATTTAATACAAATTAAAATCTCTCTGTTAAATTATTTTAAAATCACACCAATGAAATGGTCTTGGCCCTTTCTTATAACTAATAATTAATTTCAAATGTCAATCCATAAATTTCAGATTCCCTTTGGATCACTATATTATAATTTATAAGACTAATTTTATCCGTGTCACCAATTGTTATAAATTATAACTATATATGCATCACGTTGAGGCGCCATTTTGAGATATACCAAAATTTTCCTCCTCTCTACATCTATATCTCTAAAGATCTTAGCGTCCGGCTTGCTGGGTCAATGGGTCACGATATAATTATAATCCTTATTACCTCTATAATGGATTATAGGATCCGCTGACTATACAGCGCAGCTGGGAATCTAAATAGAATGTTTCTATTCCTAGTCTCATTACTGTTTGGATTGACTAAATGAAAAATCACTTTCTTTTCTATAGAACAAAATTTAACAAAGTTTATTTTTACTTTTTTTATCAAACAATTTAATGAATTTAAGTTAGGCCTTGATCATGATCTCTTTCAATTACAATTTTACACCGCGGTTAACTTATCTTTTCTTCGTTGATGTCCCTCGTAGACTTCTCAGTCAGAAATATCTTGCGATCTTGCCGTAGTCCAAAATTCCAACGAAATCCTCTTCTGCCATATCCAAGCTGCTCTCAAACTATCAAAATTACCAGTCCCGATTACGTCCTATGACATAGTCCCGAACTTGATTACCACTCCCGACAAAGTTCCTATTTATACTTCAATATTGCTTCCACATGAAAATATCTACGATCAGTTCAGAAGCGCCTTTCAGAGCAGAATGAAATCTTCCTGCATGATTCATCCCTCGAAGACTTCGTATTAAACTCCCTTCATTTTTTTCATAACATTTGACCGTCTAAACTTCTCCGCCCAATCCCAAAGTTTCTACTTTCGGCATCAACCCATCTCTTAATGCATTTAGAAAAAACAAAAACTACATTGTTTATTCACGGTCGTTGCTATGCTCTAGCTCTCGTGATATTTCGTAATGCATGTTCCACCATATTGTCTCCAAATAAATGTTAATTTATTTTAACGTGACATATCGGTATGTCACAATATACTACATTTTATCCCTTACCTGTTGCTTGTAGACGTGTAATTCTATACACAGATTCCTGAACACTCTATTGGTTAAAACCAATTATTGAATTGATGGCAATAAAAATAAATTATCAGCCTCTTTCAACAACAAACATTTAACTATTATTCTTATGTATTTACAATTTCTATTGAGCTCTTGGATAATTACTTTTCTATGTACAAACATTTAAATACCGTACGGTTTCTATTACAGTTCAAAAGCTTACTACAATGTCTTCTCAGATTCTCAGCTGAATCTACAGAATATTGTCCATATGAAATCCTTGTATCCCTATTCTAGCTTTCTTTCCTATCTTTGAAATAAATTCAAAATGTTCCAGAATGTACTCAACGATTTGATCTTAATGGGATTTAATATTTCACATAAAATCAATACACGGTTGGGACTTTCCCCGGCTGTGCTTCATATGACACACCTACGCGCTTCAGTTACTTATTGAAAACTCCCTCCATCTACGTAGCTAACCTAATATACAGTACAGCATTGTAAGAAACTTCAGAAAACTGACTCTATTTGACTTCAAATTTCCAACTACGTCAACAAAAATTACAATTACATTTTAATACTAATATTTGCACTATACCAAGCTATCAAACCATAAGTTCCCGTCTCTCTATCATTCAAATAATCCCTCATGCTGGAAAACTATTAGCACCTCGCCAGTTGCTTACGTGTTCAAATTACGCTTCAGTATCTCTCTCTCTCGAGAGTGATTCTTTGCGATCTCCTACAAGATCGCAATGCCCTCTCCTCCCTTTTGCTTCTAATGAGGTGATTGATTGGTTTGGTTTGGTTTTTTCGTGTTTTCAGGCGCGTCAACTGCTTTGGTCATTAGTCCCGTTAGTGTAGTGCACGTTTTTTTCTCGGGAGATGGCGGTCCCCTGCTGGATGACGAGATCCGGCGCCGACCTACCATCGGCTAATGGGGTTTCCCCCTAACCAGGACTCTCCCACCAGCGGGGCACCGCCCCAGTCGGAACAAGCTCTAAACACCCGACCGGTCTCCCGGAATATGTGGTAGTGTAGTGCATGTTAGTGTAAGTGTGTGTGTAAGGGGGAGAGGATAGGACAAGGAAGAGGAAGGACAGATCACGCGCGGCCCGTGGCCCGTTTGGTAGGGTACCGCTCCGGCATTCGCCTGGTGTTGATCGGACATACCACGGAAAACTACCGATCAGAGCAGCCGGCTGCTAGAATTCTCCCCCAGGCAGCGACTGAATTCGACCCACCTGAAAAGCTAGTGTCAAAAATCCTGCTGTCGTCAGGACTTGAACCTAGGACCTCCCGGTCAGAGGCGCTGCAGTGACATGATTGATTGTTAGTGATTCCGGGCGCGTCAACTACTTTGGTCATTAGTCCCGTACGTTTAGTGCGTGTTTTTCATGAGGAGGCGGCGGTGATCTTCCCCCGCTGTGTGGCGAGATCTGGCGCCGACCCACCGTCGGCTAGCGGAGGTTTCCCCAACCGGATATCTTCCACCAGGACAAGCCTAAGCATGTGTGGCAGTGTAGTGCATGTTAGTGTGTGTGTAAGGGGTAAGGATAGGACAAAAAGAGGTAGGGAAGATCGCGCGCGGTCCGTGGCCCGTTTGTTAGAGTTTTCCTCCAGACAGTGACTGAATTTTACCTAGCTGACAAGTTAACGTCAAAAATCCTGCCATCATCGGGACCCGAGCCTAGGACCTCCCGGTCAGAGGGACGGCAGTGACATCAGTTGATGCCCTGAGCCACATCTCCCAGTGTTTAATGTGTTTGGGGCCGTGTTTCTCCATCTGAACAGCGCTCTGACACCAAGAATGGCATACTACACTTTGTTGATGGGTTGACTTAACCACGCGTATTCTTTGACTTTCGAACTTGCATACAATGTCAATACTCCTAACGCTGAATGTCGATTTTAGCATTCAAATTAATGCTGGGGTTCTTGGTTTATCACAGTACATTTGTAATTGGTATTATTTGAAAAGTGAACAAGGTAAACCTAGGTATTGTTATTGAACACTATTAAATTAATTAAATATATTCTTCTTTTCAGTTTGCAAACAATATTGTGAAAAGTTTCGTTTTGTAACTATAGTAAGGATAAATGTTGTCGTATATTTTGAAATTCAAAACATTTTTACCTAATATTTCGGTAAGTTACTATATTAAAATCTATCTAGATTCATCGGATTTAAACAAATAAAACGATATTTTTATTTTCTCCATTCACTCAAATTATTAATGGAAAAGGAAAATCATACAAATATAAGCTAGTCAAATTAAAACGAAATAATCTCTCTTCCTCCCCAACACCTTAATAAAATATTCATTGTCTAATGAACTGGGCGGGGTAGGGCAATAGGAACCTAGTGATAAAACGGAAGTTTCGTGCAGTGGTACAATGCTTGAATATCGAGGAGTGCAGAGCAGGGCGGTGGAGCGAGCAGAGGGGCGGGGCAGTCGCTGTGTTGAGGGGAAAGGGACGAAGGGCCAGGCCCTTGGACGGAGGCGCCGGCGTCCTCCTCTTCGGCGCAAAGGGCGCGTGCAACCAGAGCTTTTTATCGCCCTTTGGCAAACGGCGCAATGAGACCCACCCCTCCACACACATTCCGCGCTTTGGCTCTGCTTCAGTCTGGACGGCCAACTCTAGTTGGAACACGAGGGTTTATCGTTCCACAAGCACAATATGGACGTAGAAGCGCCAGTTTTCTCTTGCCACTAGTCCACTCAATAATAAATAATAATAATAATAATAATAATAATAATAATAATAATAATTATTATTATTATTATTATTATTAATGCTATTCCATTTTTACTTTCTCGCGCTAAAGAAGGAACTTCTTAAGAAGAGAAAGTGATGTAAAGCTGCTAAAAAAAACCGGCAAATTTTCGGCAGCAACACCCTTATTACAGGGCTCTGGTAACGAAAAAGTGCATAAACCCAGTTGCCAAATTTAGAAAAAATTCTCTAACAAGTGGTGTAGTCAGAATCAATGTTTTAAGGGCCCTTGACACCGAGAAATTAATTGACGGCAAAACGCCTGTGTTTCTGAACAACGTTAGCGGCTAAACCGTTCAGCTAATTTTCTCTAAAAGAGATAATTCCCAACTTATCTGGCTGATGTCTCGGCCCCGTCAATTTGAAACCGATATTTTTAATTTATAGAGTATTTTGAATGACACTCCTGGGACTTTTCAAAATGTTAAAAAAATGGTGCCATCGATTTTGATTATATTTTGCTGTTAGATAGTCTGAAGAACAACAAGAAGAGAATAGTGCAATTCTCATGTTGTTGAAAACTCCGATTTGCCGAGAATTGAAAAAATTCAAAATATTTTCGGAGTCTTCCAACACCTAAAATTATGAAGATACAATTTTTGTAATGAAATGCATTCATAAAAACAGATCTTTAAATAAAGTCATGTTGAAGTTTTTGAAATGAGTATTTTTTGAGTAATTTGGTGATAGAAATAGTCAACCGCTCCCAATTGAATGCACTTCCTGAATGCAAAATGCCATACAGTTATGCAAGTGAGAATTTGTATATTATTTCATATTTTCTTCATTTCTTTTCAAGATTTGTTGTAAGCTTTAAAACGAAACTTGTAGAAATTGTTTTAAATCTATTTTAAAATGCGCCCTTTAATTGAGTTAAATGTTAAATTAAATAGATGATTTCGCATTTCTTAAGACGCGGGAATAAAACGTAATGCATGTAAAAACGGAATAATTTTGATGAATATAAAAAATATTTAAATATATTTTTATTTTCATTTTTTGCTAGTGGTATTAACAAACCTAATGGGAACTTAGTATCCCATACGAATTAGCGGTCATTGTTGTTTGTAACCCATTGTAGTAACACTGCACAGATAACGGAAGGTGATAATGACTGCTACCTTTTCATTCGCATTAATATAAATTAATATAATTATTTACGGCTAAAATACGCATCGTGTGTCGCTGGTATTCGCGTAATTTGCGTCCTTTTCGCGCAATTTTGCTTGAAAATATGGGCGAGAAAGTATGTACTGTTTTAGCATCACTAGTAGTAAAATAGTGTTGTATCTACTGAACGCAACCAACATAGAACGAAAATTCACCCTTGACGGCTGGCTGTCGGTAAGAATTTTTCAACCTTTCGTTAACAACTAATAAGCTATAACCAAATATATACGATTATTTCTTACTTAAAGAATTGGTTTTCTCTGTTTACATGATTTTTTATCAGAAGATGGCATTGACAAGTATTAAACGACACAAACAACAGATTCGGTCGGTTACAAATTTCGGCTGTGGCCTGTTTGCAAACTTGAAAAGCGCGTGTTATTAGCTGTTTACCGGTATGAAAACGTTAACTATTTTTATTTACGCAATTTATTTACTTTATTATTGTAATTAATAGACACCAAGTTATACCCAATAAATTTAAAAATATTTATACACAATTGCAGATGCCATCACGAGCACGATAATCTTGCAGCTTAGAGTTCGAAGTTTCATTAGAATTGTTAGAAGATTCGAGATGTCATCACATTTCTACTGAGCTACTTTCACAAGCCAACGTCGCCTTCATTCGTTTGCCCAGGACTATTCTCGTGCCCTTCTGCCCTTCCTACGTCATCACACGGCGGCAAAAGACGCTCCTTCGCCGGAGGTCGAACCCAGTGCCTCTTGGGGGCGAGTTCTCAACGTCGAGACTTAACGGCCGAGGGACGTGTCTCGAATGGGTCGATAGATCGATCGATCGAACAGAAGAAACGCCTCCTCGTTGTGACAGTAAATGGTGTCGACCTTCGAAGGTGCTTTCGCCTCTATTTGATGCACAAAGTTACATTGTGAGCTTTGTTAGATAAATATTATGATAGTTACTATAGTACGTATTCTTTATCTGGAAAATTCTATTATTATTTCAACATGATATAAAATTAAAATACTCACAAAGTTGATATTTCACCACTAAAATGAAAATACTAATGCTTTCTAAAATATCATCTCGTTCAGATATAGTTTATTCTGAGTTAATAAAGCTCGCCGAAGAAAATTAACGGAATGTTGAAATCGTTAGATGAATAAGGCAGAAATAAGGTCATTTATACATATCGTCATACAGCCATCGAACTGATTTTACCTCATTTTACTTCGAAATTCTGTTTAAATATAATTTTCGGTGACGTCGGCCAGTTAATTTCCCTATTTTTTCTACGTATCCAAATTTCTAATTCTTCTCACATGCGAGAAAAGTCTACCCAATTATTAAAAGTTCGTTTCTTAATATTCAAACTCCCTGACTGACGACGTGAACTTTTGTTTATTCGAATCAACATTTGGAGCAGTTCAGGCAAGTCTCGGCAGACTATGCACCTGAACTATCACGAATTCCCGGGGGAATTCACTACAAATTTTTGTTTCCACGACTAGTCGCAGGCAAAATATAGTGTACAACTACTCTTAATAAACGGCATTCATTATACACATAGTACATCGCCTATACTCTTCTAGTATCGAGCTGTTAAAATATTAGAGAATTTTTGGTTTTTCCCTTAATTGTTGCTATTGTATATCGTAAGAATACAAACCTGAATTTCACACATTTATGAAAAGCATCGTTCTTTAGTCTTCTGTACTTGTCAATGTAGTAACCGAATTTTCCTTTGTCTCTGTAATAACATAAAATGTAATGCTAATTTTATACGCACACGCACCTAAACTGACAATTCGACATTAAGAGGAAAAGTTATTTTTGAATTCTTCTCCCCTTGAAAACCAGACGCTTAGAAAAGCCATGCTCTAGCTCAAACAAAAGCAGACGCTTTTCTTTATCCACTTATAACAGTCTTTTCCTGAGCGATGTCTATCTACAAACTTTCACTTGCATTTATAATACAATAAGGAAATGCAGTTTTTTGCGATTTAAAACACCTATCGCAAAAACTCCGCAACACACGGCACCACTACGAGAAAACCTGACGCGGTACGCTTACAGGCCCTTTGCCCGCATCCAAAGGTGTAGGTGATCTATTACATGCTTTGGAGGATGAGCCCTTCTGGGTACCGCTTTCTTCGGCTTGAACAGTGATAAATGTGCAGAAGTTATGTAAAATTAAATTGACTATTTGATATTCCGTGCAGTTCAATGTAAATGCAGCGTTTTCTCGGGTAAAGAGAATTAATGTTTTTTCGCGTATAACTTGCTTGTTAGGTCGGTAATGGAATACGGAGCAAGTTGTTGGGATCCGTATAGATTAGGAATTGAAAGAGCTTAGAAAGGATAGAAAACAGAGCGGCAAAATACAAATTTCGGAGGAACACACCTGCGCATTGGGAATCATTAGAACGCCGGAGGGGAAGGGCACGATTTATAGATCTTACGTTGATTGCTCCGCATGGCAGGAAATTCAGGGAAGGCTAGGTAAACAGAAAAGAATAATTCAAATAGATTTGATCACAAATATAAAATTAGAACAAGAATACAAAGAACGGACGTAGGGAAATTCTCCTTTGTAAACGGATCTATAGTAGGTTGGAACGATTTGCCAGCGGCAGTTTTTGAACCCTTTTCTTGCTCAGCGCGAGGTTTTAGAAAAAAAAATTTAGGAAATTAGTCAATAGGGTAAAAATGTATCGTGAAATTAAGTAAAGTTAAGTGAAATGTGCGATTATGTGTAGTTTACATTTAAAAGTATTGAAAAGTTAATACGTAGATAAAGTGATATGCAGTGCAGTCAAGGGAAGGGAAGTGATTTCATTTCTTTCTGTTAGTTTCGCAAGTCGAAAACTGTCTTTCTACAGGCTATGCCGACAGGCAGTATTTATTCATTTATTTTTTTATAGTAACGAGTGTTTTACGCATTAGAAATGTAATAATTATTATAAGTTTTATATATTATTACACTGTGGTGGTAGGTAAAAATGTGTACCCATGTTTGTCTAAATGTGAATGAATAGTGCAGGTTGGTGTGTATGCGACGTCCTTTGTCTGCCTATGTATCTACGCGTGTATGTTTGTAAGTATGTATATGTGTGTACTACGAAGTTTATTTATCTGCTAGTATATATGTATTTTCCTTTGTAGTATGGAATGTAAATACCATCTACATATGAGAAAGGAAAAAAATTTGTTTTTATATGGATTTTTTATATATTTATTATTTGTAAATGTAACTGTACTTTCGTATTTCTGCCACCGGGCATCATCTGTCCAATTGTAGAATACATTTCTATCTATTATTAATTATTTCGGCGGCGGAACATTCGGAGTCGATTCATCGAAACGCCGAAGAGGCTCCATATGTGGCGTTCCTCAGGGGGCCTCGGCGGGACCTTTACTATTCTTTTTGTGGCCGCCACTGAAACACCTTTTTTACGGTTTGAGGCGTTTCTTGTGTCGCACAGCGCGTTACGAGCTCATAACGGGGGTATAACGTTATTCTTCGGCGCTCGACCAAAACGCTGCGCTTCTGCCCGCTGCCGCCCAGGCGGCGCCACCTGCGGCTTCTTTCGAACAGTTGCAGCCACGAAGCTAGAGCTGCTACAGAATGCAAAGTGCCGTCTTTACTAATATCCTTGTTATGAAGATTAACCCCTCCTGTTGTGCTCCATTAGAATCATTGCTTTAAAAGTGGTGTAATGTCACATTGGATTTCAACTTGGGACGACCGGGCATTGGACTGCGTTAAATCAAATAAGCCCGACACGAGGCGTGTGCAATCTTAGTGATATTGCAGCACATTTGTTAACATTTGCCGTTGCAATTAAAGGAGACAAAAGATCAAATAGTCAATTTCGTTCTTCTTACTTTCCAAGATTCTACACGCATGTGACGTCTTGCATCTTATGTCTATGTTGTCACTATCTCGTTTTAGTTTCAATTAATTTTTGACCACATCACACCTCTCCTCTGCGGTCGTCCTTGCTTTCACCAACCGTTTCTCGGGTTCCAGACCAAAGCCCCATGAGATCATCAGGTTGAATGGCGAAGCCAACATGGTCACTACATTGCTACGCAATTTCATGGACACCGAAAGTCTTCAATTCCCTTTTGTTTTTCATTTTCTCACGCCTGGTTTTACCTCTTATTTATAGAAGAAACACTTACCACCATAGGGCTCTGAAATCTATTTAGCTTTGCGTGCGTGTTTTATCCTGGGCGGCTGATTCTGCCCAGCGGGCCTGGTCGCAGGCGGGTGAGCGAATGGATACTGGTAGCTCAGACATGGTTTGGAATTTTACTACTAGGTTAACTGAAATAAAATGCCAAACAATACACACGATAAATGCTTATAGTTAACTTGGATGAGGATGAATAAAAGTAGTAGGAGGAGTAGCAGACAATAATGTGAACCAATAACAAATAAAGATAGCTGAGATTCAAGTGTTTTATTTTCACCAATGAAGTTAATCGTAGATAGAGTTCCGTTTTAGTTATGGAACGATTATTGATAGAGCAAGACTATGCATTTTGCAATTTACAACCCAAAGTGAATTACTATGAGTGATTGAACTAGTTGCTGTTCACAAAATGTTTAGTTGAAGAGAGTAGTCAAAACAGTTAACAACTGTATTGACGTTTGGGGAAAAATCATCTGCGCACGCTTTCTTGACTTTCAGACTCCCTTCCCACCAATTTAACTAACGGACAGCGAGTTCCGGGCAGACATGCAACTGTGGGAGACTAGAAATATAATGCTGTTTAATATTGACCATTGCGTTTGTTGAAGAATGCACATAAGAGCTCTTTGCTAATAATTCTGTAATGCAAAAATCCTCCATGAATATTTTGATAGTTTATAGGCTTTCCTATCTAGAAGTACGAAAGAGAATTGGGCTACCAACCCCCAATTACATTTACTGCACTCGGTGAGCACGATTCTTAAAATCCTAAAATAAATGCGATTTTACAGGATGTAAATATCAAACTAAATGAATATTACAAAGAATAATCAACGAGAATGATCAATTTTCGAAACTGACATTTCTTTCCTTCTGATATTTACTATTGTGGATACTATTTCAACAAACATCTAATGCAATGAAGGACATTTTCTTCCCCTGCTATTGTTAATATTAATTCTACCCTTAACATGCCGAGCTCACAAATTTTCTCTATGTCATCACAAAATTATTATATTTACTTTCAACTTAATCCTGAGTTCGACATACAACATATTCCTTACCTGTTGCATGGACGCGTAATTCTATTCATAATCACGATTTCTGGAAATTCTATTGATTGAAACCAATTATTGGATTGATGGTAACTAATATAAATCATCAACCTTTTTCAACAATACTAATATAACATTTATTCGTATGTATATTACAAATTCTTTCGATCTCATGAGAATAGATTTTTTAATGTATAACATTAACACACCGTACGGGTTTGAATATAGTTCGTACGTTTACTATAATATCTTGATAGATCTCTTCTCGGCTGAGTAGCAGAGTTTTGTCCATGAAATCGTTATAACAATTCTCTTATCCTTGTCTAATTAAAAATATTTCATAATGTCCTCAACGATTTGCTGTTAAGGAATATTCCCACAAATTTAATACGCGGTCGCAACTATCCCAATCTGTGTTTCGTATGAAACACCAACTCGCGACTGACTATATTCAGCTACTTATTGAATAATTTTTCAATCTACGGAGCTACCCTAATATACATCCCCTCGAAACACGGAGTCTATTTCAATTAAATATTCCAACTACTTCGTTAATAAGATATCCAATTACAATTTAACACTTCAATTTAAACAATACCAAGCTCTGAAACCTCAAACTAATCATAAATTCTCACCTCACTAGCTTTAAACAATTCAGCCTATGCTGAAAACCCGTTCGCACCTCACTAACCGCTTACGTGTTCTGATTGATTGAATTTTTCCTGGTTCCGGGCGCGTCAACTACTTTGTTCATTAGTCGCGTAAGTGTAGTACATGTTTTTTTCTCGGGAGATGGCGGTGATCTACCCCTACTGGGTGGAAAGATCCGGCGTCGACGTACTGTCGGCTAGTGGGCCCTTAACCAGGACTCTCCCGCCAGCAGGGCACTGCCCCAATCGGAACAAGCTCTATGCTAACGACCGGTCTCCCACAATATGTGGTAGTGTAGTGCATGTTAGTGTAAGTGCGAGTGCAAGGGGAGGAGATAGGACAAGGAAGAGGAAGGAGAGATCGCGCGCGGCCCGTGGCCGTTTGTTAGGGTACTGCTCCGGCATTCACCTGTTGTCGATCGGACAAATCACGAAAAACTACCGATCAGAGCAGCCGGCCGCTAGAATTCTCCTCCAGGAAGCGACTGAATTCGATCTAGCTGAAAAGCTAGTGTCGAAAATCCTGCCGCTGCCAGGACTCGAATCTAGGACCTCCCTGAAAGAGGTGCTCGCTGCAGTGACATCAGTTGATGCACTGACCTAACGCTCCACGTTACATGTAATCGCTTCAATGGTTTTCTAGAGAGTGATTCCAAGAGTCGTTCCCCAAGATCATGGCTTTCAAAGCCCTTTCCAAATCGTTTTCGTGTGTTCGGAGCGGTGTCCATCAGCACAGCGCTTTGACACCAAGCATGGAATATAAAACTTTGTTGGTCGGTTGTTCAAACAATGCCTACTCTTTAGCTTCTGAGTTTGACAACAATGTCATTATTACAATGCAGGATTTCGATTTTAGCATTCAGACTAAACCCGGAGTTCTTGGTTTATGAAAACACACATCGTATGTAGTCGGCATTTAAAATATCAGTAGTACTGCAAATTATAAAAGAGATTAACATAGCCTCTAGTACACAAAACTAACATATCCGCCAAACAATCTTAGAAGATTAAACGATTTATAAATAGAACCTAGCTGAAATGTGAAAGTGGAAAAAAAAAAAGTATTTGTGTGTAAAACGGTCAAAATTGCAATTAAAGGAACACTATAGAACGAGCCACGAACACACATTTTTTTAAAAAGCCAAATAATAGAATAAATAATACACGGAAGATAAGTAATGTACATGGAATGGTGTATTAATAACATACATGAAATAATATCATGCTGATATTCAGTTCTTGAATTCAATATCAACAGTTGTTGAACTGTGCGTGAACACTTCCTGGAATTTTCCATCGATTTCGCGCTTACAATAGACCGAATCCTGTTACAAA
Organism: Teleogryllus oceanicus; assembly: GCA_964035755.1. Lineage (NCBI taxonomy): Eukaryota > Metazoa > Arthropoda > Insecta > Orthoptera > Gryllidae > Teleogryllus > Teleogryllus oceanicus. The sequence continues at coordinate 58,678,952 of CAXIVR010000010.1, forward strand.
AGGATTTTCCTAAGAATGAGCCAAAGTGACACTTTGCGTAACAAGTAAACATCACATGTAATTCAGAGAGTATCCTCCGCCGCGACAGCTGTTCAGCCACGCCCCTTCGTAAAGAGCCAATGGCTCTGTGAAAAACCCCTACACGGGAGTCTAAGAGTTTCTCTGAGGTATATGCAAGTTTGCAAGTCCGAGAAATATTTAAATTTGTATGATGTATGTGGAAAATTTCTTACCATGCACTCACAATCAATAAAAGAAACTCCACGAATGTAAATATAAAGAAAATGATTTGAAGCCGGAAACACGTGCACCGGTACGCATCTCGTATTCAAGTCTCGTTTTTAAAATAAACAATATTTATCACACAAAGAGGAAATGTAATGTAATGTTTATAGAAAAAAATAACTTTTATAGAAGAGAACATAACAGTGCACTTCCTAATTTCAATTATTTCGCGGCGCACTATATTTTGTCGGACGAGGACATCGCAAAAGGAAGCGTTAAAGCCATTTACAAGTTAGCCAACTGCAAACGAACGAATGCAGGGAGTCTAATGCGCTGGAGAGCACAACGACCACAGAACCTTCAGTTATGTTGCCAGCACTGTCACTTTGGCTTATCCTTAGGAAAATCGTTCTATACTGGACGACGAAGCAATCACTTCTCTAAAGTGTTGCAGTGCTAAGTGAACGCATATTACACAGAGCTTGTTCTGTGTAATTAACATTCCAAAATAAATCGATGCATTGTTTCACAGACTATGTATTGTAACGAGTCGAAATTCGAGGTTACATTTCTTCCTTATTTGGCATCACGATAATTTGTATATAAACGGTCTACTGGGATAAAAACAGGTTGGCAATGTTTTCATTATCATGGAGACGGTCGACTTAAGAAGACGGACGGAATCAATAACTAGATACAAAATTGATGTTATGGAATGAGGACGTAAATGATTGATAGAGAATTTCAGTCTGAGCGGTGTAAGCCAGTGGAGAATTTGAATTGATTGAGGGCAATAATGCTGTAAAGTAAATGGACTAGAATACTTGCTTCAGTCGGTAAGGAATCATACACACAGAATTGGACATAGAGAAAGGACTGTTGGTTATTTGAAAGAAGAACGTAAACCTAGGCACTGTTCTTGAAATGTGTTGAATTGATTAAAAACATTGTATTGTTCTTTTCTGTTTGGAATGGAAAGATAGGAGTGTGGTGTGCGTTGCTGAGTCTCACAAGAATTATCGGACCTATTCATTCAACACCACCGTTACTGCTGAGGTTTACATTCATCAGATATTGACATTATTCTTCGAACAATTGACAATTGTAGAAGAAAAGTTCTATGTTACTTTCAAATAGGATTCAATGGCAGCAGCTCATACCGTTGGTCGATCCATGAACTTCTTTAAATAATGTTTATAGTGATGATGGAATAATTATGGTGGTTATGGCTCTAGATCACCTGATCTGACTCCCTGTGACTTTTCTTTGGGATACTTCTGAACGATCAGGTGTATGCAGAAATCCCGCATTTGGAGGAAGAGCTCCGGCGCTCTATTGAAGAGAAAATCGCCGCAATTCCTCGAGATTTACTTCAAAGGGTTAATCATAATTTATTCCGGAGGTACCAAGAATGCATTCGAGCTGAAGGACACCACTTTCAGCATCTTCTTCAAGGTTACGCGGTAGCGATAGTTCTCGTATGGCAGCACGGGCGGTGAATCAGCGTTTCTCCCGGCGAGTGAGCCTCGATTGCCCAAGTGACGCGGCCCGGATTCTTCGGCGAACGATAAACACACACACACACACACACACACACACACACACACACACACACACTGTGTGTATGTGTATATATATATATATATATATTATTATATGGATTATAATATATATATATATATAATATTCTAGTATATAACATATAATAAATAATAAATGCAATATTACATATAATATTCTATTTCAATTAATAATTGGAACATAATGATTTCGTTACATTCTGAGAACGTCTTACATTCAGAAAATACGCATATGAAAAATGAGACTTACTTAGTAGTGATGAGATAACCTTAATCATATTAAACCATAATAAAATGAGACTACTCATAGACTTTTTATCTCTGCAATTTTATCCCGTGGCATTGAAATCTTTCTGATTGTTAATAAAATGTGATTAATATTAGAACGTTTAGCCATGAAAAGTGATTTGCATTTATATAGCGCTCAGTCTAAGGTCTGGTTGTTGAAAGTTGGATTCCAAATAAAGCTGTGTTCTCTTTGAAAATAATGATTTACAATGTAGGGAATGCTTTCTCTTCTGGTCTTTACAATATCGGAATTCTGCATTTCAGAGGAGGAAATTCTCAGATGAGAAAATGTTCTACTAGTAACGTAGCACGAAATCTATGGTTTTTAAACGGCACTTTCCGAAAATTGCATTACTTCATGAAGCGCATCTTCCCATAATTACTGGCAAAAAACTACTTACTTTACCTACCTTACTACCAAACCAAACCAAACCAAACCAAGTCAAATTTTACCGTCGAAACGTTTATAATAAAGAAATACAATTGCTGAAAGTATTTTATTACCCATTAATGAATAAAATACATATCCATTCCTATTCCATATCCCCTTTAATTTTTGATGAATCAAGACATTTTTTCTCATTCAAGAAAAATTCTCCACAGACTAGCTCGTTTTGTTTCCCGTGTTCAAGCCACATGCCGAGGAAACCACAATGTAGAAGTAACTCATATGAATATTCTAATAGCAACCTTCTTAAATTTTTAGGGACCAGTATCTCAGAGCTTGCATGGGAAAGCCACGTTGGCGTAGACATACACGATAAAAATCGAAGTTCATGAACTACTTCAGCAGTTTACTTCGCATCCTCTTACTCCCAGGAGATTAGTAAACGTCTATCTTCTGTTTTAACGTCTTTGCTTTTCCAGCGCTGAATGCCTGTTCTGAGGCTCAAAAATACAAAGAAAAACGAGACGTTAATTGTTCTTCATGCCATCTCTTATGAATGAAAGGATTTAATTATTTTCACCCATTGCCTTGTTTACTTATTTTTACTCAATTATTCAAACCATTTTAAATATTGTAAATTTTTCATGTACATTATTTCACACTGAGGTGGCTTAAAGCATCAGTTGATGTCACTGGTCCCTTTCTAACCGGGAGATCCTAGGGTTCGAGTCCCAGCAGTGGCAGGATTTTCGACACTAGCTAGATAGCTAAGTCGAATTAGCCGATATCAGAAGAGGAATACTAGCGGGCGGTTGCTCTGAACGGTGGTTTTGTTGATTCTCCTATCAATATCAGGTAAATACCTTAACAAATGGCCCACGGACCGCGCAATATCTTTCCTTCCGTTTACTTTTTATTATCCTCACCCCGTACTTACATTTACTTGCACCACACAACAATGTTAAAGATAATATTTTCTGTCAGTCTATCTGTACTCAATGATAGTGCTTAAACCGTTTAGATGATTCTGTTCTAAATTGATATTTCTCGACCAATCTAAATAAACTCAAGGTTCTGCGAGTTTGCAAATGATACTTTGATTTTGGAAGCTACTTTACATTATTATTCGTTATTTTCGTTCATGATTATTCATTATTTTTCGTTAAATGGCTCCTAATTGTTTGATTAAACTTTGCCCGTGGATAGTATTAAGAACTCAAAACAATTACGTGAGTCTCATTTTCGTTGAAATCATCTATTTTTCGAAAATTGCAATATTTCAACATTTTTCCAGCGCATTCCTATTACTGCAATATTGGGAGTAGAGACTTTCTTTATAATGAAATATATTGTTTAAAGACAAATCTTTAAAGAAAGATATGCACAATTTTTCAGAAGAACAATATTGAATATAGGGATTATTACCTTAAATGAAGCATGTTCTAAAAATCAGATCTTTAAAAAGGGATGTATGCTTTTGAATAAACGAGTAGTTTTCCCATAATTTCTGCATGAAGTTACGCAGTTTAAACTGGAGGTGCTACAGAATGGCATAGACTTTCTCGTAGCATATTTTTCTAATATCCTTGGTGTGGACTGAATTTAAGGTCTTGCTCCATTCTCTGGTCAGCTGCCATCTATCGTCACCGAAAGTTGTTTTGTTTTTGACATTTTCTCAACTTTTCGGTTTCTTAATAGTAGAACTGAAATATCACTTTAAGAATATTAAAGAACAGTAATATTTCGTTCTAAGTACAAATTTTCTTTGAAACTTTTGAAGCCGTTTTTAAGAAAATGGCGATTAAGTAAATGCGAAATTTGAAGCCCTTTATCACAGGAATCTATTGAGTTTTCGAAAAACTTCATTTAAAGACCTTTGAATCACTTTCAGTCCCACATGTAGTAATGTATACAAATCGATGGAAATGTGCATATTAACGGCGTGAGAGATATTTAAAAATATAATTTGTGTAATTGTTGAAAAAACAAAAGAATGCACGAAAATGAACTTATTGTCATATTAAACAGTGCAATTAGCACTACGCGTTGGAAAAATTTGAAGAAGAAAGTTGGAGCCGTTTTTGAGAAAATGTGATTTGAGCGTTTCTGAAAATTCAGAATTTTGAGCTCATTTTTACAGAAAACTGTTGAGTTCTCAAGAAACTTTGTGAAACTTTTGATATTATTTAAAGCACATGTACTCATAAATATAATAATGTGAAGATATTGCCTCTAATGTAAATATTACCGACGTAAGAGACAAGTCATAAAATTACATTTTTGTAATTTTAGAAAAACAAAAGAATAGAGCAATATGGGCATTTAAGTCATCAGATAGAGTGCATTTGGTGCTAACTCTTCCAAAAATTTAAAAAAATTGGAGCCGTTTTGAGAAAATCTTGTTTTTGTATTATTTTAAAATTGCAAATATTGCACGCACTATTGCACGAAAACTACTACAATTTTCAAAAAAATGTATATGATCTTTATGATACAACTATTTATGGACAACAAATTTCGTTTGAAGGAAAAATCCCTATCTTCAGTTTTATAGTTGTAGGAACACGCCGGAAAAAATCAAACGTTTCCAATTTTTGAAAATTCAGAGTTAACCGTGGAATTCTGATTTATGCCACCTTTATAAGTGTATTTTACTCTATTCTTACAAGAAATTTAAAGAAAAAATTTGGAGCAGTTTTTGAGAACATTTTGAAAATGTAAAGTCATGCATCATGTAAAGTACCCCCAAATTTTAAAGAATGTTTTTCAAAATTTCAAAGCTTCAACTAGAGCCAGATAGACAGGGGATTCTTCAATTTGGAGAAGATCGTGTGAATGTTTTACGCTCTTCGAGTGTTCACTGACGGATTGGCAGACGGACTGACGTACTGGCGGGCGGACAGACGGACTGGCAGGCGGACAGACGGACTGGCGGACGGACAGGCGGACGGACTGGCGGACGGACACACGGACTGGCGAACGGATTGACAAACGGACTAGCGGACGGACAGACAGACAGACGGACGGACTCGCTGACGTTTTGCTTCCAACTGGTTTTGCGGCATCAAGAACTCACAAAACAAGGATTTTGGCAACACCATATGTTAAAGGAGTTTTTGTATACCACCATTATAAACGACCCCTTTCGATACCCCGAATCGTGTATAATCCAGTATTTTATCGCACGCTACATGACGTCATCGCTAATATTAAACGCGACATGACGTCAATGGCACATTCAGCCAATAGTAGCGAGAGAATCGTGGGAGGTAGAAGTAGACGGAACAGCTGACCACCGTTTTCAGGCACAAATGTCAACAATGCCATCTTGAATTTGCTTTCTAGAGAGCTTTGGATGTCAAATATCCGAGACGTCACAAGAAAGTTTTTGGCAAAATTAAGTTTAATTATTTTGTAAATTTATAATGTTGTTATATAAAATAGCGTGGCGTAACTCGTTTAGACAAAGTATTGCATTCGTACAATTTTATCCCGCCCTAACGTCGCTCGGTTCAAAATATGTACTCATGCAAAGCTTCTAACATTATAAACTAATTGCATAAACTACTCATTTTCCTGAAGGAGTTTTAGCAACTGGTTTTATGCACTTTTTCGCCACCAGAGACCGGCAATGAATTTTTTTCCGCCGAAAATCCGCAGTTTTTTCGCGCAGCATTACATAACTTTCTCTATACTACGCATATTACTCGGTGTATACGTATGTATACAAGAGAGTAAAAATGTGAAAAAGTCTGCAAATTTTTTCTTTAAATTGTTTACATGGATAGCACCAGAGTTAAATTGTTTACATGGATACAAAGCCAGAGCTCTCTTTTCCGTTGAACTCTCAGAACTTTCGAAAATTATTAAATGTCGAAATAATGCGATAGGGTATGTGTTGTTGTAGCACGACGATTTCATATCTGAGGCCCTTAATACGTATTTTACCACCCAAATTTCCTCCCCAAAGTTTTGGAACGTAGTCAGTACTTTTTTCTCTATTCTGCTTAGACCCGTGTCTAGTAAAATGTTTTTGTGATGCTTCTGTCTTTCTCCTGAAATTCTCCACGTGAGTGTTCCATCCACGTGAGTGTTCCGCAAATAAAAGCTCACTTTAAATATTGCAATTGAGAAACTCGTGTTAGTCACAGTAAAATGTAATGTTACAATTTGTGGTATACGCACTCCTTCATGAAACTAAAGTTACGTTTTACAAAATGCGTTCTTTTCACATTTATGATCTCACATGCACTCACAAAAAGGAAGGAAAAGAAAATGCATTGAAAAAAGTTTGAAACACTTGGTTTGTGTGACATGTCTCATAAAGCTACTGTCACGGGGTAAAATATACGGTGCGTTTATATGAATATGGAGGTTGAATGTGCTCTTCCAAGCATGAATATTCACAGATACACGCGTCTTCATTTCGGTTCACATGGAAATTACCTTTATTAAAGAATCGTTACGTAACACTTACGTCTTATGAGTTTTGATATCTTTCTTTGGGTATGCTTTATAACGTCTATTTATGAAATAATGTTACGATTTTGATTTTAATTTAATCCTGCATGTTGCATTTGAATATGTCTAATGGACGTTTCGCTTCTCAATAAATCTCAAGAGGGAATTAGCAGCACACATTGAAAATTAATCATGTTTGATGTAAATAAATCTGTAGAAGACAAAAAATACTCTTAGGTGTCTAAGTGTGTAATGTAGTACATTTTACTAAAATGAAAAAATATAGTACAGTACTGTATAAACATTCATTTGCTGAATATTGTTGACAATTTAATCAATGTTGTCAACTCTTTGTATTTTAGAATTGTGAGAGGGTAGCTGTGAGTGTGAGTGTAGGTGCCGAGTTGGGGGTGAGGTGGCACGTTGAAGGTGTTCGGGGGTGAGATTCGAGAGTGAAGGAGTCGAGCAGTGTGGAAAGGGGTGAAAGCCGGATAACGATGCGCGCAGCTGAGAGGAGTGGGTGCGCGAAAGATGTGAGGTTGGGAGGAGAAAGTACTCGAGTGCAAAGATATTGGTGTTAGCGAGAAATGCCAAGGCCCGTGTTGCGCCGACTCATGAAGCTGGAGATGACGTTCGTGGAAGTGGATTTTGCTGCAACCCAAGAACGCTGGCATCCGTCGCTCGTGTTTTGCGCCGAACGCTTTCAAATTACCCAGAGGAATTAGAAGCGGGAGATGCGCAGCTCCAAGTGCAAATAAGGCGGTTTTAGTCGACGCTTTCACCCACTCAAACAAGCGATTCCTTGACAATTCGAAATTTAATTCATTAGAGTCTCGTTTCAGGACATTTCCATCCGGAAGAGGTATTCCTTAAGGACTCTCCCTAAATTCCATTAGATGGTATAATTGATGGATTGTTAGTGATTTCGGGCGCGTCTACTTCTATGACCCTTAGTACTGTACATGTGCGTGGTTTTGCTCGGGAGGTGGCAAATGATCAATGGTGGCCTTCCCTCATTGTATGGCGAGATCCGGCGCCGACCTACCGCCGGCCAGCGGGATTTTCCCCAACCAGGTATATCCCGCCAGCGGGGCACCGCCCCAGCCAGGACAAGCTCTCAGCTCACGACCGGTATCCCGACATGTGTGGTAGTGTAGTGCATGTTAGTGTGCGTATAAAGGGTGAGGATAGGACGAGCAAAAAGTAAGAACGATCGCGCGCGGTCCGTAGCCCGTTTGTTCCGACATTCATCTGGGGTTGATCGGAGAAATCATCGAAAACTACCAATCAGAGCTGCCGACCACTAGAATTCCCTACCAGACAGCGACTGAATTCGATCTAGCTGACAAGCTGGTGTCTAAAATTCTGCCACCGTCGGGACTCGAATCTAGGACCTCCCGGTCAGAGGGACTGCAGTGACATCAGTTAATGCCCTGAGCTGTCTCGCCCGGTCATTAGATGGTATAGAGTTTGTCTCGCACAAAGTATTACAGAATTTGTTATCGAAGTCATTTTGCATGGAAGATATTAATAGAATGTATTTAATAAGAACTGTGACGTTTTATAATGAAGTAGAAAGAATAATAAGAACGTGTGTAATACTCTGTTCTAATAATTTTCATTGTATCAGAATTTGAATGCACCCTCTTGCCATATGAGATTTGTTTCGTTAAATACTCAGGAACTCGATAATAATCCGAAATCAATGAAACAATTTGGAATTTGAGTGGAAAATGAAAATATTTGAGTGTCATTCCGCAGTCCCTTACATTATTCGTACACTCTTAATTTTCATATTCAGTATGTCACGGCTGAGGACATGTGAGAGCAAGGCTCCATGGAAGAGATCTACCACCATTAAATGCAAAAATATGCTTCTCATATGTTGCGTGACGGAACAGCAAACTTTTTTGATATTCTTGGTTGGCAAGGAACTGTTGTACTGTATATGAAACTTGTAGAAAAACAATTATAAACTTGTATTATACCATGATATTGCGATATTGGTAAAGCCCGTTTTTGTTACAATATTTTATTTATTATAAAATATTAATGTATTATATTAACAAGAACAAATATTTAATCATTTGTTCTTGTGCAATTTGCGTGCTACTTTTTGAAAAGCCATTTTGTGCTTTCTTCAGCAGCATTTTTGCTGCTCTGGACACTATTATAAATTATGAAGATGGACATAAGAAAATAGTATTAATACATTGCATTATGCCCAGAGAAGCAAGAATATCTTTGGAATAAAATAAATAAATAAGTGGACATTTGTTTGAACTTGAGGCTTTGAATTTTAATTTCCATTAAATCATTTTGTATAGAAAATAGCAATTGAAAGGTGAAGAAAAAGCACGCTTGCGCTTCGAAGTGGTAACAAAAGGTGAAGTATTTAACCGTTTGCTTTCTTATCTACATTTATTCACATTTGATAATTATTAGATTTTTTTTGGACGCGATGTGCGTACCTCCCCTAGTTCATTTCCCAGATAGAGAACAGTTCAAAGTTGAGAAAAGGTATGAAGTATTATGTAAGCTTCATTATTTTATATACATTTTTTTAACGGTGTTCCTGTTGATTTATTTGCTTAACACGTTTATTAAGTTCGCACTTAATAGTTGTTTATGGTTCAAGATATTAAAATATTTTGTTTGCGTGTGAATAAAATATTTTATAATTTAATTTACTTTCTAATGTAATACATTATTATTTTTCTATTAGTTACACTAGAAAACATAGTGATAGGTCATTTAAAAATTATACGATTTTTCCAAATGTCTATGTGTAACTATAAAGGTATGGCAACATATAAACTATTCTGAGAAAATTTTAATAAAATATGTGACTCTTGTTTTTATACTCAAATGCTACATGAATTGTCTTAATATGATTTTTGTAAAGGAGTCCAATGTAATATGTCATATCGGCTATATATAAATTGTATTGGGTGCGAATTCATATTCGCAGCACAGAAAAAACATATTTATTCGGTAGATAAAAAATTCGTTGTTTGTGTTACCATTAACAATAAAATTAACGATTGTTTTCATATTTGTAGTAGATTTTGAGTTTTCATGTTTGCATTTTGTATCTCTATCATAAATTTAATGTTTACGTCCGTATCTACGATAAAGAGACTTGCAGGAGAAGAACTTTCGTTCAAAAGGTAGGACTGCGGTTGGTTCTTGAACTGATCCCGTCGCGTTGCTGGAATCGACTGTGAAAAACGCGAAAGGACTCAATCAGATCTGCGGAACGGGTCTGGAAATGGAGTCCACGCTCCTTCGAAAGGCGAGTTCACTAACAGTCCATCCAAAGGAATCGACGTTTTCACAATAGCTTTCGTGATTGGATTGTTATCTGCTGGGCCGGAGTGAAAGTCTCCCGAGAGAAAACGCACCCCAGTCACTGGACACTGGACTATGTCTTTGAAGTTGTCGAAATTTCACATATTCCCAACTGTAAAAACTGGATGTTTGACTGAAGCTAAAAACTGGTACAGAGTATCTCGTACTATTTAGCTGGCATTTTTTAGATCTTGTTCCTATGTAACAAATCTATTTTAATAATAAAATTTGTTCAAAGAATTCTTACCTCGATCGGGAATCGAACCCGGGTCTACTGGTGTACCCTCAGTTGTTCTAACTAGTAACTACTCAGTGGTTAGGGCAACTTGGCCGTGCAGGTGCCATATTTTTGTTTGCAATATAATTGCTTTAGAAACGAATTATGTTGAATGCTATTGAGATACATAGATTTAATGTTGCAAAGCACATAATAGTACAGTGCGCCCAAGAACGCGGAAACTATAGCTGTTTGTTCGAAAAGGGCGTAAGGACTGAATATTTTCAGTTGTGTTTGTGGCGTGGGGGGCATTCCCAGTTTCCCTGAGAATCACATCTATACCTTAATTCTTCCTAATCCCTTGCCCTGGCCGCTGGGTGTTTGTGAGATATCTGTGCAAGCTCTTTGTATACGCAATAGAGGAACTGACAACGTACGCCTGATGATACAAGCCCTGAGGTGGGGCCATGGGCTACCAAAGCAACACATATTGTGACGGTTCAGAGGTACCCCATAAATGTAGTGGCACGTTGTTTAAATAAATTGGCCAGTTAAATCATGAACCTGTATAACCAATTGACTGATCGCGTGCGGCGAACATTTTATTTATTTTCGTCTTCTGGAATCAATAAACTTGAAAAATAAACTGAAGCTCGTAGAAGTAAATAGCAGAGAACAAAGTAGGAATGAACAAAATGAGTGTACGATAAGTTTGTGATAGAAAACTTTTTACGTACTCAGGAAACAAATAAACATGGACACCTGAGGTAAATGCGAATGGAATTTTGAGGAAAACAAGAGTAAAAGAGGTTATTGAACTTTAAATACGAGAATTTCCGTAGTTTAATTTTTTTTGGTATTAAAAACCTAATGGGGAACTTAGTATCCCATACGAATTAGCGGTCATTGTTGTTTGTAACCCATTGTTGTAACACTGCACAGATAACGGAAGGTGATAATGACTGCTACCTTTTGATTCGCATTAATATAAATTAATATAATTATTTACGGCTAAAATATGCATCGTGTGTCGCTGGTATTCGCGTAATTTGCGTCCTTTTCGCGCAATTTTGCTTGAAAATACGGGCGAGAAAGTATGTACTGTTTTAGCATCACTAGTTGTAAAATAGTGTTGTATCTACTGAACGCAACCAACATAGAACGAAAATTCACCCTTGACGGCTGGCTGTCGGTAAGAAGTTTTCAACCTTTCGTTAACAACTAATAAGCTATAGCCAAATATATATGATTATTTCTTACTTGAATTGGTTTTCTCTGTTTACATGATTTTTTATCAGAAGATGGCATTGACAAGTATTGAACGACACAAACAACAGGTTCGGTCGGTTACAAATTTCGGCTATCGCCTGTTTGCAAACTTGAAATGCGCGTTTTTTAGCTGTTTACCGGCATGAAAACGTTAACTATTTTTATTTACGCAATTTATTTACTTTATTATTGTAATTAATAGACACCAAGTTATACCCAATCAATTTAAAAATATTTTATACACAATTGCATTTGCCATCACGAGCACGATAATCTTGCAGCTTAGAGTTCGAAGTTTTATTAGAATTGTTAGAAGATTCGATATGTCATCACATTTCTACTGAGCTACTTTTACAAGCCAACGTCGCCTTCATTCGTTTGCCCAGGACTATTCTCGTGCCCTTCTGCCCTTCCTACGCCATCACATGGCGGCAAAAGACGCTCCTTCGCCGGACGTCGAACCCAATACCTCTTGGGGGCGAGTTCTCAACGTCGAGACTTAACTGCCGAGGGGCGTGTCTCGAATGGGTCGATAGATCGAACAGAAGAAACGCCTCCTCGTTGTGACAGTAAATGGCGTCGACCTTCGCAGGTGCTTTCGCCTCTATTTGATGCACAAAGTTACATTGTGAGCTTTGTTAGATAAATATTATGATAGTTACTATAGTACGTATTCTTTATCTGAAAACTTCTATTATTATTTCAACATGATATAAAATTAAAATACTCACAAAGTTGATATTTCCCCACTAAAATGAAAATACTAATGCTTTCTAAAATATCATCTCGTTCAGATTAGTTTATTCTGAGTTGATAAAGCTCGCCGAAGAAAATTAACGGAATGTTGAAATCGTTAGATGAATAAGACAGAAATGAGGTCATTTACACATATCGTCATACAGCCATCGAACTGATTTTACCTCATTTTACTTCGAAATTCTGTTGAAATATAATTTTCGGTGACGTCGGACCGTTAATTTCCCTATTTTTTTTACCTATCCAAATTTCTAATTCTTCTTGTCACATGCGAGAAAAGTCTACCCAATTATTAAAAGTTCGTTTCTTAATATTCAAACTCCCTGACTGACGACGTGAACTTTTGTTTATTCGAATCAACATTTGGAGCAGTTCAGGTAAGTCTCGGCAGACTATGCACCTGAACTATCACGAATTCCCGGGGGAATTCGCTACAAATTTTTGTTTCCACGACTAGTCGCAGGCAAAATATAGTGTACAACTACTCTTAATAAACGGCATTCATTATACACATAGTACATCGCCTATACTCTTCTAGTATCGAGCTGTTAAAATATTAGAGAAATTTTTGGTTTATTCCCTTAATTGTTGCTAGTTGTATATCGTAAGAATACAAACCTGAATTTCACACATTTATGAAAAGCATCGTTCTTTAGTCTTCTGTACTTGTCAATGTAGTAACCGAATTTTCCTTTGTCTCTGTAATAACATAAAATGTAATGCTAATTTTATACGCACACGCACCTAAACTGACAATTCGACATTAAGAGGAAAAGTTATTTTTGAATTCTTCCCTTGAAAACCCAGACCTTAGAAAACCATGCTCTAGCTCAAACAAAAGCAGACGCTTTTCTTTATCCACTATAACAGTCTTTTCAGGCGAGTCTATCTACAAACTTTCACTTGAATTTATAATACAATGAAGGAAATGCAGTGCTTTGCGATTTAAAAAACCTATCGAAAAAACTCCCCAACACACGGCACCACTACGAAAAAATCTGACGCGGTACGTTTACAGACCCTTTGCCCACATCCAAAGGTGTAGGTGATCTATTACATGCTTTGGAGGATGAGCCCTTCTGGGTACCGCTTTCTTCGGCTTGAACAGTGATAAATGTGCAGAAGTTATGTAAATTAAATTGACTATTTGATATTCTGTGCAGTTCAATGTAAATGCAGCGTTTTCTCGGGTAAGAGAATTAATCTGTTTTTTTTCGCGTATAACTTGTTTGTTAGGTCGGTAATAGAATACGGACCAAGTTGTTGGGATCCGTATAGATTAGGAATTGAAAGAGCTTAGAAAGGATAGAAAACAGAGCGGCAAAATACAAATTTCGGAGGAACACACCTGCGCATTGGGAATCATTAGAACGCCGGAGGGGAAGGGGCACGATTTATAGATCTTACGTTGATTGCTCCGCATGGCAGGAAATTCAGGGAAGGCTAGGTAAGCAGAAAAGAATAATTGAAATAGATTTGATCACAAATATAAAATTAGAACAAGAATACAAAAGAACGGACGTAGGGAAATTCTCCTTTGTAAACAGATCTATAGTAGGTTGGAACGATTTGCCAGCGGCAGTTTTTGAACCCTTTTCTTGCTCAGCGCGAGGTTTTAGAAAAAAAATGTAGGAAATTAGTCAATAGGGTGAAAATGTATCGTGAAATTAAGTAAAGTTAAGTGAAATGTGCGATTATGTGTAGTTTACATTTAAAAGTATTGAAAATTTAATACGTAGATAAAGTGATACCAGTGCAGTAAAGGGTGAAGTGAAGTGAAGTAAAGGGGAAGTAATTACAATTATTACAGTTAGTATAGCAAATAGAAAAATGTCATTATACAGGCTATCCAGACAAGCAGTATTTATTCATTTATTTTTTATAGTAACGAGTGTCTTACTATTAGAAATGTAATAATTATTATAAGTTTTTTATACTATTACACTGTGGTGGTAGGTAAAATGTGACCCATGTTTGTCTAAATGTGAATGAATAGGGTGCAGGTTGGTTTTGTATATACATATCTAGTGTTTGTAGTATAGGAATGTAAATACCATATACATATCTAGTAAAGGACAAACACATTTTGTTTTTATATGGATTTTTTATATGCAAATGTAACTGTACTTTCGTATTTCTGACACCGGGTATCATCTGCCCAATTGTAGAATAAATTTCTATCTATTATTAACCTATTTCGGCGGCGGAACATTCGGAGTCGATCCATCAAAACGCCGAAGGGGCCTCCACACGTGGCGTTCCTCAGGGGCCGTCGGGCGAACCGCTACTATTCTTTCTGTGGCCGCCACTGAAACACCTTTTTACGGTTCGAGGCGTTTCTTGCGTCGCACAGCGCGTTACGAGCTAATAACGGGGGTATAGCGTTATTCTTCGGCGCTCGCTCAAAACGCTGCGCTTCTGCCCGCTGCCGCCCAGGCGGCGCCACCTTCGCCTTCTTTGGAACAGTTGCAGCCACGAAGCTAGAGCTGCTACAGAATGCAAAGTGCCGTCTGTACTAATATCCTTCTTAGGGAGATTAACCCCTCCTGTGCTGCTCCATTAGAATCATTGCTTTAAAAAAGTGGTGTAATATCGCATTGATTTAACTTGGACGACCGGGCATTGGACTGCTTTAAAAATCAAATAAGCCCGACACGAGGCGTGTCAATCTTAGTGATATTGCAGCACATTTCCCGTTGCAATTAAAGGAGACAAAAGATCAAATAGTCCATTTCGTTCTTCATTTTTCCCAAATTCTACACGCATGTGACGTCTTGCATCTATTATGTATATCTTGTCACTATCTCGTTTTAGTTTCAATTAATTTTTGACCACATCACACCTCTCTTCTAAGGTCGTCCATGCTTTCACCAACCGTTTCTCGGGTTCCAGATCAAAGCCTGGGGATCATCGGTTTATGGCGAAGAACATAGTCACTACATTGCTACGCAATTTCATGGACACCGAAAGTCTTCAATTCCCTTTTTGTTTTTCATTTTCTCACGCCTGGTTTTACCTCTTATTTATACAAGAAACACTTACCACTATAGGGCTCTGAAATCATTTTAGCTTTGCATGCGTGTTTTATCCTGGGCGGCTGATTCTGCCCAGCGGGCCTGGTTGCAGGCGGGTGAACGAATGGATACTGGTAGCTCAGACATGGTTTGGAATTTTACTACTAGGTTAACTGAAATAAAATGCAAAACAATACACACGATAAATGCTTATAGTTAACTTGGATGAGGATGAATAAAAGTAGTAGTAGATTCGTGTTTTATTTTCACCAATGAAGTTAATCGTTGATAGAGTTCCGTTTTTTATAGAACGATTCAATTTACAACCCAAAGTGAATTACTATGAATGATTGAACTAGTTGCTGTTCACAAAATATTTAGTTGAAGAAAGTGGTCAAAACAGATAAATACTGTATTGACGTTTGGGAAAAAATCATCTGCGCACGCTTTCTTGACTTTCAGACTCCCTTCCCAACAATTTAGCTAACGGACAGCGAATTCCGGGCAGACATGCAACTGTGGGAGACTAAAAATATAACGCTGTTTAATATTGACCATTGCGTTTGTTGAAGAATGCACATAAGAGCTCTTTGTTAATAATTCTGTAATGCAAAAATCCTCGAATATTTTGATAGTTTATAGGCTTTCTATCTAAAATACGAAGAGAATTGGGCTACCAACCCCAATTACATTTACTGCACTCAGTGGCAGATTCTTAAAATCCAAAATAAATGCGATTTTTCAGGATGAAATATCAAACTAAATGAATATTACAAAGAATAATCCGAGAATGATCAATTTTCAAACGACATTTCTTTCCTTCTGATATTTACTATTGTGGATACTGTTTCAAAAAACATCTAATGCAATGAAGGACATTTTCTTCCCCTGCTATTGTTAATATTATTTCTACCCTTACCATGCCGTGCTCACAAATTTTCTCTATGTTAACACTAAACTATTATATTTACTTTCAACTTAATCCTGAGGGTTTGACGCAACATATTACTCCGTACCTGTTGCATGTGGACGCGTAATTCTATACAGAATCACGATTCCTGGAAATTCTATTGATTGAAACCAATTATTGGATAGATGGTAACTAATATAAATCAACCTTTCTCAACAATACTAATTTAACATTTATTCGTATGTATATTACAAATTCTTTCTATCTCATGAGAATAGCTTTTTTAATGGAAAACATTAACACACCGTACGGGTTTGAATATAGTTCGTACGTTTACTATAATATCTTGATAGATCTCTTCTCAGCTGACTAGCAGAGTTTCGTCCATGAAATAGTTATAACAATTCTCTTATCCTTGTCTAATTAAAAATATTTCATAATGTCCTCAACGTTTTGCTGTTAGGAATATTCCAAAAAATTTAATACGCGGTCCAACTATCCCAATCTGTGTTTCGTATGAAACACCTACTCGCACTGACTATATTCAGCTACTTATTGAAAAATTTTTTCCATCTACGGAGCTACCTAATATACATCCCTCGAAACACGAGTCTATTTAAATTAAATATTCCCAACTACTTCGTTAATAAAATATCAAATTACAATTTAACACTTCAATTTAAACAATACCAAAAGCTCTGAAACCTCAAACTAATCATAAATTCTCACCTCACTAGCTTTAAACAATTCAGCCTATGCGAAAACCCGTTCACCTCACTAACCGCCTACGTGTTCTGATTGATTGAATTTTTCCGGGTTTCCCGGCGCGTCAACTACTTTGTTCATTAGTCGCGTAATTGGTACATTTTTTTCTTGGGAGATGGCGGTGATCTTCCCTTACTGGGTGGAAAGATCCGGCGTCGACGTACTGTCGGCTAGTGGGGTTTCCCCTTAACCAGGACTCCCCCACCAGCGGGACACTGCCCCAGTCGGAACAAGCTCTAAGCTAACGACCGGTCTCCCGCAATATGTGGTAGTGTAGTGCATGTTAGTGTAAGTGCGAGTGCAAGGGGAGGAGATAGGACAAGGAAGAGGAAGGAAAGATCGCGCGCGGCCCTCACCTGTTGTTGATCGGAGAAACCACGAAAAACTACCGATCAGAGCAGCCGGCCGTTAGAATTCTCCTCCAGGCAGCGACTGAATTCGATCTAGCTGAAAAGCTAGTGTCGAAAATCCTGCCGCCGCCAGAACTCGAATCTAGGACCTCCCTGAAAGAGGTGCTCGCTGCAGTGACATCAATTGATGCACTGACCTACCGCTCCAGCTTTACGTGTGATCGCTTCAATGGTTTTCTAGAGAGTGATTCCAAGAGTCGTTCCCCAAGATCATGGCTTTCAAAGCCCTTTCCAAATCCTTTTCGTGTGTTCTGAGCCGTGTCCATCAGCACAGCGCTTTGACACCAAGCATGGAATATAAAACTTTGTTGGTCGGTTGCTCAAACAATGCCTACTCTTTGGCTTCTGAGTTTGACAACAATGTCATTATTACAATGCAGGATTTCGATTTTAGCATTCAAACTAAACCCGGAGTTCTTGGTTTATGATAACACACATCGTATGTAGTCGGCATTTAAAATATCAGTAGTACTGCAAAATATAAAGGAGATTAACATAGCCTCTAGTACAAGAAACTAACATATCCGCCAAACAATCTTAGAAGATTAAACGATTTATAAATAGAACCTAGCTGAAATGTGAAAGTGGAAAAGAAAGTATTTGTGTGTGTAAAAACGGTCAAAATTAAAAATTAAAGGAACACTATAGAACGAGCCACGAACACACATTTTTTTTAAAAAGCCAGATAATAGAATAAATAATACACGGAAGATAAGTAATGTACATGGAATGGTGTATTAATAACATACATGAAATAATATCATGCTGATATTCTGTTCTTGAATTCAATATCAACAGTTGTTGAACTGTGTGTGAACACTTCCTGGAATTTTCAATCCGATTTCGCGCTTACAATAGACCGAATCCTGTTATAAAAGGATTTTCCTAAGGATAGCCCAAAATGACACTTGCGTAACAAGTAAACATCCATAATTCAAAAAGTATCCCTCCGCCGCGACAGCTGTTCAGCCACGCCCCTTCGTAAAGAGCTAATGGCTTCTGTGAAAAAATCGCTACACGGGAGTCTAAGTTTCGCTGAGGTATATGCAAGTTTGCAAGTCCGAGAAATATTTAAATTTGTATGATGTATGTGGACAATTTCTTACCATGCACTCACAATCAATAAAAGAAAACTGCCACGAATGTAAATATAAAGAAAAATGATTTGAAGCCGGAAACACGTGCACCGGTACGCATCTCGTATTCAAATTCGTTTTTTAAAAAAAACAATATTTATCACACAAAGAGGAAATGTAATGTAATGTTTATAGAAAAAATAACTTTTATGAAAAGAACATAACAGTGCACTTCCTAATTTCAATTATTTCTCGCGGCGCACTATATTTTTGTCGGACGAGGACATCGCAAAAGGAAGCGTCGACGCCATTTACAAGTTAGCCAACTGCAAACGAACGAATGCAGGGAGTCTAATGCGCTGGAGAGCACAACGACCACAGAACCTTCAGTTATGTTGCCAGCACTGTCACTTTGGCTTATCCTTAGGAAAATCGTTCTATACTGGACGACGAAGCAATCACTTCTCTAAAGTGTTGCAGTGCTAAGTGAACGCATATTACACAGAGCTTGTTCTGTCGTAATTAACATTCCAAAATAAATCGATGCATTGTTTCACAGACTATGTATTGTAACGAGTCAAATTCGAGTTACATTTCTTCCTTATTTGGCATCCCATAATTTGTATATAAACGGTCTCTGGGATAAAAACAGGTTGGCAATGTTTTCATTATCATGGGGAAAGGGCAACTTAAGAAGACGGAGGAATCAAAACAGATACAAAATTGATGTTATGGAAAAGTTTGTTCCTGGCTCAGGTGCTTGCTCGCTTGTCAAGATGCTCATTAAGAGGACGTCGTCACGGAAACTTCATTTGATAATATCTTCCTTCTAACTCGCTAGACTCAGACTCGTAACAGAGCACTTTAACGAACTAATTTTCTTGTTTTTCTTTTGCGAACTACAACAAAAACAGAGCGATCTTGCATTCGTACTCTCTCAAAGGGAGTTTGCGTAGATGCTATTAGTGGTCGCTATTACAGAAGTCGTTATGTCGAGTCGGGGAAATTGAAACTCGGTAATGTTGAAGATTGAATTATGAAGTATAAAATATTGCCTCTGCGCGCTTGGAAATGAGTTCAGCTTCTTTTCTTTGAAACGGCAGGATTGAAACTAACCGACCGAGCAATGCACCATTTTGTTCTCAATGTTTCTTTCCTGAAATGACTCCTACACGGAGTGGCGTCCAGGCGAGATGTCATTGGGAAGTCAGGTCACTTCGAAGATAAGTTTCCAATAACCGCCGTCTGATGGGTGGGTCATTAGTTCATTAATGGACTTCACGAGCAAAAATACAGGGCGGAAGTACAACGAGCGCCCAAAAAATGAGTTTCCCTGTTTTGTTCCTTTTGAAGAGAGGCAAGCGGCGTGCCCATGACGACGAAGAAACTTTTATACTGGTGTAGTAGCTGCTTTGAATATTATTTAAGCGGCCTTTTAATTTTTGTGAGTTTCGGAACCTTTAACAAAGAGCTAGGTCTTCTGGCTCACTCCTATTGTGAAGGGGGAAGGATTATTTGCTTTTGACGTCACGAAATGGAGGGACTTCTTGTGGTAATTTCGTACGGCGGTAAAAAACAAAAATCAAAAGGAAGTATTGACTTGACAGGTATTTTTGATTAACAATGCAAGGCTGCACTGTTCTTGTCACACACGAATTGTAGGTGGGAAATCATTTGGCTTTCTCCCTTCTCTCCCAACCCAACCCGAAGTGTATCCACTCATTTCCTCAAGCTCAAAATTTACCTGTGAAGGTAAAGAGCCTCTTTTGAATTGTGGAAATGAAGAGTTAATTCAAGTTGTGGAAATAAAATGTTAATTTGAAGGTAAAGTTAATTCTTATTAGGACTACGCAAAGGAACTACTAGTTAATTCTTAATTATTAAATTCGGGTTAGCAAAGGAATGGGCAAATCGAATATGTAAGGAAGCAGAGATATACGCGAATATATTATGTACATTTCCAACTTTACCAATTATGTATGAAGAATTATTTTTTTGGAGGAATTCGAATTATATCGACGTCCGAGTTATTGATGTTCTACTTTGTAAATTTTAAATAATGCCAACAGTTTTGAATGATGTAATTTTATCGTTCTGTGAGCGAATAATTTTACATGAGACTATCCCGAGATGTAAACTCTTTGAAACGAGGACTTTTCGCATTTCTAGGTCTAATGTTAATTCTACTTGGTAAACTGCGGTGCATAAGGTGGTGTGGCGAAGCCCTTTCGTCTCTCTTTGCGAGTCAAAAAATATCTATCACCGAGTGAGCAAAGAACGATAAGGCCAAATAATACTCCAAAAATTGAGATCTCAATTTGTCATGCAGATGAATTCGATATAGAAAAGCGAATTCAATGAAAGATGGAAATCGAACAACAGATGTAAATTTGAGTCATGGAAGCAAAAGAAATTCGAGTTATTGAAATAAAGGGAGAATTCAAATTGGGAATGTAAAGAGGTAACTTGGGAGTTTCACTAGAGGTAAGACTCGGTTTCCTGGGCAATGCAGAGGTGCATTTAAAGATATTCGAGATGCGTAGGTTCATCTGTCCGAATTTCAAACAACGCCAACACGAGAAGTTTTTAACCACGTAATATTACAAAGCATCGTGCTGTGAAAGCGTTACCTTCAAAGAGACTATTTCAAGAGTTAACTTCTCGGAAGCACCACCTCCCCACGGGTCTGCCATGTTGTTTCCGCTGCTTGGCAACATCTCATCGGCGGGCGACGGCGCAGAAGTTGGTGTCGGGAAGCCCTTGCGTCTCCGTCCGCGGCTCGAAAACCCTTCAGCACCGCAGCGTAATCGGATTCGAGCACTTGCATGCGGGTGGAGCTCGTTTACTCAAATGCGCGCCAGCCCTTCCGCTACTTGCTGCTAAGCCTATTAGCTGGGCCGACTCGCGAGTTACCCGCACCCCGGAGCAACTTGCGAGTGCGTTTCCTTCTTTTCGCGTGCCGGCAAGAGATCGGAGGATCGCGGTTTGCGGCGGGCTCTTTGGCTGCTCGCGGACTTCACCGTCGCACTGGTTGAATCGGGCCAAAAACCTGCCCATAATGGCAAAATTTCAAAGTGCGCGTTCGGAATTCTGACTTAGCAAATCTAGATCGGAAGACATTGGAGCACACTACTTCAGCTCCAGAAAGTTATTTCAATCATTTTGTCTTCTTCGCGGTCTCGTTAAGATACCGTTGCTCGAAAGACTCGAATTCATTGATTCTTATCAACGATAGTTGTGAAATTAAAAAAAAAAAGTGTTTAAACTAGTTTGTGAATTATTTTTGTATTTCCGAATAGAAGACACTTTTGACTATAAGTTACGTATATTTTTAAGGCAAAGTGTCAAATAATTTTATGTATAATACGGCTGAATTCTAAAGTATAGGCATGCAAAGTCACGTACAATTACCTAGCACCGCCATTACGTTCGTAACCTTTTCACAGTCAAGGATATCAAAAAACAAGAATTCATTAAAGGACCTTTCGAACCATAAATTATCTCAGGTTCTCTGATATTCGGTGAGTCTTGGCTGTCCCTTTACCTTCAAAGAGCATGGCTTCACTTTTCATTTCTCTATCAGAGAATTCACTTGGACATGCCATATGGTTTCCATTAATTCTTACAATGTATTACTTTTAGCGGCGATATCGGAACAAATTAAATCATACGCAAAAGCTTCGTAACTTCGAACTACCTCACTGAAATGCAAAGGTCGCTTTACCAAATGTTCACACCGTCACGTGCCCTCCCTTCGAGTTTTTTTTAAAGTGAAATGCCTTATATTTTACTTTCTCGTATACATACGTATATACGGAGTAATATACTTAGTGTAGAGAAAGTTATGTAATGCTCCGGAAAATCGATTTCAAAATTTCAACAGAAATACACGTTTTGGGATCCCCTGATACCGAAAAAGTGTTTTTTTCAATACGTTCGTCCGTCCGTTTGTCCGTCTGTGAACACTACTAGCGCCTAAACCACACGTTCGATCTTTTCCAAATTGAAGAAACGTCTGGCTCTAATCGAAACTTTCAAAAACATTTTAAAATTTGGGGGGTACTTTATATGAAGCCCCCCTGATATTTTAAAATTTGGGGGTACTTTATATGAAGCCCCCCTGATATTTTCAAAATTTTCTCAAAAACGGCTCCAAATTTTTTCTTTAAAATTTTTGTAAGAATATAATATAATACATTTATAAAGGTGGCATAGATCCGATTTTCACGGTTTACTGTGAATTTTCGGAAATTGCAAAAGTTTGAATTTTTTTCGGCGTCTTCTTACAACTACAAAATTAAAGACAGAGATGTTTCCCTCAAATGAAATTTGTTGCCCATAATTAGTTCTTTCATTAAGGTCAAGTAATTTATTTTTTTAAAATTTTAGTAGTTTACGTATATGCGATTTTAAAATTCATATATTTCAATTTCAAAAAAATGTACTTTTGGCGGCGATAGTTGGCAGCTGGCAAGAGAATTGGGCAACACCGTAAAGCGAGTACACGCTAAGGAAATTAGAAAACAATACCTCCAGAAAGTCTGTGCCATTCTGTAGCACCTCTAGTTTTGTATACAATTACATTACGAAGCTGCTTATTTTATCCATGCTCGGAGGCGATAACCGAGGTTCTGTAAGTGGTAACAGGTCGGGATTTGACACAGTATTGGTCACAGTAGGCCCGCGGCCGCTACTTACGCCCTTTAACATGACGCTTCTTCGTATTACGGGAGAAAGTAAGAGGGGTTCATATGACTGTTTAAGCGCTGTTTAAGAACTTGTTTCTTAATGCTACGACGCGAAATTGTTTGTTTTTTGTCACATGTACGAGTATTTCTAAATAAGTGTTAAATTAAACTTGTATGTATGAATGTATTTGGCGTTATTGGGTCGGTAGTCCGACTTCGCCGGCCAGCTTCCGGTGTCTTCCTTGCCTGGGCCTAGTTAAATTCCCATGCGTAAGAGCGACATGAGGCGAACATGACGTATTCTCTTCACCGTAACAGGAAAGATCCGCCTGCTTGTGCTTTATTCGTCACACAGCTACAGAAACTGGGACGATTCTTAAGAAAGCTACAACTCTATTTTTGCCTCGACCAGGAATCGAATCCAGGACCACAGCACAGGAAGCTAGTACGCTGCCCATGAGCCATCTCAGAGGCTAAATGAAACAACGAACAAAATAATACGAAGTAAGATCCTCAACCCATTTGAACATGAAGTTAGATATTTACAAAACAGAAACTTCAATTTGAAGATAGAACATCAACAAAAGAAATGGGACCAGCTAGACTTAACTTGTGCATCAATTCGGTGTTCAGTCGAATCGATCGGTGTTCAGTCGAATCGAAGGTCGAATCGATCAATGTCTGATATTTTGTGAACTTCCTGGTTACACACTCAGTGCTGAAATGACACTTCCAATGTTTTAACAGCTGGTAATAATAAGCTACATTTCTCAGAGAGATGCGGTCTTCGGTGGTACATTTCTGATTTACAATCTGTCAAACAATCGCCCGCTAGTCTGAACCAAGAGAATAGAGACTCCAGAAACTACTGAAGCTTCCGAGGTCACATTCTATACTCCTTCCAATTCACTTCCGCCTTCCGAAATCACCTTGCACCGATACCCCAGCGATCTCACAAAGAAATCCAGATCGGGCGATCGATTCCGTTCGGGGGACGAACTCGTGACCGCGAGTAGCGGTCTGGGCGCCGCCGAGCGCCGAGGTAACGGTGGCGTTCGTGACCATATCGGCGGCGCGACCGCAAAGAAGCCACGCCGACCATCTGCGGAATCGCTGCCACGGAGGTTAACACGTTTGCGGAAACGAAAACGAGGTATAAGAAAAGCAGAGGCTACTAGCTATTCTTGTCTTCCGCGCGAAACCGTGCTGAATCCCAGTACCGCATCGTGTGAAAAGTAAACATCTTTCCGTATGTCAACTAATGCAACCACACGCGATCCGTTTGTTTTAGATCTATTTGCACTTTCTCCGATGATCTAGTTAAGAACTTTCCGTGCCTTTCGCTTACTACCGGAGCCGTTCCAGGTCTTATGGGGTTCGACTTATGGGATAACGACGATCGAGAGAGGTTCGTGGATCGCTATTCCAGGAGATGTGCCAGCAACCGCCTAGAACCGGCAGAAGGGCACTACGAAAACGTCAGAGTTGCCGATCTCTAGAATTATCAATCAGGAATTGACGACATCGTATCCAGAAACCTCAGATGGACGAAATCCGCCGCCGGCTGGTCTTGAACCTACTTCTCCCCGGTCTCGAAAGTTGTGGACTTCCCTGCCTACGGTAATGTATCTGGAAACGTGACTATGTTATGACTTTTATCATTTTAGACCGATTTGGGTGTACCGACTGTTTACTAGGAATATCATCATCACACAAGAATTGGTTTGCAATGCTTCTGAAAAGTAAACAAATTTCAAATAAAATTTCTGTATTAAAAACCTTGGCAGTTGGTAGGCTCCGTGTACTGTCTTTACAGGTAAAAATCAGGCAGAAAACTGAAATGTACATCTTTTTAAATTTCAACCATAAATTAACACATTTATCTAAGAAAGTCAATTACACGTTTATCTAATCGCGCAGGAAGTGTATATGACATCTTCAGAAGTAAATAACCAGTAATTGGAGCGTAAATAATTAATTAAAAGGGTACCGCATTAGCGACAACAGATTTACCATTTGGGATGGACTTGCGTATGCTGCGTTCCTAATAATGAATAATGAACTTCTGTAACCCAAAACAATCCTGTGGAATACGCGTTATTCACTCTACCGTTACTAAGATGTGTTTAGATATAAATAAATGTCTATAAATTTACGGACCTAAACAGAAAATATCACAATGGCGGAAAAGAATTTTCTCTCTAATAAGGGAATAAAATGTCAGGCAGAGACGTCTGCTGACAGAGCGAGCAAGCCCAATTATTATTCGAAACATCGAATGCGATACCAAAAAAAGGAGGGGAGGAATCCGAGGCATGTGGAAAGTGGTAAAGAAAAAAAAAAGAAAAAGAACGAACGAAAAAAAGACAGAAAGGTAATCGATAATTGAGAAAGTGATTAGGTAATTTAAAAGAGATAAGATAAAAGAAGGATAATAAATAATAAATAAGATAAAGAATAAGGACAAGTCTAGAAGTCACGGAAGAGAGAGATAGAGAGAGAGAGAGAGAGTGAGAGAGAGAGAGAGTGAGACACACACACACACACACACACACTAGAAAGGAAGGACAGAGACGGTCAGAGAGAAACACACGCAAAGAACGACGGAAATGGTGAAGTAATAGAAGAGAAATGAGACAAGAGGTCGAGAGGAAGAGAAGGTAGAAAAGAAATGGAGGCGAGGGGAGGAAAAGAAAAGTACAGAGAGAGGGTAGCAAGAGGAGAGAAAAGAGGATGAGAGAAGAGAAAGTGGGGGAGAACGAGTGAAAGAGAGGGAAAGGGAGCGATGACATTAAACAGAGGGAGGCGATCAGGTCAGCTAGGTGGAAGGCAAGAACGGAGAAAAAGGACGAGGGAAGAGAGCAGAGGAAGGAGGGCAAAAACGAGTGCGAAGCTCGAAAGTCACCAGGAAACGATATCAGAAAGGAGCAGCAGAGAAGCCACTCTCCCTTAGCAAAGCACGGACGCTGGAGGATGCTCGCAAGCCAGTGAAGAGCCTCCGCCGGTCCACTACCCAGAGCGTAGCCAGAGAAAGCTCCGCCTCCCTCCCTCTCCCCAGTCCCGGAAGCGCCTGTAGCCCTCGCGCGTAATTTGAATAAATGACGCGCGCACCCCAGCCAGCCGCCAGCGCCCACCCAACCCCTCCGCGGCGGCCGAACACGCGCGTTTAAAAGCCGCGAAGGGCAGGGCGCTGGGCGCGGCGTTGGGCGCGGGGGCTTTGTGCCGGGCGCAGCCGGAAGGGCGGCCGATACGGCGAGGAGCTGGTACAGCCGCGCTCCAAAGGCCGCGCCGCGGGGTATGCACGCAGCGAGGCGGCGGCGGCGGCGGCGGCGGTGTGTGTGCGCCCGGCAAAGGTGGAGATGGAAGCTAAGGCGGTACATGAGGTGGCAGAGGATGTGCTGGGTGAAACTGATTTTAGCGATTAATTGATTATTTCGTGTTGCCGACCACATTAAATAATATGGTGATTAGTCCCCTAGGTTTAAATTAATTGATTGGTGACTCCGGGCCCGTCAACTTCTAAGATCGTTAGTCCCGTAAGTGTAGTGCGGGTTTTCATCGCATGCCGGGGCGGTGATCTTCCACAGTCGGCTGGCGAGATCCGACGCCGACCTACATCGGTTTGTGAGGATTTTCCACAACCAGGAATCTCCCTCCAGAGTGTAACCCCCCCCCCCGCCGGGACAGGCTCTAACCTCCTGACTGGTCAACCGACAAATGTGATAGTGTAGTACATGAAAATTTAAGTACGTGTAAGGTGTGAGATGACAATTTATTATAGTATAGTAGTGATTAGTCCCCTAAGTTTAATTGATTGATTGATGACTCCTGGCGTGTCAACTGCTGTCATTAGTCCCGTAAGTGTAGTGCGTGTTTCTATCGTGGAACGGGGCGGTGATCTTCCACCGTCCGCTGGCAAGATCCGACCCCGATCTACGTCGGCTTGCGAGGATTTCCACATCCAGGAATCTCTTACAAGGGGATTGATTGATTGATTTTTTCGTGTTTCCGGGCTATCAACTGCTTTGGTCATTAGTCCCGTTAGTGTAGTGCATGATTTTTCTCGGGAGAAGGCGGATCTTCCCCCGCTGGATGGAGTGAGATCCGGCGCCGACCTAACGTCGGCTAGTGGGGTTTTCCTCAACCAGGTATTTCCCACCAGCGGGGCACTGCCCCAGCCGGAAATAAGCCTCTGCTTTCCGACCGGTCTCCGGAATAGTGGTAGTGTAGTGCATGTTAGTGTGTGTGTGTGTGTGTGTAAGAAGTGAGGATAGGACAAGGAAGAGGAAGGACAGATCGCGCGCGGTCCGTGGCCCGTTTGTTAGAGTGCTGCTCCAGCGTGCGCCTGGTGTTGTACGGAGAAACCACGGAAAACTACCGACCAGAGCAGGCGGCCGCGATAATTCTCCTCCAGACAGCGACAGAACTCGACCTAGCTATCTAGCCAGTGTCGAAAATCCTGCCACCGTCGGGGCTAGAACCTTAGGCCCTCTCTGTCAGAGGCACTGCAGTGACAGTTGATGCCCTGAGCCACCTTTGCCGGTTTCCCTCACTGTAATGCATGTTATATCCCGAAGGGTGTCGGTGTTTCTCTCGCGTGGAAACGTGAGATCCGACACCGATATACGTCGGCTTCCTTTGATTTTCCTCTCCAGGTATCACCGACATCGGGTCACCTCCCGAGTCGGGGCAGGCTCTAAGCTCCACAATGGCCTTCCGACATGTGTGGTGCATGTAAATGTAAGGCAAGAGGAGGGGACAAGGATGAAAAAAATATTCATGGCCTGTTTGTTAAGGTATTATTCTGGATTTCGCCTGATATTGATCGGTGAAATACTACCGAGGCAGCCACCAGAATACCTGGTAACGAAGAGCGAGGAGAACTTGATTGTGTGCATTATTCTAACTTACGTATTAATATCTTTGGTTTGATACATGCATCTACAAACGACTTACGATTTTTTCCTTTAATGCTGTTTTTTTATTAATCGTTAGCATTTGTTTTCTTAATGTAATGAAATTCCAGTAGTGTTTTGATTCTTACCACCCACCATTTCTCCGTACAAAGATTTCACTTGACCTGTAAGTAGAACACCCGTAGGTATCTGGTCCTGTTTTTGGTCTTCATAAGAGCTTCAGTTTTCTTGAACTGAAGGCAACTTAACTTCGTTGTAAATTCTTCTACATTAGACGAAACAACTCATCCGAAAAGACTAATGACTTTGGCTAAATCTTTACAATGAATGAACCAGAACCAGTCAGAACCAGTTTCTCTAGGTTCTCTTACCAACTGCAACTCCCGTGAAGCTCTGCGTATAATTGATTGATGAAGCTTTTTTCCGGGCACGTAAACTACTTTGGTCCTTAGTCCCGTGAGTATATTGAATACTTTTAATGAGGGAGGCAGCGGTGTTCCACCCCTATTGAATTATGAGATCCGCAGCCTACGTAAACCTCAGCTTGAGGGGGATTTCCCCTTCTAGGCACGTCCCACAAGCAGACCATCGCCCCTGCCCGAACAAGCTCTAAGCTCCCGATGTATGTGGTAGTGTAGTGCATGTTAGTGTGAGTGTGAGTATGGTTAGGATAGAAAAAGGAAGAGGAAAGAAAGATCGCACGAGGTTTGTGACCCGTTTGTTAGGATATCAGCATTCGCGTGAAACTGATCAAAGAAATCACGGAAAACTATGCACCCGCCAGCTAGAATTTTCATCCAAAGAGCGGGTGAATTCGATTTAGCTGAATAGCTAGTATTCGCTTCTGACGAGATTGGAACTCGACTCGGACTCCCGGTCAAAGTCTCTGTAGAGGCAACAGCAATGCTGGTTCTACCCTAATCAGCTTGTAAATTTAAAAGCAGCCTAGTGCTCTCCCACAATTGAAGGTGACGGTCACCCCGTAATTGTTGACATAATTTAAAAAAGAAATGTTTGTATGATGAACAATGGTTGTGAAAATAGTGTCTTGGAAAGTTGTACGTTTTCTATTTCAATGCCAATGAAAACATTAGTAAACTTAATGTTTCGTCATTTAATACCAACGCGTTTGATGCGTCTAAATGACAGCTTTCTCACAACGTTCCTTACGCCTTACCTCCTTTCATCAGCTCTGTCCTCACAGCGATTTTGTCGTAGGGTCGTGAAATAAGTCGCGAACGCGAAGTTCTGAAGGCTATTCTGACTCAGCTGATCCCATCTCTTTTTTGAGATATTGACCAACATTACAGAGCTATTCGCTTCACAACGCCTCGCTACTACCAACCTATGGTTTGCCATCGCCTGAGCTTTCCTGTAGTGGCGTCTGGGTAGCATCTCGGCATTTTCAACCGTAGTACATGCGCAGATCGTTCTTTTACACCTGCTTTGCAGTTAATTTAAGAAAATTGTAATACGATCATTACTCATGACAGTAATAATACAAATGAAACATAGAATTAACATAAAATGCTTTGAGTATTTAAATAACGAAAAGCTTTTGTTGTCGCGTAAACGTGCTACAATTACTCTAAGCCACCAATGTTCAGACCAGTAGACAAGCAGTAATAACCCATACATACGCCAGAACGCTTACTTTCTTCTTGTTATCCACCGAGAGGCACCAACCTATATTTCTCGTGTCATATACTTACCAACACTTGAAGAATCTGGTAGCTCTTGCTCCTGCAAAAAAGAAAACTTTTTTAATAAGAGAAACTACTATTTTAAAAATCTCAATAAATAACCACTCAAAAATAATTTTGTTTAGAAGTAAAGAATGTGATCAGTTGGAATACTACATGCTTTTGCGACATTGTCACCGAAAAGTTTTCATTCTTCGCAGGAAACTGTTCCGATAATGAAGAAGATGATGCGAATGGCGTGATGCGAAAAGCATCTACGCAAACTCCCTTTGAGAGAGTACGAATGCGAGATCCCTCTGTTTTTGTTGTAGTTCGGAAAAGAAAAACAAGAAAAATACGTTCGGTAAAGTGCTCTGTTACGAGTCTGAGTCTAGCGAGTTAGAAGGAAGATATTATCAAATGAAGTTTCCGTGACGACGTCCTCTTAATGAGCATCTTGACAAGCGAGCAAGCACCTGAGCCAGGAACAAAGTAGTTCCTTTTCACAAGATTTCTGTACTGAAGAGCTAAAAGGTAAACAGAACATTAGCACATTTCATGTACTACCGAAATCAGCAAATTTCCACACTTTTTACAATAATTAAGATATCGAAGATCTGATCAACCTTTTTCCTGACTGTACGTATTTTTACTGACTGTACGTCGATCCAGTTCCACCAGGATGAAATCAACGCCATTTCAGTCACTAGTGGTTTGCGCGACATATCGCCCCATGATTGCGCATCCTCCATTGCTCCTACCCCAATAAGGCCGCAGGTATGTATAGAACGATTTTCCTAAGGATGAGCCAAAGTGACCTTCGCTGTTGCAGGG
Organism: Teleogryllus oceanicus; assembly: GCA_964035755.1. Classification (NCBI taxonomy): domain Eukaryota; kingdom Metazoa; phylum Arthropoda; class Insecta; order Orthoptera; family Gryllidae; genus Teleogryllus; species Teleogryllus oceanicus. The sequence goes on from CAXIVR010000010.1 coordinate 58,709,782, forward strand.
GCATACTTTTCACGATCCTTGATCGTCGTGAACCTCTTAGCTGACTCCCTCGTACAATTTTAGTAATCCCGTATTCGCAATCGCAAACGTAAAATCATCACTCCTGTATTCTATAAAAATCTAATGGTGTTTGGGAAGAAACATTTCCAACAGTCTTTAGGATGTTGTTCAACATCATCTGCCGTTCAGTTTCCCCGTCGAGGACATTCGATCCAAGAGTCGTGTGATCTCCTTCAGCGGCAGTGTACAGTGGTTCCGCTGCTCCAGTCGTTAAGCGGATTTGTCGCCCGGGTGGACTACCACAAGGCAGAATTTGCATTACACAGGAGGCCAAACAAAGACTGCGGGGCGAGACCCAACTCGAGGAGTGGGAGACCTCGATCGTGTAAAACGAACACCCGGCCAAAGGTATTCCACATTCACGAACACATAACTCTTTCAGAATTGATGGTATAGTGGTTTCATTTTCACTGGAGTATTATAGCTTTCTTTGTCACGCGGACCAGGTTAATAAATAGGCAAAGGGAATTGCGTTTTGGTTTTACTTCATATACAACAGACAATGTAAGACATTAATACTATAAAAACGATGAAATGAAATTCAATTGTACGAGAATCATACAAAATATATTATCTATATTATTAATTTCTAATGCGTAACGATTTTTAAAGAAAAATATGTAGCCTTCGGCCATGTAGGAGATATCTATGGTTTCGTCAGAGACCTAGGAACTCTAGAAAAATATAAAGACAATGAATCCGTTTCGATTATGATTGAAAAATGCAAATATGTGATACTTATTCTGTCGATTCTCATACTCAGTGCGTTATGTCTTACGATGCAGCTGCCATGCGACAAAAAGACTTCAAGGACGAGGCCGTCGAACATTAAATATTTGCTATTCAAGTGTTGCATTACAGGGTAACTTTGTATACTCTTGGTATGAAAATAACTGTTGTACTAATTTATTACAGTATTCGTGAAGAGTGTTTCAGTTAAACTACTTAATTTATTGCCGTGTAACACGAAAGTGATTTATTTATTCCTGAGTATGTACGTGTTATTTTTGGAAAACCATAGTCTGTGGGTTTGTTCAGCAGTATTTTTGCTACAGCAGGCTACTAGTATTAAATTATTTTCAAGCTATTTATTGCGGGTTGTCGATTTCTATAAATTATTAGGTAAAGGAACCATTTTCAATGGTTTTCTCCTAGAATGTATTAAATAAAAGCAAATTCAACTTAACTCCACAATGTCATAAATATGAAAAAGAACAATAACTGAAAACAATTTTTGCAATTATAATACTACGTAGGAATGAAAGAGTATGGTATATTCTTGAAATCAGCAAGTGAACCTAATAATAAATCTTCATTTCTCTAACACAATTTGCTACAGCGTGTCGGAATGGGTTATTTGTATACCACTAATTTGAAGAGTCCTATGACATTTATATAAGAAACAAAAAACATATTTATTTGCTCGATGGTGAACGGATTAACACAGGATTAAAATTAAAACCCACTGTCTGCTTACGAGGGGAGAATTTAATCCTCATGGACCCTTCTGAAGTTATCCTCGTCACAAAGCGGGGTCACAACATTTACGTGCTTTGTACTTTCCGGAGTACATGACTTGTCACCGACATTCTTAATTGTTTCCAGATGACGTTAGCTTCCACCTCGTTAAGCTATGGGGGACTGAAATGTCACACAAGAAGCGGAAGACCAAAACATTCATCACTGCGAGTTTATTTTTATATTATGAAGTTGTCATCACGAGAGTAAATCCACTATAATGTCACGGCCAGTCGTTTTCCAAGCATTACAGATGAACCGGCGCTGCTAACTTCAAAAGGTTCCCTGTCTTCGTATTTCGTTCAAAGCATATGACGCGACAGGCTGGATTTTATTTCATAAACAGAATTCCACAAGTGGCACATGTAGTCTTAATGCCACCTTTGTTAGAAGGGAAGTAGCAAACGGTACATCTTCGGGAACTTGTACTGCGCCCTCTGACCGGGAGATCTAGGTTGAGTCTTGACGGCGGCAGGATTTTCGACACTAGGTTTTCAGCTGTCAATTCACTCGCTATCTGAGGAGAATTCTGGGCCGACTGTTCTGATCGGTAGTTTTACGTGGTTTCTCCGATCAACACCAGACGAATGCCGGAGCAGAACCCTCTCAAACGGGCCACTGGCCCCACGGAGATGGAGTTCACCATGCTTTTTTTTGTTTACCAAAGAGCGTTTTCAAAAATGAATGTTTATGATGTTGGCTGGTTAATATACACGGAGAAAATTCGAAGTTGCGAATATCGTAAATGCTTGTAATAACTGCGAGAGGAATAATTAAAATTCTTGGTAATTTTTATTTGTGGAACCACCAGCTGAAACGAAATTAAGGTGCATGAAACGCTAAACAGGAATTTTTCGAGCAAAACCTCTCGGAACAGTAATTTCCACTTCAGTTCGGACATTCGGACACCAAATGCAATGTGAAAACCTCCTTCCAGCAGTTACGCGATTGCGTTGCGCTGGACCCGTTCCCAAAAACAGCAATAATGAGCTCGTAATTGCAATTTCTAGACAATGAACGTATCACAAAAGGAAATACGAAAACTTTTCCAAATGTTTCGTTCTCTTACTACAATTGATAGCAATAGTTGTGAACATAAATTTTTTTTATTACCTTTTATTACCTAAAATATATTTACCATCCACATTTATTGTCAAAATCTGTATTACTGATTTCGAATATTCTGAAGAATGAAATGTCGGAAACGTAAGCAGCAATGGGTATTTGGAGGTGTTGAAAGAAGTTCCTCTCGAACCTTTTTCATGGTCGTTGAATGTCTTAGCAAGGATGTACTTGAACATCTTCACGAATTACATAAAAGTAGAAATCTATTCTGATCTCACATTGCTGGAAGGCTTATAATTGTGTTAAAGTGAAGGGGTTATCCACCTAAGAGTTAATCATTCTATTACTTTCAAAGATCCTGAAACTGGAATGCATACGATTGCTATTGAATGGACTTGGAGTGCATTTAAACGCGCAATTCTAAGCCACAAAGTAGAGAAGTTTTTTACTTACTATCTGGGTGTATGTATTTGGAGAAGTGTAAACAGTAATACATTTCAAAATGTTTGCCAAAATATAACAAATTGAGCATGTAAATTCAGAGTTATTGTTTTTTTTTATTTCTTTAGCTTCGTTTCGTAAAAAGTTTATTTTCTAGAAATCTTCCAAAATGGATAGATTAATTTACGATGAATTAATATGGGAGTTCATTTTTATTTCACCCCTACGGTAAGGATAATGGAGGAAGCTTGGGGAGGGGAATGAAAATAGTGGGCGGTGTGGGGAGGGGGAAGGAAGACTAGAGACGGAGAAGAAAGGTTGGGGTGGTTGGGAGAAGAGGTGACGGAAGTTAGGCGATTGGGGGTAGGAGGAAAGAAGATTGGAGGCGGATGAGGGCAGGGGGAAGTAAGATTGGGGGTGGTTGGGAGAAGGGGTGAGTGATGTTTATCTACCTGCTCTAGTCACTAGACTGAAAAACGTCAAGTAACAGAGGCCTAGTAAGTGCAAGTTGGGGCAATAAGCCACTTTCCTGATTTAACTTAGATGAATAATGAGGCAAGAAGACTTTTTCAAGGGCTTAATATTACGTGATAATTGAAAATACGCTGGTGACAAATATTACCCCCCCCCCCAACAAAAATTAATTTTTCTGATTTTTCGGAGCTGTCCGGGATATCTAGCACTGTTCATATCCCTCGATAAAAAAATTCAAAAAGCAAATAAGTCTTCGTAGTCATAAAGTTCTGAAGTCAAAAATTTCTTATAACTGGTGAAGTTTGTTTTTGTAATACTTAATTCTCTATTATAAATGTGTTATAGTTAGAATTATGATATGTTGATAATACAAAGTATTAATACTAAAACGTACAATGTATTATATTTGTTTTCGAAGATTCCATTTATTCAGAATCATTCGTAAGTCAAAATAGCAACTCATAAACGTTCGTTAAAAAATTTTTCTGCAGCTTGTCCGTGTTTTTTGAAGTTGCAAATACTAATGACGTGAAGCATTCTACTTCGAAGAAATAATTATTTAATATTTCGTCAGTCATTTTAGTAGGGTTCCGGAACGGTGAAATGTATCCAACGACTATACTTACTCGTACGATTTTTTCAGTATTTATTTATTGCTTGCCTCTGTGACATGTTGAAGAAATATTTTTATTAAAGTCTCTGTGCGTCTGTTTCAAAGCCCAGACGTTTCCTCCTGAAGTCTCTCCTGGACGCACTGCGTCTGCGATCTGAGGTCAAATGAGCACCAGCCACGGGGCGTTCTATCGCAAAACGCGAGGACCAATCACCTGCGCCCATGCGATTCGACCCGGCGACCTCGCACTCGCAAATGCCTCGTCTACTCTCGCCCCCCAACCCTTCAGTGCGGCTCACGATAATATGACGTTTGATATGTTTACTCTGTGGTTCACTGTATTTAATCAGTCTGGAAAAATTGCTAAGGTGTCAAATTAAAATAATATTTTTGAACTGTTTCCAATGGAGTAGAATATAATTTAAAGTCTTATAATCGAATAGTGTTTTCCATTTTAATAAAATTTGAAATTTCTTCCTAATAATAATCCCCATTATATCGGTCCTGCTTGCTTGAATATCTGAATAATGACTCATCCTTTATTAGAGATATTCAACTTAATAAATTGTTCCAATTTATGTAATTATTCCTAAAAAATCATCAAAGTAAAAATTAAGAAAAAATAGTTTTTTAAAAATGTTTGTAGACTTTAACTTCATAATTTTTAACTCTTTGTAATAGTTTTTCGTAGGAGAGGTACACCATTCAGTGATTAATTCCCAGGAATAGTTTTGTGTGGAAATGGTTGCCGGTGCGTGTATGTTGGTTCGTAATGCGCTTTATGAATGCGAAACGGACGGCGGCTGGATGAAGTTGGGAGGGGGCTGTGCATTACCTGGGCAAACAGGGGAATTGCGACATGCGCACGCGACGCGATAACCCAAGTTCTAATGCGGCAGTTGAATCCCCAGAGCGTTGCCACCGCAGTCGCCTGCAGGGCGAGCAATGAACCCACCCGCTGCACCCGTTGAAAGAGCTCTTTGATTTAATTTACTAGGTTTTGTTGTTTGTCCCGATTATCGCCAACATTCAAAATTGAATAACCGCCAAAACTAGCTTTGGAACAACAGAAACTAAAGGAATTATTATTCTATACGTCAAGTTTGTTGTTTTTTCTTGTTACTCTTTGCATTTGTGTTTTAGATAAACGATATTATACTGTTAAATTAGAAACTTTATATTACGTAACAAAGATTCATCACATCATTGAAGTATGTCCGGGATACAATCATGAAACGCACGGATTTGATTTTTCAATTCAAACATATTTTACATGTATCGAAAAATCAAACTAATATATTTATTTTTAAACTCATCAACATTTTTGATGAAATTTAATTTTATTTTGTGTAATTTAGCAATTCTCCCTTAATTTGTTTAATATTGGGTACTTAACGTATAGCGTAATTATATTATCGTTTCAGAAAAATATATTTTTAAATTAACTATTCTTTTTACAACACCAATAATGTGCCTCATAACAAATATGTTGACGATGACTAAATTAAATGAAAACAATCTGTACCATCAAGCCCTTCAGTGTTCAATTACCGTGGGGATTTACTTTTTAGTTATACTTCCACACGCCATAATCGGATTTTGTTGCATACAAGTTGTAAAATTGTAGAGTTTTTTTGTATTGCATCAATATGTATAATAAATTATATTGCTCCTATAACAACTTAATGAATAATTTCACGTATTTCTTTTACTATAAAACAACGAAAAATGTACTACATTGAGCCAAAATCGTAATAATCTAATTGCTTATGTATTAAATGCAACCGGTGTCTTCCAACCGGATGCGAGTCCGCGCTTTGGATACAGTGGCTAAACCGCTCATTCTTCCCAAGGGCAACGTTGGATGCGGGAAGCCTTGCGTCGCAGAGGCGAAATATAAATGAGGAGCTGGCTGGCGAGCCCGCATGACGTCTGCCGGCGCAAAACGGTCTCCGCCCGCCCTTTGACCTTCTGCCTCGATGCAGGGTTGTCATGCTTAGCGAAAAGATTTATTTTTGCGCTTTTTAGCAAGCAATTTGCGACTTTCTTCAGCCATGGTGAAGGGATTGTGAATTCGGTTTGTCAGGGCTAAATTTTAGATTCTGAGATTGTATAAGTTTGTCTAATATTGTTCCTTTGTTATTCTGGTTACACGTTTAGTGCGAAAGGAGGATAGAAAAAATATTGGTCAAATCATCTCAGGATTTCTAACGTACACATTTTGTGTTTTCTGAAATGCAATTAAAATCTTCTGACTGATAGGGATCCACTATGGCGTCCAATATCTTCAGATGCTCGTGACTGAAATTGGTTCGCGCATGAAAATGGTTCTCTGGCATAACTATGACTTTAAGGGATCTGCAACAATTTCTTTTGCCCGTTAGTCTGCCACTTTTCGTCAAATAATACTTCAAAGAAATCAACTGGAAAGACGAGGGCCTGTGGATAGCAACGTCTTAATTTTCGCCAAATGGAGGTAGGCGCATCCGCTGTGTGCAACCCACGGTCGTGAAACGCAAAATGTTTTCATTTATCCTACTTTTTTGCGTTGATAGAGCGTGTACGATAATTTTCTGAACACCATCCTTCTTAGGTTATTGGTGCCAGATGTCAAAACTTCGTGTTCGTGCCAATAGGTTTTGTGCTGTCACGAGAACAGTCTCAATGGTGCAGTGGGTGGGCATGTCGCAGACAGGAGCCTGTTACAATTTGCAACTGACGCTAAGTTCTAACATATGTCTTGTATTACTACTATTAAATATTCTAATTTAATAGATTTTCAAAATGTCGATGTCGCTAAATGTGTTCAGTGCGTGCTTTTGCCTGAAACAATATTCAGTTTGTAAAGCAAGATAAGTTCATAGTAATAATGTTGCATCTAAGAGATCACCGCGTGTACTCGAATAACTTTTACTAGTGCAGGTACCACAGGATTAAATTAATTCAGAAATGACAGATGCTCTGTCGAATTTATTATTCCTTTAGAAAACACTCGAGGATCTGGTCTGGCTTGTGAATGAAATGTTGACTAAAGGTTCAAATTCACGCTGGACTCGGGGTGTCTCGCCATCCTATTATCGCTTTCTTGCCGACGCATTGAATAATTTGTTTTAAAGAATTCCGGAATATCCTCAACTGTTTGGTACTTCATAAGGTTTCGATCATTTACATTAAATCAATACGTGGACGGACTTGCCTTAGCTGTGCTTCGGATGAACATGTACCCGCGACAATCTTCAGCTTAGTTATTGAAATTCCTCCATACTACGGAGATATCCTAAATCCCTTCAAAACAGAGCCATTCGAATTCAAATCCAGAAATTACAATATCAAAAATACCATTATAGTTCAGTGAATAAATACTTCTTAACTCCCGCACAATGTCAAGCTATCAAAACTAATGCATTTACCCACCTCACCATCATTTCACTAAAACCCCAGTATATGCTGATAAAATATTCGCACGCCGATTGCTGTCTGATATCTTCGGATCGGTAGCTTTCGAGAGTGTGAGATTAATTCCACCTTCCTACAAAATGACGGCTTTCCAATGCCCTCCACACCTTTTGCATGTAATGTCTCCGGGGCCGTGTCTCCCCAAATGAACCAGGCTATGTCACCAAGCATGGAGATAATATTACACTTTGTTTATTAGTTTGCCCAACGTATGTCCTTTCATTTTCCGACCTGCGCCACAATCCCATTATTACTAACACTTGATATCCCGATCTTCCCATTCAAATTAAACTCAGGGTTCTTGGCTTATCACAATATAATCTTATTATAGAAAACCGGATGTAGATAATTAATGAAAAGTTTTATATTGAGAATAATTGTTTTTATTCTGTGAATATCTTCGTGTTTAGGTTTCAAATGTTACCTCAATAGAATAGTTCGTTGTTTCAATATCCCTGTGAATTGCAAGAGTTATTACATTAGTATTAATTTGTATAAAAATCCCCTCTATATTTTGCATTCTGTTTAAATTCTGCGTCAGTATATGACCATATTCTATTTCCTTCGACATGTGAAATCAAACATTCCATTAAATAACGATGTAAATGTTGCGTTGTTTATCCACGAAAACAGTTCATTTCCCGGCCATTACGTAAATTGATGTTGACACGCGTAGAGTTCGTATCGAACAAATGTGCGATGTGCAGAAATCTGCTTATCTTGATCGGTAGTGCTATAAGAGAAAACAAGACACCCCGGAGTTGGCGGCTGTTGTGTGTTGTTGAAGCCACAAAGAGGGCGGATAGTGATATTTTAGACGGTATTCAATTGGCGCTGTCATCGCACAAATATATCCGTTCACTTACACGAAGGGAAAATGGCGACGGGTGGAGGAATAGTCAAATCGGGGTACATACCTACTACTTACGCAATTAATTCTTGTTTTTCATATCCTAGATTACATTTATTAGATTTTTGTACTCGTTGTAGATCAGGAGAATGTAATAATTTCACCGCGCAATTACAATTCCGGCATTATAAGCTGTCTAGTGGTTTATAGGATTATGGTATTGATACTCGAATAATTCCTAATAACATTATATCAGAAGCCCTGTAATTTACCAGTATCGTCTTATAATAATGATAATGATAATAATAATAATAATAATAATAATAATAATAATAATAATAATAAACAGTAAAAACAAAGAAACTTTCTATGAGCTTTAAGGAAGAAGCGTGCTGGGTTGCGTTCGTCAAGTAAGGGATAAGCAAAATGCAGACATTTTTAATAGTGCTCATAAAGTGGAACACAGAATTTTACGACCACTTCAGAAAATGGAATTATTGGGGAACTCTGGAAACTAAACGATGAAAGACTAACAGGAAAAACCCACAGGATCATATTAGACGTGTGGGACCCTTCTGAATGGAAATGCGCAACCACCCACCCACTTCACAAAAGAGAAGATCAAACAGATTCGAATAATTACAGGGATATATCACTCTTGCCGGCCACGTACAAAATTCTTTCATATGTTCTCTTGAATAGACTAGAGCAAGTACACCCGCAGATGGGAGAATTCCAGGCTGGTTTCCGCAAAGAACCCTGCTCCATAGAACAGATCTGGAATTTGAAAAAGATTCTTGAGAAGGCAAACACCAGAAACCTAGTTGTCACTTTTCCTCTCACTTGTCCTATGCCCTTTTTGTGGGCTGCCACGTGATCTGTGCAACTGGGTTGGCCTTTGGCTTTCATGGCCCGACTACCTGCTATTTTCAAAAGGTGGTAAATGTCTTCTCCACTAGAGGCGAGCCAATAGCGATGGCGACTGGGAGTTCGGTGTGACTAAACAACAAATAGGGCACGAAAGCGAATTCTACGAAGTGTAGCTAAAGTCGTTGAATTTACAATGTCGACCCCTCAGCTACTCTCCGAACCCCTCTATTCACCGATCTTTTCAGCCCCGCCCCCTCCCTCGCCCCTGACCCCTCCCTTCCCTACCCCGCCTTCTCCATTGCCTTAATGAAAATGATTCTCCTGGACCTAAAGACGCATGGGGCCATCGGGATTTCTTCATAGACGAAGCAGCTCGCGGGAGCGTCGGAGGAGCCATCTAAAGCTAGCAGCGCTAGCTGAATCTCTTCAAACTATATTTCAAAAATAACGGCTAATTAAATGCTAATTAAGTGCCCTATTCCCGAATTTTCCCTCCTATAGTTTTCCCAAAATCGAGGCTCAAATCCAAAAATTCCCTCGGCAAGAACCTTTGTGCGCAGGAAGAAAGCGCTCCTTCCCAACCATAGTAATTTATAATTCATGCTCTACGCATAAAATGTACCCTAAACAAATGCTAAAGAAGTTATAATTAAAAAAATTACCGCTCACCGGTTAGAATTATTAATAACATAGGTTCAGATCCCCAAAATGACCCTTCGCAGAACGATGTACGGAAGGAAGAGAAGCAACTGCTTCAAACCATGGCAATTTATAATTACCTTTACGCCAAAGTATGCCCTACACAAATACTAAAGTAATCTAGGAAATAACAGAATTGCCGCTCACCGTTTAGTTGAGTACCTTGGGATCGAATCCCAAAAATGAACCGCGACCGAACGCTGTGCGGAAGGAAGAGACCTTCTTCCAAACCATGGCAATTTATAATTACTACGTTACACCAACATGTGCCCTACACAAATACTAAAGTAATCTGTAATAACAGAATTTGCCGCTCACCGTTTAGTTAAGGTACGGAATCAGATCCCAAAAATGAACCGCGGCCGAACGCTGTGCGGAAGAACAAGAAACGCTGCTTCAAATCATGGCAATTTATAATTACTAGCAACGCATAAAATGTACCCTACAAATACTAAGTAATCTGTAATAACCGAATTTGCCGCTCACCCGTTTTGAATTAAAGTACCTTGGGATCGAATCCCAAAAAGGAAATGAACCGCGACCGAACGCTGTGCGGAAAGGAAGAGACAACTGCTTCCAAACCATGGCAATTTATAATTACTACGTTACACCAAAATGTACTTCACAAATACTAAAGTAATCTGTAATAGTAGAATTTGCCGCTCACCGTTTAGTTAGGTACGCAGGATCAGATCCCAAAAAATGAACCGCGACCGAACGCTGTGCGGAAAGGAAGAGAAACCGCTGCTTCAAACCATGGCAATATATAATTACTACTTTACGCCAAAAATGTGCTCTAAACAAATACTAAAAGTAATCTGTAATAACAGAATTTGCTGCTCACAGCAGTTAAGAGTACTGTAGGATCGAATCCCAAAATGAAACGCAGCCGAACGCTGTGCGGAAGGAGAAGACGCTGCTTCCAAACCATGGCAATTTATAATTACTACTTTACGCCAAAATGTACTAAACAAATACTAAAAGTAATCTGTAATAACAGAATTTGCTGCTCACCGTTTGGTTAAATTACCCAGCAGGCTTGAATCCCAAAATGAACCGCGGCCGAACGCTGTGCGGAAGGAAGAGACCGCTGCTTCAAACCATGGCAATATACAATTACTACATTACGCCAAAATGTGCACGAAACAAATACTAATAATAGTCTATAATAGCAAATTTGCCGCTCACCGTTTAGTTAGAGAGTACCTTGGGATCGAATCCTAAAAATGAACCGCGGCAGAACGTTGTGCGCGGAAGAAGACGCTCCTTCAAACCATTGAAAAATTTATAATATACTCTACGCAAGTGCCTAAAGAAATACTAAAAAGTAATCTGTAATTTAAAAAGTACGCACACCGCTTAGAATGAATAACATGGGTTCGAATCATAATGACCAAAGGCAGAACGCTGTGCAGAAACAGAGAGAACGCTCCTTCAAACCATCGATATTTATAATTCATACTCTACGCAATAATTCTATTAAACGAATACTAAAAAGTAATCTATAATTAAAATTTACCAACTTACCGGTTGAGTAACGAGAATAACATAGGTTCAGATCCCCAAAGTGACCCTCGGCAGAACGTTGTGCGCAACGAAGAGGAAGCGCTCCTCCCAAACCATCGCCGATCATAATTCATGCACTCTATTAGGAAATGCCATAGACCAATACTAAAAGGTCTGTAATAAAAAAATTGCTGCTCACCGTTTAGTTTCAGTACCATGAACTCAATCCAAACAATCATATGCGATGTTTACTCAGCAATCTGCATGAGAATGTCTCAAAATAACCACAATTTCTAAATTATTATAACGCAATGCTGATTAATACTAAAGTAATATCAATAAATTTGCCATATACTGTTCTGTTACCAGATACCATGCCAGTCTAAAGAATCTCCAGTTTGCTGTGCGTAAGGAAGAAAGTTGCTCCTTCAAACATTGCAATTTCTAATTCATTCTCAACGCCAAAATGTACCATAGACCAATACTAAAAGTAATCTGTAATAAAAAATTTTGCCGCTCACCGTTTAGTTTGAGTACCATGGGCTCGAATCCCAAAAATTAACCTCGGCCGAACGCTGTGCGGAAGGAAGAGAGACGCTCCTTCAAACCATCAGGAATTTATAATTTATACTCTACGCAAAATGTATAGACCAATACTAAAGTAATCTGTAATAAAAAATTTTACCGCTCACGGTTAATTAGTAGATAACATGGGTTCAGATCTAAATGACCCTCCGGCGAACCGCTGTATAAAGAAGAGAGACGCTCCTTCCAAACCATGGCAATTTATAATTACTACTTTACGCCAAAATGTGTCTTAAACAAATACTAACAGTAATCTATAATAAAAAAATTTGCCGCTCACCGTTTAGTAAAACATTAAAACTTAAAAACCAGAGAAGATTGAAAACCTGCCAAACATTAAAATAATTAACGGCTCTAGGAAAAATGTTACTCCCGCATTTATATTCCAAAATTCAGGGCTGTACAAAGAGAGACAATTAACACTGGGTCTTGCGGGAAAAGAACCAATGACCTAAAAACCCTCAGATAAAATTTGAAACCCTATCCAAACATTAGCAAGACGTAACGGTTCTAGGAAAAAACTTACTCCCGCATTGATGTTTAAAATTCAGGGTTGTAGAAGAAACAGTTGACTTTGGTTCTTACGGGCAAAAAAACATAAAATTTAAAAAAACACAGAACAAATGTCCAACCATACCCAAAAAATTAACACGAATTAACCGCTCTAGGAGAAACATTACTCCCGCATTTATATTTCAATATTCTGGGCTATACAAAGAGAAACAGTTCACATTGTTTCGTATGGGCGAAAAACAAAAAAAATGATTTTCTCCTCTATATATCACATACTGTTTTTACTGTTTTTGACTAAATAAATAAATAAAACAACTTAAAAACCGGAGAAGAAATTTGAAACTCTACCCTGTTTGGGTGAATTTATCATGAATTACAGGGAATGGGACAACAAAACTCAACTTATAGAGCTCCTCAATGTCAGTTACAGTCTAGTCAGAATACTATGTGACCGAAACCAGTTCTATTAATCTCTCCATTAAGCCAGCGTAAAATTAGAAGTTACATTTCAGAATTTAAATACGAAGATTTAAAAACAGACAACAAAATACTATTTTACCATAGTCATTTTTATCTTATTAAATCCATACCAGGACCGAATACCGAAATAATAGCGGTAAAAGGTATTTATACCAGTATAGAAATACCTTTGCCTCTATTATACCTTTATTAAATGCTTTTAAAATACCGGTATAAGACGTCAAATATCGGTATTTTTAGAGAGTATTACCTTAATCCGACGTCTATACCGGTAAAAATACACCTCTATTTAAGGTATTATACCAGTATTCTCATCAAAATACCGAGTATTTTCATAGGAAAACACCAGTATTTCAATAGAATCGCCCACAGGTATTTGGGAAATTCATTTGTGATTTTTCCGCTGAGATGACTCAGAGGAAACAACTATTTACGAAAGCAGAGTTTCTGACTGGGAGGTCTGGGTTCAGTCCCGAGGGTGGCGGATTTTCGACACATATTCTAAGCTAGGTCGAAGGTTCTGCGTTGACTGGGACGTCGAGTTCTGTCGTCAGCGGAGGACCAAGCCAACGGGCTTTAGCAGACATCAACACCAGCTCGTTCGCTGACCTTGGACCTCCACGTCCGGGCGCAGAGATGGCGACACGTGATAAGTGTTGAAAATCTATCGAATTTCTCCGTATAAATCTTTGTCCTTTCCAGTAGCGATAAAAAATGGAGAAACGTGTCTTCTTATCCATAAATGGAGTCTTCCCACGCACCGCAAACTTCCTTCATGCACGACTGTGTTTATCACTAAATACGATTATTTGTAAATTTGATCGCATCACTAACATTCAAAAATAATTTTTTCAGTTGACCAAGAGTTTACTTGCCTGCACCATAATTATAACTAAAATATTAAAAATTGACATTTAACGCTAATACGAGTAGACATATTAACTATTCTTACGCGAAACAGAAGCTTTATGTTTAATTCAAAATTAATGATTGAAGGCATGTTCAATTTACACCCATAGCATTATTTAGAAATTTCTGTTAAGAAAAAATATTAATGAGTACTATATAATAATAATTAATTTTAATAAATATTTTAAAATATTAATACTAATTAAATTTTAATGTTTGCATTAACTTTGTGTAAATTAATTTATTATTTGTTTGTTAATTTATAAATTTATTTAAATTAGATGTTAATTTAATTAAAATTAAAAATGTTAATATTATCGCTCTTTTATATTAATTAATAATGTTGGTATATATTTTTATTATTAAGGAAGAAACACTTCTCGAAGTGGGATCACTCAGATGCATTTACAATGTAAGGTACCGCGTAGAAGGAACCACTTGCCCACATGCAATATTAATGGCTAATAATAATAGTAATAATGATAATAGTAATAATAAATAATAATAATAGTAATAATAATGATATTAATAATAATAACATAATAATTTACTTTTATTACAAATTTTCTCAATATTTGCAGTTAATGTCAAAATATATTAAACCCTTTATATAAACTAGAAATAACGCATTTTATTTTGGCCTATTTATTAATATATAATTAAAAGATTTAATTATGAAATTAAGTAAAAGGAAATCATGTTTGAACAATAACAAAACTGGGCCTGAAAGCCGGTGTTGTGATTATCTCAAAGGTGTCAACGCTTCCTCAGTTCACCGCCGAAAGAGGGGTCGGGGAGGGAAGAAACGGTCCTACGCCTACGGCACGGCGCATACGTTGACTAACCTCTCCATGTGCGAAATACAAAGACGAGCAGGTCATCTCTCCCGGGTCAGATGGGAGATAGCTCGATGAAGGACACTAAAAAGGTTCTCTTCAATGGAATCAATAATTATTATTTCATATTTCAACTTTTCCGAAGTTTAAATTAAGGGAGGTTTTCAATACATACAACGTATGCAAAACGTAAACTCCCGAACACAAAATATTTACAATAATAAGAATAGAATTTAATACAGTTGTTATATATATATATATATATATATATATATATATATATATATACAAAATAATAATTTAAACAATAAATAACAATTATGGAATGCTATTTGATTAATAAACATTTTGTAGATATTATTAACTAAAATAACCTATTTTTTTAACTTATTATAAGAATAAGGTATTTGAAAAAGGTATGGGAAAAAACCGGTATAATACCGGTATTTTTACCGGTATTCAATACCTTTTCGGTCCCTGGTCCATACTTAACTCCATATTTTGATGGAAATAACTTCATACAGTATGTATTTACATAATTCATATATTTTTAGTCCATATAAATTCGTTCCCTGTCAATACGTAACATTATATATTAATGCACACGTAATGCTTTTCACTTACAATTTGCAATAACATACAACTTTCCTAAGTTATTCTTTTGATGTTTATTCGGCCGTAGGGCGACATGTTAATTGTTTTTGTACAGCCCTGAATTTTTTGAATATAAATGCAAGTAATTTTTTCCCTAGAGTCATTAATTCATGTCAATGTTTGGGTGATTCAATTTTTCTGCAGTTTTAAGTTTCTGTTTTTCTGCCGTAGAACCAATGTTAACTGTTTCTTTGTAGAGCCCTGAATTTTGGGATATAAATGGGTGAAGTAATTTTTTTCCTAAAGCCGATAATTCATGTTAATGTTTGGGTAGTGTTTCGTATTTTTCTGAGGTTTTTAAGTTTATGGTTTTTCTCCGCCAGAACCAATTTGGTCTCTTTGTACAGCCAAATTTTTAAAAATATAAATGCGTTAGAAATTTTTTTCCTAGAGCTGTTAATTCTTGTTAATGTTTAGATAGGGTTTTTAATTTTGTTTTTGTTTAATGTTTTTCCTTCATATAAAACAATGTTAATTGTTTTCAACGCCAGACCCACGATTTTGGAAAACTATAGGAGCGGAAAATTCGGGAATGAGGCGCCCAGTGGCGGTTTATTTTGGATATAGTTTGGAGAGATTCGTTTCTGAGACTGCTAGCAGAATCTGCTAGCAGCGCCAATGATTTAGGAAAACTATAGGAGAGGAAAATTCGAAAATAGAGCACTTAATTAACATTTAATTAGCCGTTAATTTTGAATATTCTTATAGTTTAGTAGAAATTCGTTTTAGCGCTTCACTAACATTAGATGACTTCCCAGAAGGTTCGTTGCTGCCATTTAAATCTGAGCAATTTAAACTAACCAGTCAGCGGCCAATATTTAATAACATGTGCGCAGCCCCTGTTTAAGGCTAGAGTCTGAATTGTGACGTTCGTTGGTTTGGAGACAGCTCTTATATTAGTCATCGCGGCGTTCGACCAGCAGTTATTTTGGGGATTCGAGCCCATGTTATTCAAACAGCGATCAGCGGCAAAATTTTTTATTACGAATTACTGTTAATCAAACGGTCTGCCTTTTACTTTCGCGTACGGTATGAAAATATAAGTGCAATGTGGTTGTGAAACGTCTCTTCCTTGCGCACAGCCGAGTCATTTGAGATTCAAGCCCATGTTATTCACGCAACCGGTGAAACTATGAAATTTTAAAATATACATTACTTTTAATATTCGTTTGGGGCACACATTTACAACGTAAGTATAATTATAAATTGCGATGTGGAAGAACGTCTCTCGTTGCGCACTGCGTTCTACGAAGTCTGTGGGGATTCGAACCCATGTTGTCCCATTAACCGGAGAGCGGTAGAATTTTGATATAGATTAATTTTTAGCTATTCATGTAGAGGCATACTTTTTGCGTAGAGTATGAATTATCAGTACGATGATTTGTAAGCTGTCTCTTCCTTCCGCGTATTCAGTTCATTTGAAATTCAAACAGTGACTAATCGGTCGCGGCAAATTTTTATTACACAGATTACTATTAGTACTTATTTAGGGCACATATTGGCGCCGTAGTAGTATAAATTGCCATGGTTTTACAGCTGCGATCTCCATCCTTGCGCACAGCGTTGTGCCGAGGTTAATTTTTGGATTCGAGCCCGTAATTACTCAAGCAAACGGTGACAACTAATCCACATTATAGATACTATTGAGTATTTGTTTAGGACACATTTTGGTGTAAAGTAGTAATTATAAATTGCCCAGAAGGAGCAATCTCTGCTCTGCGCAGAGCGTTCTTATAAAGGGATTTGTTTTGGGTTCAGGCCCATGACGCTCCTAACTAAACGGTGAGCGTAAATTTGTTATAGATTACTGTTAGAAATTGTTTGAGCACATTTGACATGGTAGTAATTATAAGTGCGCCAGTTGGAAGGAGCGTCTCATCGTTTCGCGCAGCGTTCTGCCTCAGGTCATTATGGGGATTCGAACCCATGTTATTCACTAAGCGGTGAACGGTAATTTTTAAATTATAGATTGCTTTTGAAGTATTTGTTTTAAGTTTTGCGTCAGGTATGTAAAAATTTCAATGGTTTTGGAAGAAACGTCTTCTTCCTGCGCACAGCGTTTACTCGAAGGCATTTTGGATTCAGCTTCAAATACTCTAACAAACGATGACAACAAGTACAATACAGACTACTTTAGTATTGGTCTATAGTACATTTGGCTTAAATGTAATTATGATTTGGGATGGTTTGGAAGGGCTTTTTTGTCTTTCTTCCTTACGCACGGCAATTCAATATGTTCATTTTGAGATTCAACCCATGATCTCTAACTAAACAGTGTAATAATCTGTATTACAGATTACTGGCTATTTAATGTAGGAGCACATTTTGGCTAAAGTAATGATTATAAATTGCCATGTCCGCTCCGCACACGGCGGATTCGACCGCAGTTCGACACGGGATTCAGGCCCATGTTGCTCAACTGAACTTGATGGTGACAAATTGTGTTATTACAGATTACTGTTGTTTAAACACATTTTAACGTAAATGTGAATTATCAAGTACCATGGTTGATCTCTTTCGCCGCGCCGAGCGATTGTAAGGACCGAAGCAGTATCTGCAACGATGGCGATGAAGTGTTAGCGAATACTGATATTTGATTAAGTGCATTTAGTGGCGTAGTGCAAATTGTGCGTAGTTGAGCAGCGCCTCGCTGCGCGTTGGTGCGACATTTGGTTGACCGCCGGCGCCTAGCCTGAACTGGTTGACGGCAAATCTGTTATTACAGATTACTATGTTGTTTAGAACTCATTTTGGCGTAAATAATAATTATAAGCCGTAATTTGAAGCTTAGCGCTCTTCCTTCCGCACGGCGTTCTTTTACGTTATTTTGATTCAACATATTACTCTAACTAAACAGTGAATGGCTGAGCAGCCAGGTACTGGTATTGTTTGAAACATTTTAATATAAGTAATGGTATAAATTGCCACGGACTGAGCTCTCTTTCACACATCGTTCTATGGTCATTTTGAGATTCGAACCCATGTTTATTCTTTAACCGGTGAGCGTGTTTAATTATAGCTTTCTTTTGGTATTTTGTTTAGAACATATTTTGGCGTAAGCTGAGTATAAATTATAGTTGAGGAAGGAGCGTCTCGCTCACTTGCGCACAGCATTCTGCCGAAAGAATTTTGGGATTTGATCCCCTCGATTTTAGGAAAACTATAGGAGCCCGGAAAGTCCAGAATAGAGCACTTAATTAGCATTTAATTAGCCGTTATTTTTGAATATAGTTTGGAAGAATTCGTTTCTGAGCGCTGCTAGCTTTTAGACTAAAGCTAGCAGCGCCTACAGGAAAACTATAAGAGCGGAAAATTCGGGAATAGAGCACTTAATTAGCAATTAGCCGTTAATTTTGGATATAGTTTGGTAGAGATTCGTTTTTGGGCGCTGCTAACTTTAGATGGCTCGTCGGAGGCCTCCAAGGCGGGGATTCCCCTTGGGCGCGTGGGAGCCAGTGCTCGAGACCGGCTCCTCAGCTGCCTTGGGATCTCTGCTCTTGTCCTTTGGTTTCTGTACTTTCTGCTGTCAGTATCGAAGCGAACGCCGGAATGCAAGTCTTCTTTCCCCCACCCCAATTACCTCCCTTCCATCCACTACACTACCACACGGGAGATCAATCTGGGGCTATGAACCTGAAGGAAAAAGCCGCTTGCCGACCAGTAGGTGTGCCAGCTACCTCCCTGCAATGTGAGCCTGCGCGGAGTACGGACTGCAGGAATAGACTGTGACCGGAAGAATCAACTCTCAAACCCCTTGGTGTTCCACCTTGCACAGGAACTCTGGAGCTCCGTATGCCAGGGGGTCTCTGTCCACTGTGCGTGTGGAGCCCGGGGCGGCGTTGGCCACAGATCGATTCCCGCCGACGCCGCCAGGGCGTGCGCGTGTGCATTAGTGCTAGGGCGGGGAGCGGGGGGTAAGTGCGCTGCCGACACGCGCTGTTGGCGCTGTCGCCGCGGGCGCATCGCGTCCGTCGCCACGCGCAGTGGGGTGTTAGGGGTGTCGGTGCGTCTTGGACGCTAATCGCCATCTTCCCTCCCCTCCCTCCTCCTTCCCTTCCTCCATCCTCCTTCCCTTTCCATCAACCATTTTGAATCCTCGTCAGCTCCCACTCTGGAGCTAAGCTCAACTAATCTATTTGCCTGCGGAAAAGCCTAAGATTCCGCCGCCGCACCCCTAGTTGGGGCTGACGCCGCGGGTCGCGCTTCTCTCGCGGGTGGCAGAGAGAACGAGCAAATGAGCAGGCAGGCTGGAGGAAGGGCGCACGAGTGAGTGGGTGAACGGACGAATTGCCGGGATGGTGGGTGTGGGAGGGCGTGCAACAGGCGGGCGAGAGAGAGGGAGGCCTTTTAGAGCGATTGAAAGGAATTGGGGGAGTGGGCTCGCCCTTTCCGATGTTGCCACGCGTCCGCCGGAAGAGCCTCGATTCCGCGCCACAGGATTTGCGCATTACTCCCACCGCACCCGCACTCCCAACGCGTTCCCTCGCGTTGCTGCAGTGCTACTCTGCTCATTGGTGTCGTTTCTCTCTCGAGTTAGGCAGCATGCAGATTAAGAGAAGAATGTGTAGTGCACATACTGAGGTATATTTTTAAAATGTTTCGAAGTAGTTTTTGCTTTGGTCAATAATTTTTTGTTTTATAAATAATTTAGTCTTCTTACAAAAAAAAAATCTGTTCTCCCTTAAAACATGATTCTCAGATCGCAATTACGAGAGAGGAATGAAATCTTTTTGCCACAGAAACCGTGTGATGAAAAATAAATCTAAAACTTTCACAACTATTTTACAGTAACATTGTGACAACCAGGATGGATATTTAATGCATGTACTTATTCATTGGTTTTCTACTTTTCACACATTGCCCTTGTATCCAAACTCTCCCCCTTTTCAAGCCAGATTTAATCACGGAGACCCTATATTCCATCTTCATATTTCTCTTTGACTGATTTTTATTTTAAGTAAGCAAATACGTGCGTCTTCTCCCCGTCTACGCCTCTTTGTAATTGAACACAGCACCAATCTCCTTATATTTTATTTCATTTCATAGCATTAAAAGAGCGTAATTCCCTTCTTGCGGTTTCCTATAACAAGACTATACACTCCCAAAATCTCTGAAAATATTTGGAGAACACCAAGTAGATTTACGAGCAGTTTCAAAGTAGACCGTATGTATAACGTCAAAATAGTACAAAAACATTTAAACAAATCGTGTTCTCTTTGCCTAGTTCAGGTGCGGTGCATATTGATAGGCTGCGAATCCTCAGTACAGGTGAAGAGTATTATTGCTCTTCGCGCTGAACGACTATTCATTGCCACGCCTGTAACGGCGTTTATGCGGAAAGGAAATGCATCTGTCTGGGTCGGGGTCCCGGGTTCGGCGCCCATCCGCATGCGGGGCACGGAGGGCGTATGAGGGCGCCGCCAGCTGCGCCTGCACGCGCGCCGCATTCGGATCAGCGCGTGACGAACTGCTCCGCTGCCCCGGCTGCTCGCGCTTTTTAATCCGCTCCGCGCCGAGCCACGGCCTCCTCCCCCGCAACCTCTGCTCCGCGGAAGGGGGCCTGGGAGAGCGCCTCCAGGGGGCGCTGGCCGTGCTTTGTTTCGGTTGCTCTTCGATTTCTAAGCACGTTTTACAATTTCCCAGATATTGCGATTTAGTTTTACTCATAATAATCAATCTATTCTGACATTGCTTTGTGTTGCGAGAAGAAATATTGAAAATCCTTTATCAATACAACGTCCTAGAATTTTTTTATTTGATCCTTGGCGCAGTAAATCAACACCACCGCTGTGTAAACGTCGTCTTTGAACCCTTTACAATTGCCACAGAATGAATATCCTTTTTACCCTAAGAGGAATTCAATGCGAGAGAGATAAATGTGCAGGCACTTAAATCTCTGCAATAGTTTAGTTCAAACATGAAGTTTTAGTAAGTAATTTAGTCATACGTCAATATAGTCGTTGTTGAAGTTCTTTGTTCACTTCATATTTAATTTTCGTTCCTTACATGATCGTTAATTTTAAAGCAAACATTGAAATTTGTTAATATCAAATACATCTAAGGGGCTCTGCACTATCGTATTTATTAATTAAATCACGTGTATTGCCTTGAAGAAAAATGGCGTAATGGTGTTTGCAGTGATTTTGAAGTGCGTGTAAAAAAAAGTACGGTACTTTTTACGAAAAAGGGGCCATGATAAACTTACTGAATTCTCTTACCATTATAAACAAAATTGAATGAACAGTACTTCACTTTTTATGCAAAGTTTTGTTTTTGCGAATTTTTTTAAAACAAATGCACCAACCGTAAGCCGTACTAAAGAAATTCAGTCACTGCTTGCAAATCAGGACTCTGTTTATTTATATCGATATTTAATATTTTTGCTGCAAGTGTAATTCGTATGTGGTAATAAAACTCAATAATGTACATACAAGTAATTAAAAATAAATTAATAATCTCAATATGGAATGAAAATAAATACTTAAATGAAACTAAGGAACTGCACATTAAGTAAAATCATTGAATAAAAAAAATTCTACATGTATTTCGCGTGATTGGGTCGGTAGTCCCCCTTGCCTGCCTGGGGAGAAGAGCGACATGAGGCGAGCACTACCTCTTCTCTTCACCGTAACTGGCATAACTAAAGTGTGTTGTGAATGGTTTATAAATAATTATAAATTCACCAAATAGACAACTAAAAAACGTACCATTGCTTATATTGGAAAATTGAAATAGTTGCACATTAGTGTTTTGAAGCAATGAATGATTTGTTATGCTTCAACGAGTTTCGTTAGATCACTTTTTGGTGTGTACTGAAAATACTAATGATCTTTTAAAAGGAATGAAAGGCAGAATATTCAGATTCTTTTGCTCCCCAAAAGAGAGAAAGACCATTGGAGCA
Source organism: Teleogryllus oceanicus (assembly GCA_964035755.1). Taxonomy (NCBI): domain Eukaryota; kingdom Metazoa; phylum Arthropoda; class Insecta; order Orthoptera; family Gryllidae; genus Teleogryllus; species Teleogryllus oceanicus. The sequence goes on from CAXIVR010000010.1 coordinate 58,732,212, forward strand.
AGGAGATGTCGCATTAGCGAAGTCGTTAACGTTGTCGCTCGCAATATTTTCACGGACGCGCTTCCGTGGCCCCGATGTTGCGTGAAATGTGTTCGAATTAGGGGCCCCGCTCGCGATAAGTTCTTCTCTTTTTCGCCTCGTTAGGTATATTGTAGGTTTTGCAATTATCGTCCTCTCCACTTAGAATTGCTCTTTTGTGGCGCTGCGAAGCGGCAGAGAATCGAACCACCGCGAAAGTTTTCACCTCTCCTCTTCCGGAAAAGTTATCTCGAGGCGGTGCGGAAGCGCTAGCTTTATTCAATTTTTAAGGGGGCGAGCGTTCGGTTGCAAAGGAAGGTTGTTTCAAAAACTTTGGCCAGGGAAAGTGTGTGTCGCATGACAGACGATGTCACTTGACGGTGACCATAGAAGTTCTTTTCTTGATTCGAGTTGCGGTTTCTTTTTTGTGGGGTAGGGGGCACAAGTCAATTATCAAACCAGTGCGTTATTTTGACTCCTTTGATTTCCTCCTGTCTGCACGGAAAATGTACATGCATTTTGTTTAACCATTGAACAAGTACATTTTACACACTGAAAGTTACCAACATTTACTTTTTATAACAAGAAATGTATGTGAATGAGTGAAAATGTAGAGGAGCGTAATGCAATATAAAGTTGTGAAGTACAGGGTACAGTTTGGAAAATATGGATAAAGAAAAGAAAAAAAATTGTGTCAAGCCATTAGTGGTAAGTAGTGAAATACGAAACCTAAAATATACGATACATTATTGTCAATGTTTGAAATGTTTTGTTTCACGTGTATTTTTGTTTTGTGTTTATATCATTTGATAATTATAAATCATAATCATAACAAAAACAACAACAACATATGTACATTTCCCACGTCGATATGACTGTTGGCAAAATCCATTTTATGTTTTTTCTGGAAAATTAGCGTCACCAACTGAATACCTATGTTGAAGCAGACCATTGTCTTGATGAAAATTGCGATCAGACATATTCGTGGTTGCCTTTGACCTCTACCTGGAAAATGCCAAGAGCACTTCCTGAAACAGGCCACGGTACCGCACGCGTCGTTCATAGCCACCCATCCCTCCTCTGCCATAGCCACGGCCCGTTGAGTTCCCCTTCCATCGTCAAGTGTCCAAACACTCGGAGATGGCACCTCATCCTCCGACGTGATAGGTGGAATAGCCAACAGAAATGCTTCTCTCATTCGGGGGTTGTATACAAACGAGCTGTGATTGACCGATTGCCAATGTGATGGAGAGATGCAGCTTTCTTGGCAACTGTTGTCTGTTGTTGCAGGTACACTTGGCTGTGGCGCAAGGATGCAGCAGACAAGGCGAGCTGAGCCAGTCTTCGTGGTCTTTGGGATCCAGAGAGCTGCTTCGAGTGCCTGCAGAGAGACTACACGTGATAACTGAAGAAATAAATAAATCTTCTACACCAGATTTTTCTTCTTCGAAACATTTTACCACAATTATTACTATATACACTAACGTACAGAGTATACTTTCGAAACGTGAAAATATTTTTTAAGAAACAATAATTCTTAAATATGTAGATCAGTATTGATAAAATAAATATTATCTTAATACTGAAATGGCTTTTATTTGCTATTAAAAGAAGTGTTAATGGGGACAATAGAAATTTTCATTTTATTATTTAATTCCGATGATTCTATGGCATGCACAAACAGTTTGGATAAGGTAATCTACTGATATACTAATTCAAAACGCTTTCGAATTCAAAATAAAAGAGAACGTATGTTCGTAATAACAAAAACACTTGGCAGAGTATTCATTCCAAACAGAAAAGAACAATACAATGTTTTTAATCAATTCAACACATTTCAAGAAGAACAATTGCCTAAGTTTACGTTCTTCTTTCAAATAACCAACAGTCCTTTTCTCTATGTCAATTCTGTGTGTATGATTCCTTACCGACTGGAAACCGTATTCACAATCCCATTTACTTTACAGCATTGTGCCCTCAATCAATTCAAATTCTCCACTGGCTTACACCGCTCAGACTGAAATTCTCTATCGATCATTTACGTCCTCATTCCATAACATCAATTTTGTATCTGGTTATTGATTCCGTCCGTCTTCTTAAGTTGACCGTCTCCATGATAATGAAAACATTGCCAGCCTGTTTTTATCCCAGTAGACCGTTTATATACAAATTATCGATGCCAAATAAGGGAAGAAATGTAACCTCAATTTCGACTCGTTACAATACATAGTCTGTGAAACAATGCATCGATTTATTTTGGAATGTTAATTACGACAGAACAAGCTCTGTGTAATATGCGTTCTTACTTTCACAACACTTTGAAAGTGATTGCTTCGTCGTCGATATAGAACGATTTTTCCTAAGGATAAGCCAAGTGACAGTGCTGGCAACATAACTGAAGGTTCTGGTCGTTATTGCTCTCAGCGCATTAGACTCCCTGCATTCGTTCGTTTGCAGTTGGCTAACTTGTAAATGGCGTCAACGCTTCCTTTGCGATATCCTCGTCCGACAAAATATAGTGCGCCGCGAAATAATTGAAATTAGGAGTGCACTGTTATGTTCTCTTCTATAAAAGTTATTTTTTCTATAAACGATACATTACATTTCCTCTTTGTGTGATAAATGTTGTTTATTTTAAAAAGCAGAGACTTGAATACGAGATGCGTACCGGTGCACGTGTTTCCGGCTTCAAATCATTTTCTTTATATTTACATTCGTGGCGTTCTTTTATTGATTGTGAGTGCATGGTAAGAAATTGTCCACATACATCCTTCTGGAATTTAAATATTTCTCGGACTTGCAAACTTGCATATACCTCAGCGAAACTTAGACTCCCGTGTAGCGATTTTTTCACAGAAGCCATTAGCTCTTTACGAAGGGGCGTGGCTGAACAGCTGTCGCGGCGGAGGGATACTTCTCTGAATTACATGTGATGTTTACTTGTTACGCAAAGTGTCACTTTGGCTCATCCTTAGGAAAATCCTTTTATAACAGGATTCGGTCTATTGTAAGCGCGAAATCGGATTGAAAATTCCAGGAAGTGTTCACACACAGTTCAACAACTGTTGATATTGAATTCAAGAACAGAATATCAGCATGATATTATTTCATGTATGTTATTAATACACCATTCCATGTACATTACTTATCTTCCGTGTATTATTTATTCTATTATCTGGCTTTTTAAAAAAAATGTGTGTTCGTGGCTCGTTCTATAGTGTTCCTTTAATTTTTAATTTTGACCGTTTTTACACACACAAATACTTTCTTTTCCACTTTCACATTTCAGCTAGGTTCTATTTATAAATCGTTTAATCTTCTAAGATTGTTTGGCGGATATGTTAGTTTCTTGTACTAGAGGCTATGTTAATCTCCTTTATATTTTGCAGTACTACTGATATTTTAAATGCCGACTACATACGATGTGTGTTATCATAAAACCCAAAGAACTCCAGTTCAGTTTGAATACTAAAATCGAAATCCTGCATTGTAATAATAAACATTGTTATCAAACTCAGAAGCCAAGAGTAGGCATTGTTTGAGCAACCGACAACAAGTTTTATATTCCATGGCAATTGTCAAAGCGCTGTGCTGATGGACACGGCTCAGAACACACGAAAAGGATTTGGAAAGGCACAGAAAGCCATGATCTTGAGGTGCGACTCTTGATCCTCTCTAGAAAACCATTGGAAGCGATCACACGTAAAGCTGGAGCGGTAAGGTCAGTGCATCAATTGATGTCACTGCAGCGGCTTTTACCCCTCTTTCAGGAGGGTCCTAGATTCGAGTTCTGGCGGCGGCAGGATTTTCGACACTAGCTTTTCCAGCTAGATCGAATTCAGTCACTTTGCCTGGAGGAAATTCTAACGGCTCCGACTGCTCCTGATCAGTAGTTTTCGTAGTTTCTCCGATCAACAACAGGTAGGGCCATGCGCAGTCTCCTTCCTCTTCCTTGTCCCTATCTCCTCCTTGCACTCTTGCTTACACTAACATGCACTACACTACCACATATTGCGGGAGACCGGTCGTTAGCTTAGAAGCATTCCGACTGGGGCAGTGTCCCGCTGGTGGGGAGTCCCTGGTTAAGAAACCCACTAGCCGACGTACGTCGACGCCGGATCTTTCCACCCAGTAAGAAGATCACCGCCATCTCCCAAGAAAAACATAATGCTACTTACGCGACTAATGAACAAAGTAGTTGACGCGCGGAACCAGGAAAAATTCAATCAATCAGAACACGTAGGCGGTTAGTGAGGTGCGAACAGGTTTTCGCGCCAGGCTGAATTGTTTAAAGCTAGTGAGGTGAGAATTTATGATTAGTTTGAGGTTTCAGAGCTTGGTATTGTTTGGTCGAGTGTTAGAATTGTGATTTGATATTTTATTAACGAAGTAGTTGGAATATTTAATTTAAAATGAACTCCGTGTTCGAGGGATGTATATTAGGGTAGCTCCGTAGATGGAAAAATTATTCAATAAGTAGCTGAATATATAGTCAGTCGCGAGTAGGTGTTTCATACGAAACACAGATTGGGATAGTTGCGACCGCGTATTATTAAATTTTGTGGAATATTCGCCAACAGCAAACGTTGAGGACATTATGAAATATTTTTAATTAGCAAGGATAAAAATTGTTATAACTATTTCATGGACCAAAACTCTGCTAGTCAATGAGAAGAGATCTATCAAGATATTATAGTAAACGTACGAACTATAATATTCAAACCCATTACGGTGTGTTAATGTTTCCATTAAAAAGCTATTCTCATGAGATAGAAAAGAATTTGTAATATACATACGAATAACAAATGTTAAATTAGTATTGTTGAGAAAGGTTGATTTATAATGGTTACCATCTATCCAATAATTGGTTTCAATCAATAGAATTTCCAGGAATCGTGATTCTGTATGGGATTACGCGTCCTGCTCACAACAGGTACGGGTAATATGTTGTATGTCGAACTCAAATTAAGTTGAAAATAAATATAATAGTTTAGTGTTAACATAGAAAAATTTGTGAGCACGGCATGGTAAGGGTAAATAATATTAACAATAGCAGGGAAAATGTCCTTCATTGCATTAGATGTTTTGAAACAGTATCCACAATGATAAATATCAGAGGAAAGAAATGTCAGTTTCGAAAATTGATCATTCTCGTTGATTATTCTTTTAATATTCATTTTAGTTTGATGTTGCATCCTGTAAATCGCATTTATTTTAGGATTTTAGAATCATTAACCACCGAGTGCAGTAAATGTAATTAGAGTTAGTACTTAATTCTCTTTCGTACTTCTAGATGAAAAGCCTATAAACTATCAAAATATTCGAGGATTTTTTGCATTGCAAATTTATTAATAAAGAGCTCTTATATGCATTCTTCAACAAACGCAATGGTCAATATTAAACAACGTTATATTTTAGTCTCCCACAGTTGCATGTCTGCCCGGCGGAATTCGCTGTCCGTTAAGCTAGGTGTTGGGAAGAGGAGTCTGAAAGTCAAGAGAAAGCGTGCGCAGATGATTTTTCCCAAACGTCAATACAGTATTTATCTGTTTGACCACTTTCTTCAACTAAATATTTTGTGAACAGCAACTAGTTCAATCATTCGCAGTAATTCACTTTGGGTTGTAAATTGCAAAATGCATAGTATTGCTCTGTAATAATCGTTCTATAACTAAAACGGAACTCATCAACGATTAACTTCATTGGGCGAAATAAAACACGAATCTCAAGCTATCTTTATTTGTTACTGCTTCACATTATTGTCTCACTATACTATTTTATTTATCCTCATCAAGTTAACTATAAGCATTTATCGTGTGTATTGTTTTGCATTTTATTTCCAGTTAACCTAGTAGTAAAATTCCAAGCCATGTCTGAGCTTCACCAATATCCATTCACGTTCACCCGCCTGCAACCAGCCCGCTAGGCAGAATCAGCCGCCAGGATAAAACACGCATGCAAAGCTAAAATGATTTCAGAGCCCTATAGTGGTAAGTGTTTCTTGTATAAATAAGAAATTAAAACCAGGCGTGAGAAAATGAAAAACAAAGGAATTGAAGACTTTCGGTGTCCATGAAATTGCGTAGCAATGTAGTGACCATGTTATTCGCCATAAACTGATGATCTCCTTGAGGCTTTGATCTGGAACCCGAGAAGCAGTTGGTGAAAGCATGGACGACCTTAGAAAGAGAAGAGAGGTGTGATGTGGTCAAAAATTAATTGAAACTAAAACGAGATAGTGACAAGATATACATAATAGATGCAAGACGTCACATGCGTGTAGAATCTTGGAAAGTATGAAGAACGAAATGGACTATTTGATCTTTTGTCTCCTTTAATTGCAACAGCAAATGTGCTGCAATATCACTAAGATTGCACGCCTCGTATCGGGCTTATTTGATTTAACAGTCAATGCCCGGTCGTCTAGTTGAAATCAATGCGATATTACACCACTTTTAAAGCAATGATTCTAATGGAGCAGCACAGGAGGTTAATCTCCATAAGGATATTGAGTACAGACGGCACTTTGCATTCTGCGCTCAGCTTCGTGGCTGCAACTGTTCCAAAAGAAGGCGAAGGTGGCGCGCGAAGCGGCAGCGGGCAGAAGCGCAGCGTTTTGAGCAAAGCGCCGAAGATAACGCTATACCCCCGTTATTGGCTCGTAACGCGCTGTGCGACGCAAGAAGCCTCGAACCGTAAAGGTGTTTCAGTGGCGTACAGAAAGAATAGTGGCAGTTCGCCCGACGGCCCCTGAGGAACGCCACGTGTGGAGGCCTTCGGCGTTTTGATGGATCGCGACTCGAATGTTCCGCCCGCCGAAATGGGTTAATAATAGATGAAATTTATTCTACAATTTGGGCAGATGATACCCGGTGTCAGAAATACGAAAGTACAGTTACATTTGCATATAAAAAATCCATATAAAAACAAAATGTGTTTGTCCTTTACTAGATATGTATATGGTATTTACATTCCTATACTACAAACGAAAATACATATATACTAGCAGATAAATAAACTTCGTAGTACACAAACATACATACCTACAAACTTACAATAATTATTACATTTCTAATACGTAAGACACTCGTTACTATAAAAAAATAAATGAATAAATACTGCCTGTCAGCATAGCCTATAGAAACAGTTTTCGACTTACGAAACTAACGAAAGAAATGGGAAATGCTTCCTTCACTTCACTTCACTTCACTTGACTGCACTGCGTATCACTTTATCTACGTATTAAATTTTCAATGCACCAAATGTAAATACACATAATCGCATTTCACTTAACTTTACTTAATTTCGATACATTTTCACCCTATTGACTAATTTCCTACATTTTTCTAAAACCTCGCTGAGCAAGAAGGGTTCAAAAACTGCCGCTTCTGGCAAATCGTTCCAACCTACTATAGATCTGTTTACAAAGGAGAATTTCCCTACGTCCGTTCTTTGTATTCTTGTTCTAATTTTATATTTGTGATCAAATCTATTTCAATTATTCTTTTCTGCTTACCTAGCCTTCCCTGAATTTCCTGCCATGCGGAGCAATCAACGTAAGATCTATAAATCGTTGCCCCCTTCCCCTCCGGCGTTCTAATGATTCCCAATGCGCAGGTGTGTTCCTCGAAATTTGTATTTTGCCGCTCTGTTTTCTATCTTTCAAGCTCTTTCAATTCCTAATCTGCTTAAAGATTCCAACAACTTGGTCCGTATTCTATTACCGACCTAACAAACAAGTTATACGCGAAAAAAAACAGATTAATTCTCTTTACCCGAGAAAACGCTGCATTTACATTGAACTGCACAGAATATCAAATAGTCAATTTAATTTTACATAACTTCTGCACATTTATCACTGTTCAAGCCGAAGAAAGCGGTACCCAGAAGGGCTCATCCTCCAAAGCATGTAATAGATCACCTACACCTTTGGATGTGGGCAAAGGGTCTGTAAACGTACCGCGTCAGATTTTTTCGTAGTGGTGCCGTGTGTTGGGGAGTTTTTTCGATAGGTGTTTTAAATCGCAAAAAACTGCATTTCCTTATTGTATTATAAATGCAAGTGAAAGTTTGTAGATGAACTGTCAGCTCATGAAAAGACTGTATAAGTGGATAAAGAAAAGCGTCTGCTTTTGTTTTGAGCTAAACATAGCTTTTCTAAGCGTCTAGTTTTCAAGGGAAGAATTCAAAAATAACTTTCCTCTTAACTTAATGTCAGATTGTCAGTTTAGGTGCGTGTGCATATAAAATTAGCATTACATTTATGTTATTACAGAGACAAAGGAAAATTCGGTTGCTACGTCCAGCCAAGTACAGAGGCCCAAGAACGATGCTTTTCATAAATGTGTGAAATTCAGGTTGTATTCTTACGATATACAACTATAACAATTAAGAGATAAACTAAGGCTGCTCTAATATTTTAACAGCTCGATACTAGAAGAGTATGGGCGATGTACTATGTGTATAATGAATGCCGTTTATTAGGTAGTTTGTACTATATTTTGCCTGCGACTAGTCGTGGAAACAAAAATTTGTAGCGAATTCCCCCGGGAATTCGTGATAGTTCAGGTGCATAGTCTGCCGAGACTTACCTGAACTGCTCCAAATGTTGATTCGAATAAACAAAAGTTCACGTCGTCAGTCAGGGAGTTTGAATATTAAGAAACGAACTTTGCCCAATAATTGGGTAGACTTTTCTCGCATGTGACAAGAAGAATTAGAAATTTAGATGTTAAAAAAATAGAAATTAACGGTCCGACGTCACCGAAAATTATATTTCAACCAAATTTCGAAGTAAAATGAGGTAAAATCAGTTCGATGGCTGTATGACGATATGTGTAAATGACTCCATTTCTGTCTTATTCATCTAACGATTTCAGCATTCCGTTAATTTTCTTCTTGAGCTATCAACTCAGAATAAACTAATCTGAACGAGATGATATTTTAGAAAGCATATTAGTATTTTCATTTTAGTGAAATATCAGCTTTGTGATATTTTAATTTTATATCATTGAAATAATAATAAGAAGTTTTCAGATAAAGAATACGTACCATATTAACTATCATAATATTTATCTAACAAAGCTCACAGTAGTAACTTTGTGCATCAAATAGAGGCGAAGCACCTGCGAAGATCGACGCCATTTACTGTCACAACGAGGAGGCGTTTCTTCTGTTCGATCTATCGACCCATTTCAGACCGCCCCTCGGCAGTTAAGAATCGACGTTGAGGAGCTCGCCCCAAGAGGTATTAGGTTCGACGTCCGGCGAAGGAGCGTCTTTTGCCGCCATGTGATGGCGTAAGCGGAAGAGCAGAAGGGCACGAGAATAGTCCTAGACGAGCAGATAGAGGCGACGTTGGCTTGTAAAAGTAGCTCAGTAAATGTGATGACATATCAGATCTTCTAACAATTCTAATAAAACTTCGAACTCTAAGCTGCAAGATTATCGTGCTCGTGATGGCAAAATGCAATTGATAACAAAATATTTTAAATTGATTGGGTATAACTTGGTGTCTATTAATTACAGTAATAAAGTAAAATAAATTGCGTAAATAAAATGGTTAACGTTTTCATGCGGTAAACGGCTAAAAAACGCATTTCAAGTTTGCAAACAGGCGATAGCCGAAATTTGTAACCGACCGAACCTGTTGTTGTGTCGTTCCAATACTGTCAATACCATCTTCACGATAAAAAATCATGTAAACAGAAAACCAATTCAAATGAAATAATCATGTATATTTGGCTGTAGCTTGGTAGTTGTTAACGAAGGTTAGAAACTTCTTACCGACAGCCAGCCGTCAAGGGGTGAATTTTCGTTCTATGTTGGATTTGCGTTCAGTAGATACAACACTATTTTACAGCTAGTGATGCCTAAAAGCAGTACATACTTTCTCGCCCGTATTTTCAAGCAAAATTGCGCGAAAGGACGCAAATTACGCGAATACCAACGACACACGATGCATATTTTAGCCGTAAATAATTATATTAATTTATATTAATGCCCGAATCAAAGGTAGCAGTCATTATCACCTTCGAATTATCTGACTGCAGTGTTACAACAATGGGTTACAAACAACAATGACCGCTAATTCGTATGGGATACTAAGTTCCCCATTAGGTTTGTTAATACCACTAGCAAAAAATGAAAATAAAAACTATATTTAAATATTTTTTATATTCATCAAAATTACTCCATTTTTACATGCATTACGTTTTATTCCCGCGTCTTAAGAAATGCGAAATCATCTATTTAATTTAACATTTAACTCAATTAAAGGGCGCATTTTAAAATAGATTTAAAACAATTTCTACAAGTTTCGTTTTAAAGCTTACAACAAATCTTGAAGAAGAAATGAAGAAAAAATAAGAAATAATATACAAATTCTTACTTGCATAACATCCAACTGTATGGCATTTTGCTTTCACGAAGTGTATTCAATTGGGAGCGGTCGACTATTTCTGTCACCAAATTACTAAAAAAATACTCATTTCAAAAACTTCAGCCTGAGTTTATTTAAAGATCTGTTTTTATGAATGCATTTCATTAAAAATTGTATCTTCATAATTTTAGGTGTTGGAAGACTCCGAAAATATTTTGAATTTTTTCAATTCTCGGCAAATCGGAGTTTTCACCAACATGAGAATTGCACTATTCTCTTCTCGTTGTCCTTCAGACTATCTAACAGCAAAATATAATCAAAATCGATGGCGCCATTCTTTTAACATTTTGAAAAGTCCCAGGAGTGTCATGCAAAATACTCTCTAAAATTAAAATATCGGTTTCAAATTGACGGGGCCGAGACATCAGCCAGATCAGTTGGGAATTATCTCTTTTAGAGAAAATTAGCTGAACGGTTTTAGCCGCTAACGTTGTTCAGAAACACAGGCGTTTTGCCGTCAATTGATTTTTCGATGTCAAGGGCCCATAAAACATTGATTGTGACTACACCACTTGTTAGAGAATTTTTTCTAAATTTGGCAACTGGGTTTATGCGCTTTTTCGTTACCACAGCCCTGTAATAAGGGTGTTGCTGCCGAAAATTTGCCTTTTTTTTTAGCAGCTTTACATCACTTTCTCTTCTTAAGAAGTTCCTTCTTTAGAGCGAGAAAGTAAAAATGGAATAGAATTAAGATTATTATTATTATTATTATTATTATTATTAATGAGTGGACTAGTGGCAAGAGAAAGCTGGCGCTTCTACGTCCATATTGTGCTTGTGGAACGATAAACCCTCGTGTTCCAACTAGAGTTGGCCGTCCAAACAGGCAGAGCCAAAGCGCGGAATGTGTGTGTAGAGGGTGGGTCTCATTGCGCCGTTTGTCAAAGGGCGATAAAAGGCTCTGGTTGCACGCGCCCTTTGCGCAGAAGAGGAGAGGCCTCCGTCAAAGGGCCTGGCCCTTCGTCCCTTTTCCCTCAACACAGCGACTGCCCCGCACCTCTGCTCGCTCCACCGCCCTGCTCTGCACTTCTCGATATTCAAGCGTTGTACCACTGCACGAAACTTCCGTTCTATCACTAGGTTCCTATTGCCCTACCCCGCCCAGTTCATTAAACAATGGATATTTTATGAAGGTGTTGGGGAGGAAGAGAGATTATTTCGTTTTAACTTGACTAGCTTATATTTGTATGATTTTCACTTTTCCATTAATAATTTTACTGAATGGAGAAAATAAAAATATCCTTTTGATTATTTGTTTAAGTCCGATGACTCTAGATAGATTTTAATATAGTAACTTACCGAAATATTAGGCAAAAATGTTTTGAATTTCAAAACCTTTGTTAAAAAAATTTTAAGAAAATTTAAATTTAAAATTTCAAGAACAATACCTAGGTTTACCTTGTTCACTTTTCAAATAATACCAATTACAAATGTACTGTGATAAACCAAGAACCCCAGCTTTAATTTGAATGCTAAAATCGACATTCAGCGTTAGGAGTATTGACGTTGTATGCAAGTTCGAAAGTCACAGAATACGCGTGGTTAGAACAACCCATCAACAAGTGTAGTATGCATTCTTGGTGTCAGAGCGCTGTTCAGATGGAGAAACACGGCCCCAAACACATTAAACATTGGGAGATGTGGCTCAGGGCATCAACTGATGTCACTGCCGTCCCTCTGACCGGGAGGTTCTAGGTTCGGGTCCCGATGATGGCAGGGTTTTTGACGTTAACTTGTCAGCTAGGTAAAATTCAGTCTGTCTGGAGGAAAACTCTAACAAACGGGCCACGGACCGCGCGCGATCTTCCCTACCTCTTTTTTGTCCTATCCTTACCCCTTACACACACACTAACATGCACCACACTGCCACACATGCTTAGAGCTTGTCCTGGTGGAAGATACCCGGTTGGGGAAACCTCCGCTAGCCGGCGGGTGGAGTCGGCGCCGAGATCTCGCCACACAGCGGGGGAAGATCACCGCCGCCTCCTCTCATGAAAAATACGCACTAAACTGTACGGGACTAATGACCAAAAGAAGTAAGTTGTGCCGGAATCTTCGCAATCAATCATGTCACTGCAGCGCCTCTAACCGGGAGGTCCTAAGTTCGAGTCGTGACGGCGCTTGGGATTTTTCAACTTACTAGCTTTTCAGGTGGGTCCAGATTCAGTCGCTGCCTGGAGGAGAATTCTGGCGGCCGGCTGCTCTGATCGGTACTTTTCCGTGGTTTCTCCGATCAACACCAGGTGAATGCCGGAGCAGTACCCTACCAAACGGGCCATGGACCGCGCGCGATCTTCGCTACCTCTTTTTTGTCTTATCCTTACCCCTTACACACACTAGCACGCCGCTACACGTCACACATGCTTAGAGCGTCGATGAATGCCCAGTTGAAACCTCCGCTAGCCGACGGTGGGTCGGCGCTCAGATCTCGCCATACAGCGGGGGAAGTTCACCGCCGCCTCCTCATGAAAAACACGCGCGCGCGCTAAACGTACGGGAGTAATGACCAAAGTAGTGGACGCGCCCGGAATCACTAACAATCAATCATGTCACTGCAGCGCCTCTGACCGGGAGGTCCTAAGTTCGCGTCGTGACGGCGGCAGGATTTTCGACACTAGCTTTTCAGGTGGGGCGAATTCGTCGCTGCCTGGAGGAGAATTCTGGCGGCCGGCGCTCGGTCGTACTTTTGTTTCATCACACCAGGCAATGCCGGGCAGTACCCTACCAAACGGGCCGCGCACGATATGTCCGTCCTCTTCCTTGTCCTATCCTCTCCTCTTACACACACACACTTACACTAACAGGCACTACACTACCACAGATTCCGCGAGACCGGTCGGGAGCTTAGAGCTTGTCCCGGCTGGGGCGGTGCCCCGCTGGTGGGAGTTTCTGGTTGGAAACCCTGTGACGGTAGGTCGGCGCCGGATCTCGCCATCCAGCAGGGGAAGACCACCGCAATCTGCCGAGAAAAAACATGCACTACACTAACGGGACTAATGACCAAAGCATTTGACGCGCCCGAAAACACGAAAAAAACGAACCAAACCAATCAATCACCACATTAGAAGCAAAAGGGAGGAGAGGGCATTGCGACCTTGTAGGAGAACGCAAAGAACCACTCTCGAGAGAGATACTGAAGCGTGTACACGTAAGCAACTGGCGAGGTGCTAATAGTTTTCCAGCATGAGGGATTATTTAAATGATAGAGAGACGGGAACTTATGGTTTGATAGATTGGAATTGTGCAAATATTAGTATTGAAATGTAATTGTAATTTTTATTGACGTAGTTGGAAATTTGAAGTCAAATAGACTCAGTCTTCTGAAGTTTCTTACAATGCTATACTGTATATTAGGATAGCTACGTAGATGGAAGGAGTTTTCGATAAGTAGCTGAAGATAGACATTAGCGCGTAGGTGTGTCATATGAAGCACAGCTGAGGAAAGTCGCAACCGTGTATTGATTGTATGTGAAATATTAAATCCCATTGAGACCAAATCGTTGAGGACATTCTGGAACATTTTGAATTTATTTTAATGATAGGTAAGAAAGCTAGAATAGGGATACAAGGATTTCATATGGACAACATTCTGTAGATTCAGCTGAGAATCTGAGAAGACATTTTAGTAAGCTTTTGAACTGTAATAGAAACCGTACGGTATTTAAATGTGTGTACATAGAAAAGTAATTATCCATGAGCTCAATAGAAATTGTAAATACATAAGAATAAAAGTTAAATTTTTGTTGTTGAAAGAGGCTGATAATTTATTTTTATTGCCATCAATTAAATAATTGGTTTTAATCAGTAGAGTGTTCAGGAATCTGTGTATAGAATTGCACGTCTACAAGCAACAAGTAAGGGGTAAAATGTAGTACATGGAACTGAGAATTATAATGAAAAAAATAATAATAAATGAATGTCACTATTGAGTATTTATGAGAATGTATGAGTATAGCAGGGCAACAGTGGAAATAACAATATTAATAATAGCAGTGGATATAATTCATGTCATAAGGCTGGTATAATTACTTGTAGATAACATCTAGAGCTATTAATATTAAACATCGTCAAAGGAAGGGCAATTCTCAATGGCTAGCCCTAGCGCAAGAGACGACGCATTCTTCAGGACACCACACAATATGGACTCTCTCGAATATTCTAAGCAATTTACTCTTCCGTAATATTGACCTCAATCAAAATATACAGCCGAGGACGCATGCAAATCCTCCACTCGCTCAAAGACACGTGCGAGGCACACAGGGGCTGCACACTCGCACGCAACTGACAGCAGCGGATGTTGCTCGCTGCAGGCGAGTGGCTTTTGCCCTCCAGCTGTCTCTTCTTCCTGCCTTCTGAAGATCGGTGTTGTGCTAATTTCAGCATTAAATTTTGTAATGTTATTTTCTGAACAAAAAAATCGTATCAAATCAAGAAAAATATATCAGACATTTACGTTTGCGACACATATGGAGTTCTTTCGTGCACAATTTCGTATATAATGTCAAAAACTGTATATCACATCCTTGTTTTCGAATGATTTATTAATTAGAGTGTAGATTTAAAGTAATGAATTTCCTTTAGTGTTCACAATCTTCCGAAACATTGGCAAATCGTCAAAAATTGACAAAACGTATGAGACGCAAACCCAGAAAAAATATCTTGATGTATTGAAACATACAGTTATCCGGTTCAGTTAACAACCTCCCTGAAAACTGAAGCAATACATGAAAAAGATCTGCAATGGAATGGAAAAGGTCGTTGAAATCGCCCTGCGCCGATCGATGGTCAGTTGCAGCGTTGTTTCGTCGGCGACAGACGTTAATTCCCGCAGCAGCGACAGAGCGCGATCCGTCATCGTTCCACATATTCGCCTCGCGGCCCACACACGCCCTCGCCCGAGCCCTCCCTCTCGCCCGCGCCCTCGCCTACGTCCTCTCCCACATCCTCGTCCACGCTCTAGCTCTCGCCTCCCACCTCTCCTCCCTCCCCTCCTTACACCCGCTGTGGCCTCCACCTGCACCTACCCACGCCTACGCCCCATGCCCTCTGTCACCCCTCACCACGCACGCGCCTGCTCCACCTCACCCAAACTCCACTCGCCCGCACCCCCTCCCGGCAATGCCCCCGCCCTAAGAAAGCCTGTGACAACTCTCCCCGCACGCCCCTGCCGCCGCTTTCTCCCTCTGCCTGCTCTCTTCCCCTGCCCCTCTCTCTCCCTCCCTCTCTTCCACCACCTTGGCCCTCCCCATCTGCTCTTACCTTTGACCGCCCCACATTGCCTCATGCACGCGCCTGCTCCTTTCTCCCACCCAGCCTCACTCGCCCGCACCTCAGCAATGCCCCCGCCTGAAAGCCTGCTTGACAGCTCTCCCTTGCGCCCCTGCACCCGCCGCTTTCTCCTCTGCCTGCTCTGCTTTACCCCTCTCTCCTCCCCTCATACACCCGCACCTTGCCCTCCCACCTGCTCTTACCCACGCCCACCCCCCCACATGCCCTCGCCCGCACCCTCACCACTGCACGCGCCTGCTCACCCACTCACCCAACGTCACTCGCCCGCACCCCTCCACGGCAATGCCCCCGCCGCTTTCTCCCTCTGCCTGCTCTCGCCCCTCCCCCTCTCTCCCCCCTCGCCCACACCCGCACCTTGGCCCTCCCACCTGCTCTTACCCACGCCCACGCCCCCCCACATGCCCTCGCCCGCACCCTAACCACCGCACGCGCCTGCTCACCCACTCACCCAAACTCACTCGCCTGCACCCCTCCACGGCAATGTCCCCGCCCTGAAAGCCTGCTTGACAACTCTCCCCGCGCGCCCCTGCACCCGCCGCTTTCTCCCCTCTGCCTGCTCTCGCCCCTCCCCCCTCTCTCTCCCTCCCCTCGCCCACACCCGCACCTTGCCCTCCCACCTGCTCTTACCCACGCCCACGCCCCCATGCCCTCGCCTGCACCCCTCACCACCGCACGCCCCTGCTCACCCACTCACCCAACGTCACTCGCCGCACCCTCCACGGCAATGCCCCCGCCGCTTTCTCCCCTCTGCCTGCTCGCCCTACCCCTCTCTCTCCCTCCCTCGCCCACACACCTGCACCATGGCCCTCCCACCTCCTCTTACCCACGCCCACGCCCTCCCATGCCCCTCGCCCGCACCCTAACCACGCACGCGCCTGCTCACCCACTCACCCAAACTCACTCGCCCGCACCCCCTCCACGGCAATGCCCCTGCCCTGAAAGCCTGCTTGACAACTCTCACCGCGCGCCCCTGCACCCCGCTTTCTCCCTCTGCCTGCTCTCGCCCCTCCCCACCTCTCTCTCCCTCCCTCGCCCACACCCGCACCTTGGCCCTCCCACCTGCTCCTACCCACGCCCACGCCCCCCCACATGCCCTCGCCCGCACCCTCACCACCGCACGCGCCTGCTCACCCACTCACCCAACGTCACTCGCCCGCACCCCTCCACGGCAATGCCCCTGCCCTGAAAGCCTGCTTGACAACTCTCCCCGCGCGCCCCTGCACCCGCCGCTTTCTCCCTCGCCTGCCTCGCCCCTCCACCTCTCCCTCCCCTCGCCCACACCCGCACCTTGGCCCTCCCACCTGCTCCTACCCACGCCCACGCCCCCCCACATGCCCTCGCCCGCACCCTCACCACCGCACGCGCCTGCTCACCCACTCACCCAAACTCACTGCCTGCACCCTCCACGGCAATGCCCCTGCCCTGAAAGCCTGCTTGACAACTCTCCCCGCGCGCCCCTGCACCCGCCGCTTTCTCCCCTCTGCCTGCTCTCGCCCCTCCCACCTCTCCCTCCCTCCCCCTCGCCCACACCCGCACCTTGGCCCTCCCACCTGCTCTTACGCACGACCACGCCCCCCACATGCCCTCGCCCGCACCCTCACCACTGCACGCGCCTGCTCACCCACTCACCGAAACTCACTCGCCCGCACCCCCTCCACGGCAATGCCCCCGCCCTGAAAGCCTGCTTGACGGACAACTCTCCCCGCGCGCCCCTTGCACCCGCCGCTTTCTCCCCTCTGCCTGCTCTCGCCCCTCCCCCTTCTCTCTCCCTCCCCCTCGCCCACACCCGCACCTTGGCGCTCCCACCTGCTCCTACCCACGCCCACGCCCCCCCACATGCCCTCGCCCGCACCCTCACCACCGCACGCGCCTGCTCACCCACTCACCCAAACTCACTCGCCCGCACCCCCTCCACGGCAATGCCCTCGCCCTGAAAGCCTGCTTGACAACTCTCCCCGCGCCCCTTGCACCCGCCGCTTTCTCCCCTCTGCCTGCTCTCGCCCCTCCCACCTCTCCCTCCCTCCCCCTCGCCCACACCCGCACCTTGGCCCTCCCACCTGCTCCTACCCACGCCTACGCCCCCCCACATGCCCTCGCCTGCACCCTCCCCACCGCACGCGCCTGCTCACCCACTCACCCAAACTCACTCGCCCGCACCCCCTCCACGGCAATGCCCTCGCCCTGAAAGCCTGCTTGACAACTCTCCCCGCGCGCCCCTGCACCCGCCGCTTTCTCCTCTGCCTGCTCGCCCTCCCACCTCCTCCTCCCTCGCCCACACCCGCACCTTGGCCCTCCACCTGCTCTTACCCACGACCACGCCCCCACATGCCCTCCCGCACCCTCACCACCGCACGCGCCTGCTCACCCACTCACCCAAACTCACTCGCCCGCACCCCCTCCACGGCAATGCCCCTGCCCTGAAAGCCTGCTTGACAACTCCCGCGCGCCCCTGCCCCGCCGCTTTCTCCCCTCTGCCTGCTCTCGCCCCTACCCCCCTCTCTCTCCCTCCCCTCGCCCACACCCGCAAGTTTCCTGAGAGTTCCGTACGTCTTTTTTAGCACGAATTCAAACTTGTGACAACATTCTCGCATACTCGTGGTATAATCGTTAATACGCCCCAGGGCAGCGTTTTGTTTACACAAGTGTAATGTCGACGTGTCGATTTGCGGATGTGACTCACCAACGAGTGTTTGCCTAATCTCAAAGTACAATAGACCAATCAGTATTCCATAAGGACAAGTAGTGTTTTCTATGTAGTGTGTTAAAAATAATTTAAGTTGTTGCACTATGAGTTTCGCTGTTAATCGTTGGGAAAGAAAGATCCTTTACTGAAGTAGTCAAGTTTCTATAAATTACTTATAGATTAAATCATGCTAATTTGTGTTTTGAAAACATCAGTTTTTATTTACTCGTAGCCATTATGAAGTTACCGCTGTCACTGGGCTCGATGAAAGTACTAGAGATGAACTTGGTATGAAAGAGACGTTTTTCAAAAGCAATAGAAACTTACGGCGTCGGATCACAAATAATGGAATACTAACGCATTATTCTCATTCTTCGTACTCGATTTAGGAAGTCGCGGAATGGTTTATTGAATTGCCTTCTACACCAAGAACGTTTTTCTATATGCAATCTCTTTTCTTATCGCACGTAAATGAGGAACATGAACTTCCGTACGATGAGAATAATTAGGAAAACGCATTCCACACGAAGGTAAGTATGATATTCTTTGCTTCGAAGTGATGCAAAGAGATATACGCTGCTACAATGACCACACAGAGACACTTTCAACGGAAAACATATGTATGATGAAATAAATTCAAAAGAATAAAATTACTCGAGAATTGCCAGAAACGCACCTAGTTTGCCATTTGTATAAATGTATTTCATGAGCAATTTGTGCTGTTTTCTGCCTGTTCTGATTTCTGGAGTTAAGATTATTCACTTACTTTTTATATATCTTAATATGTTTTTGCTGCTTTCAGTTTCTGCTTCAGCACATAGACAAATCTAAGAGGAAAAAATGGGAATGAACCTAATGTTCATATGGAAAGAGATGTAGATAGTCGGATCGTGATAAGTTTGGTCAAATAAGGAAAGGTTATCAAGAAAAGTTTCATTTGGCAACAAAACACTAAAATATTGAAACAATTCGCCTACAGCTATTTCTAAAACTCACTTCGCGAAATACGTAGTTCTAAATGTATATAAAAATAGTTCAAAAATACGGATGTAGCATTGTTTCAGTTATACATGTCATAAACAGCAAATAACCAACTTAAACTGTTCTTTGTGTTACCGTCCGTGTGCAGTTCAATACATTTCATAATATATCATTTTAAAATCATTTAACTAATTATCATTTTCTTCAAATAAGTGCGCTGTCAACAACTACGGTATCTTTACATAAACTGATTTATTTCAATTGTTCTTAACGAATAGCGCGGACTGTTAAATCCCCAATGGATAACGCCCATTAAGAATGGCTTTTCGTTCCTTTGTTAATCTGTGTGAAATTCATATTAACAGTACAGTATTGCGAGAAACTTCGGAAGAGCTGAATTGGAAATTAATTTCCACTCTGCCCCGCAGTTGACTGAGCTGCTGTGAAGAGCGAGGTCTTTACTCTTATTATTACTGTTCATTTACATTAATATTCGAACAGACAGACCTCGATTTACGCTCTGCTTTTCACAAACGACTCCAGAGATTCAAGAGCTCTGGAAGCGGCACTGCGCATGCGCGCAATCAGAAAATCTTTTTAACCGTTCTACCAAACGAAGGGCTAAAATCGTATTGTATTGCTGCAGAGTTACCTCAATTGCAATCAAGTCTTAATATTAAAATATCACGGACACCTGCGTATCTGGGAGGTTTTCTTCTTCCTCCTTACATACGCAACTTTCCTTAGGCCCAGCGAGAAGTTGCAAGTCTGTGTGAGAATTACTATTAAACAAAAGACCGACCGGCCTTGTTCGGTGCGGAATAGTTGTAGTTATTATTTGTTGTTTGCGCTGGGGTAGTGGAGGCTCTTGTCCCGGCTGCAAACTTAATATAAAAGGCACATACGCTCCACGGGCGAAGACAAACAATGGCAATTCACAGCCCTGCTGCACAAACAAAGCGCCATAATCAAACACTGAGCAGTTTTAGGCGAAATGGAACAGCCGTCCGAGCACCATAAAATCGTAATAGAATTAAAATTGAACCACTCGCATAAAACTAGAGCGCAAATTAAATGATCATATTAAATAATTGACAAGATTGCAGATATTATTTGATTCTCCGGTCTCAATAGTAAACATTTGAGATTAGTCGTTTCATTTTGCAGCCATAGTCGCGGGGTGTGGCCTGCATTGTTTTGTTTCCACATCTCATTTTGAGGTCGTACATGGCGGTTGTTAGGATGTTAAAAGGAGCTGCTGCGTTTCATGCGGTGTTATTTCAGTTTTATGCGAAGAAATAAGACTTCAAAAACAAGGTACTATCAAGAATTTTATCGCATATAGTGTAATTCGTCGGGCATTTTATGCTAATATTTACCCACGTATGGTATACATCCGTTATAAACTTCACTTAATTACTATGTAATTTGTGAAAATTTCACGTGAAACATTAGTTGGTGCGTCACCGATGTAATTATTACCTATACAGTATTTGAGTACCTGCGAGTGTGCATGTGAGTGCGCATCCGTCACTCCCGGTTCGACTGCTTCCCGTCCACCCGTCGAGACACACGAGGTATCATTCTAGGCGTCCGTCTTCTGGTGGGGAACTAATCATTTTTTTCGGATCCAGACAAAACATTGTATTAAGACCTTTCCAAAAACTTGTTTTGCGTTTCTTAGCGCTGTCGTCTTAGGAAATATGCCGAGAATTACACCAACTCCACCCAAAAAGGGCTAAGTAGGTGGCGATGAATGCGACGAGTGAATCGGCGCGCGAAAGATTTCATTTCTATTGCATTCGTATTAACGTATTTTTACAAATAAATTTGCAAGAACCTACCAATAGTATTGCCTCGAAACGTATTGAATTTGAAGGACTTCAAGTAAATTCGGAGAAAACCAAACTGTGAGTAATTCTACAGAAGCACATTTACGTTCTTACGTTCGATTACTCGCATTTACATTCTTAAGCGCGCAAATACCGATTTTCAGATGAATATCACTAACAATTTATAAATGTGACAACTAATTTATTCTCATTGAAACACAACTAACACCTTATTCATATAAACATAGAAAACAGTCGCCTTTTAACGTTTATATAAATTCGCCCACAAAACATTAGAGAAACTCCAGAAGTAGAAGTAAACACAATTAGATGATTTGGTGGAGTTTTAATCTCTTTAAAAATTAGGGGACAAAAATATGGAAATGCTAAGTAAATCCAGGGAAGAATAAAAAGTAGGTGTAGAAGATTTTGTGTCAGAATTTCCTGAACTCATTGCGAATGATCTCACTAAAGAGTAACGCAGAAGAGCAGCTTACAGATGATTAGTGGATTTTTGTGCATATTAGCAAATAAAAGTAAAAACGTAGCTGTATAAATTCTGACACATACCTGCAAGTATTTTTGTGTTATTGTATAATTTTGAAATTGCAATATTACCCGTTCATATCCTGTGGAGGTAACATACAAGGCCATTGGGTGTTGGAATTTTTGAACCCGAGTAAAACATTATTCAGATGCTACGATTCATTGGTCTAATTCTAGACAATGTAAAAACTTATTTGAACAAATTATGCATAACAAATTTTCAACATATGAAAATACTTTTAAAACAGTTTACAGCGTTAGGTTGCGACGCCACATTAAACCAGTACAGGTAATATGTAGCTAACAACTGCAAAGGAGCAAATAAAACAAATTCATATGTCTTTTTATATTTCATTAATTCTAAGTACTCCATTCAAAGAGAGAAAATACATAGCGTTCTTTTCCACAAAAATGTTAGTTGAGAATAAAATTATCTCTAGGACAGAGAAATGAAAGTGCCAGATTTCCTCTGATGATCAGTTGGTGATATCATGCCAGACATAAGACGTTTCACTTTATTCGTAAATTCTTATCAGCTGATTTTGGTCTTGGCTGAACGTTCATATCTTGATGATGGGCTTCGTTAAAAGTTCATATCAAGGGCTTCTGGTAGTATCAAGGTAAGTAACACTTTCTCCGAAATGCAGATAACATGTGGCTTATCCGATTACTGCCCCAAGCCCTTCATTTATTTGAAAGAAGAATTCACGTACAAGTTCGATATAGTTCAATGCTAGAGGCGAGAAAACCACTAAAATTAATTCACACTGAAATTCACCGATTTGTGGAAAAACAGAAGCGAAAGGCGTTTTTTATAAATGGTAAGAAATTATCATAGATACCCTAGATACATCATAATCCATTTTACGCTTTTTGGAAACGTCCCCATGTTGTAGAAATGTGTCAAATTTAACAAGCAATTTATGTCAATCGGTGGAGTTCTAATCACTCACTTTGTAACGCGCTAGATTCTAAAGCTGAATTTCCATTTACGACGATTTCGAATAAATTGTAGCAAAATAATTTTATGGGTTGCAAATGATTATTCAAACAACTTCTCTAGAATTTTCCAGAAAGCATCTGAATTCATCATAGAAATGTAGCGGATTTCGAAAACCTGTCTTTGGGAACCAAACTCCTCATGTTCACCAAAGCTGCGAAGACAACATCACTGCTGCCCCTGAGCCAACACAGGAAGCGCTACGGTCGAGTGAGTTGGAGGTGGAATAGGCTGAGACGAGAGCGAGTCCTAGGTGCTGAGCTGAGGGAACCCAAGTGGGTTGATGAGTGTGTGGATGCCAGGGTAGCAGGGGGAAATAAGTCATTCTATTCAAGTGGTGAGTGGAAGTGTCGTGACGTCGGAAGGAATAAGGAATCGGCGTCGAATTTTATTGGCGGATCAGAATTTTTCTCTCAGAAAGAATCCACTAGTGGATTTCAGGAGACTGGAGTGCCCATATACTCAATAATTAAATAAATTATGTATATATTGGTAATTCTCGACACTAGTTTCCAAGAAGTATTATAATGAAGTTTATTCTAAAATCATTTCTGAAAATAAACCCACTCGAATAGAAGTAAACATTTTGAATCTGGTAAAGAAAATTAGGATACTTCGAATAAACTCAATTGTCGTTCCAACACAGATTTGATTAGTTGTACTTGTACAATTTATATTTACGCTATGAGACCATTAAGACTATGAACTTTATTTGAAACAATTAAAATTCAAGGTATTTTTATTCCACCTTTAAAATTCACCATTTCTGGAAACGTTTTCGAGTGAATGATATATTCTCACATCTGATGACAGGTGTGTCCAAGAACTTTTTTATTTATTTATTTATTTTTTTTATGTCAAAAACAGTTAACTGTGTATGATGTGCTATGGCGAGAAATGAATTCTGTACACGTTTTGAATATTATGTGATCCCTACACTAAGCCAAATACTACTTAAATTTTGAATGCAGGTAAAACAAAAAAACACTCCCATGTAATAAAATATATTCTCAAGGATCAATCAGCAATACATTTTGGGCTCTTATCCATCATTTTCTTCGTTAAGGAATAGTACTTCCTGCCGCGACAACATTAAAACTATAATGTGAATAACTACATTTCCCATTGAATTCTAGAAGACGTGCACAGATAATGAAGTTACATTTAGGTCCAGAAGCAAAACAAGGAGCCATCTCAGCATTCTGATGTTTTAGTAAACATTCATATTCCCGGTGATTATTCCTCTATCATAACAATAGATCTTATTAGGCGCAATGGAAAGCCGCAGTCATTGTAGCAAAAGCGTGCGAAATTGGCGCGAGCGTGCGTAGCCAATTGATGGGAAAATTCTGGATTGCGCCCCAACGGAAGGTGTGTGGCAGTGCTATTACGCAGCATTCCCTGCGGACCCCCATCGCTTGCGATGTGTCCAGCGCCACATGGACTGCGATTGGGCGCGTAACGAGGGCAGTTAACGGGAGCCAATCACCCTCTGCGATAAGCGTGGCATCGATGGCGCTGGGGCTGTGCGCATGCGCAGAGCGGGGCAGGGGGGCGCCCTCTTCATTGGCTCACAGCGCGCGCGGCGCCGCTCAGCTGCTGAGCTGAGAGCGCTTGCCGGGTGCGTAACAGGCAACCAATGCTTTGGACGCTCTCAGTTGAATGTTTGCCCTCCAACTGAGCAAGAGAGATGCTCAATGGGACATGGCATTGCCCTACAAGGCGACGAAAATGGTTACAGTTGGCACTATTTCACAATAAATAAGTTATTACTAATGACTTAGTCATAGATAATTATAAAGTTCTCGCCAACGTAGGAGGTTTAGAGCATCAGGCTAGTGTCAAGACGGTAGCAGGATTTTCAACGTTAGCTACATAGTTGGGTCCAATTCTGCCGCTGCCTGGGGAAGAATCGTAGTGGCCAGCTACCCCGTTCGGTCATTTTCCGTGATTTCTCTGATCAACACCAGGCGAATGCCGGAGGAATACCCTAACAAATGGGCCACGGACCGCGCGTGATCTCTCCTTCTTCCTTGTCCTGTCCTCACCCCTTACTTAACAGTAACACACACTACCATACGTAACGGGAGACCGGTCAGCAGCTTCGAGCCCCGCTGGTGGGGATATCTGGATAGGGAAAACTCCACTAGTCGACGGTAGGTGGGCGCCGCATCTCACCATTCAGCGGGGCAAGCTATTTCATCTATTAAGATAATTATATATTTGTTTTATATTAGATAAAATTTTCTGAATTTATAATTTTGGTATTTTAGTGCTTTTAACGGCTTACTGTCAGAGAAAATGTGAGATATTTCACCTGGTAACACATTGTGATGTTAAGTGCTATGGATTTACCGTAGTGCAATACAGGACACGGAAACTCGACGTCATTTTGTAAACACGCAGCGTCTATTTTTTTCTGTTCCTGAGCGCAACTTTTTGTCCCCAGCTCATACACGTTTTCATGTTGCCTTGGGCCGCTTCAATAAAACCCTGCGCCTCCTGGTGCATAAAATGGGGATTTATCGAACTTTTGAGATGGTGGAGATTACGTGGTATATACGCGTTTGTTGGAAAATGTAATTACGGAAATTTAAGTATAGATAATATCAGTTCTTGGTAATGCATCATTCGAAAATGGATCGGTTTACAGTTGTTTCGAATTTCTGTTTCAGCAATTTCGTGACAAACATTTTGTCAATGCAAATGATGAATCTTAAAATACATCATGCATCATACACGAAACTCTATTTCACAATTATTAGATTGTTTTATTTTTACTGAAAATGTATTCACTGGATAATTTTCGAATAGAACTTTTAACTTCTCAAGAAAAAATCTAGCCAAAAAATGTTTACAATCCTTCTCTGATACTCAACAATTATAATTTATAATAACTTCAATTAATAATTCATTATCTATATAATTTCTATAATTGTTACAATGTTGAGTATAGAAATGGCGCTTTATTCGTATTAAAATGTTGTGCGCTGGCGCTCGCACAGGCTGTGGTTGCATCCGGCGGTTGCCGTATTCCTAGTTTAATCCCCTGGCGGCGGGGCGTAGAAACACGCGCCGCAGTCACGCGCCGCACGCGCACGCGCACGCGGCAGCTGCCTCGGGGGCGGGGCACTTCGGAAAGGCGGCTCGTGACGACACGCGGAGCGATCTCCTGTGCTGGTCAAGGGGCCTCCATCCAGAGCGAATCTTGCCGGTAGGGCCTGCAGAGGGTCACTTGTCTAATGCGCACTATGTCGGGCATAATGGAAATTGGTGATTCAGCACAATTGAACTTGGACTAGCACTGTTCTTGCCTACGTAGCAGACGCAGTTTAATTTATAATTCCTCTTTCAAAAGATGGATTATTTCGGATTGTCGGTCGCGCCAACTGCTATGGTCGTTGGTGTGAGTGCAGTGCGTGCTGTTTCTCGGGAGGTGTCATTGAATTTCCCCTATGGACGGTGAGATCTGACGTAGACCTACATATGGGTCAGCGGGGTTTTCCCAAAGCAGGTATCTCCCACCAGCTGCGAACCATCCCAGCTGGGACACGCTCTAAGCTTCCGACCGGTTTCCCGCCATGTGTGGTAGCGTAGGGCATGTGTGTGGTGTGTGTAGGTAAGGGGGTAGGGTAGGACAAGGAAGGGGAAGAAAATTTCGCGCGTCCGTGGCCCGTTTGTTAGGGTACTACTCCGGCTTCTGCCCAATGTTTATTGGAGAAACCATGGAAAACAAGCGATCAGAGCAGACGGTCGCTAGGAGTCTCGTCCAGACAGCCGATTCGCCTGATTTCGATCTAGCTGGCGAGCTGGAGTAGAAAGTCCTGTCCCCGTCTAGACGCTAACTAAAGGTCAGAGGGACTGGAGTGCAGTCAGTTGATGCCCTGAGGCATATCAGGCGGTGTGTCTGATGATATCACTAGTTCTGTAGGAGTAATTGTTTCAGTTTTGAAAGTGGAAATAATTGGTACAAATTAATATGACGCCATGATGTACATCAAGTGTTTGGGTGTAGATAATGATATTGAAAATTTCGGCCAGAAAATAAATTCTTGATTTTTATAACGGAGAAGGTGTGTGCGTCTCGGTATTCCAAGTGAATTTTAGAGCAGACCAAAGATGGTGACGATAATTCCCTACATCTTCATGGCACGTACAGCTCGTTTAGTTTAAATACATAACAGAAAAACATGGTATTTCATTCTATTTTCCAATGATAGCGTTCTTTACTCACGAATGGCTCATATAATACCAAATGAATCTTTGAAGTTTTGGTTTATTTGAATTCTGAATTACTGAGTTCCGAATAAATTTCCCATTTAATACAAAATACTTTCATTAAATCAATAAAGTACATTTTCAGAAGCGTCATTTAGTTTTTCTTCTAAAAATTATATAATACAGAAAACGTCAACGCCCGCAAATACAGTAACTGGAATGTTATCACAATTTAACTCCGCTTCTTACTATATTCAAAACATTACGAACTAGAGGTGCTACAGAATGGTATAGACTTTTTCATAGTAAAGTTTTCTAATTTCCTTGGTGTGGACTGGCTTTACGGACTCAATATATCCTCTTGCTAGCTGCCATCTATCGTCGCCCTAAGTACATTTTTTTTTTAATTTTCTCCACTTTTCAGTTTCCTAATAGTGGAACCGAAATAGGATTTTAAGAATATTAAAGAAGAGTGAAACTTCGTCCTATATAGAAATTTTCATTGAAAATTTTTTAGCCGTTTTAAGAAAATGCAATTAATCATTTCTGTAAACGCTAAATTTGAAGCTCTTTTTCACAGGAATTTATTAAGTTTTCGAAACCTTCTTTGGAAGTCATTTGAAATACTTCCACTCACAAATGCAATAATGTATTCAAATCGTTAAAAATGAGCACATTAACAATGTTAAAAAATACATTTCAGATTTTTTTTAAAAAGCATATTTCAAAATGAACTTTACTTATATTAAAGTGTCTTTACCACTTGCGTTGGAAAAATTTTCAGAAAAAAATTGGAGCCATTTTAAGAAATGTCAATTGAGCGATTCAAAAATAGGAATTTTGAGTTCATTTTTACCAAAAAACTGTTGAGTTTCGAGAAACACTATCTGACTATTTAAATCACATGTGCTCATAAATATAAAATGCCAAGAAATCGCCTTTAAAGTAAATATTACCGACATCTGAGGCAAGTCAACAAATTACATATTTGTAATTTTTGAAAAATAAAAGAATAGATCAATATGGCGTTTATATCATCGTATAGGGTACATTTGCCCTACCAACAATTTAAAGACACAATTTGGAGTCATTTTTGAGAAAATCTTTTTTGTTATTTTTTATTGCAGATATTGCACGTGCTATTAAACGCAAATTACTAAACTACTAAAATTTTGAACAAAATCTGCATGACTTTAATGAAAGCAGGAAAACAACAAACTTGATTTAAAGAAATCTGTATCTTCAAACGTTTTAGTTGTAGGAACACACTGAAAAATGCGGAATTTTGCAATTTTCGAAAATTTAGAGATTAACCGTGAAAATCGGACCTTTGACACCCTCTATAAGAATTTTAT
>CAXIVR010000010.1:59960674-60297291 GCA_964035755.1 Teleogryllus oceanicus
GCGACGATCCGCAGAGCCCTCTGGGGACAGCTTCTGGAGACAGCGCACAGTGCCCCAGGCGCACAGCAAAGGGGCACAAATCTGTCATCATTCAAGCGCAGGGTGCGAATTGACAGAGTTCCCCCGAGCTACAGAAATGAAATTGAAAATTACAAAAATCAGAGATTTCGTAACAAACCACCTACTCTTACTGGTGGGGAATAGAGCGCCCGCTGGTGTTCTCTTGCAAACGAGTGACCTTGGCGAGGGAGGAGCGCCCACTGCGTTGACCTCCGCAGTGCAAGGGAGCCTTTCAATCGCGCCTCCGCGCGCCCCATGCAGATGGGCCCGGCGCCCTCTGCATTCAGCGGCCGTCGCGCCGCGCCGTAGGGGCCCTGCCCTCCCTCCCCCAAGGCCCCCTGCCACGCAAGGCTCCGCGGGGCGGCAGCGCTCAAGTCACGTGCGGACGTCCCAGAGGTCATGCAGCGTTGCTTTTAAACAAGGCGATGGTAAGCGCAGTTGGGTATCATATGACGGACAACTACTGCTGCCCTAAGAAAATGTTGGAAGGATTTACTTCATCAAAAGGTGTTGTCAGCTATTAAAATAGACTTGATTTTAAGATCTTCGATGTTCTGCACAGCTCCGATGATGGTCGCTACGTGATTGGCAAGATCTCAAGATAAATATATCATCAAAACTGACAACCCCTTTTCATGAAGTTTTATTAGAAGGTATCTTCTACCTCACCAGCGATCTTATTAATGTTGGAAGGATTGTTGTCTCGGAGCTCAGTGGTTGGAGGAACTGGGCGTAAACCAACAGACATCGGTTTCCGGTCGCGCTGACTATGGCTTTGAGAAATTTAAGTTGATTAGAAGTCAAAATAGTTTCATAATCGAACCCAACTTTGAACGGTCAGTTCCTGAACTGTGTACTATAGCATTATAGTCCCGATAGTGTGCCTGGGTAAATATACTAATATTATTTTGTATTTATTAACTAATAGAATCACAGTAAAGTCATTAATCACTGTTTAGGTACTTGAGTAAATGACCGATTATTTTTACTCTCACTCACGCCAAACTAGATGTGATCGGTGAGTAAATTTAAAAATGAAATGGGATTAAAACATGTTTAGAGAGTCAGCATACAGCAATCAACATGTTTTAATCCCATTGAATGTTCGTGATTTTATCTGTTTCAAATTTCAAATGAAGTAAACAGTTTTAACCCATTTTAATCTCTATACTGCTTTTACACTCCTGGACGCAGTAGCAGTTTTGAAAAAATTCCAAAACATGGATCGAAACGTCGTGAAAATGAAATGATATAAATTGTTGGTTATATCAAACTGTTATAAATAATATCAAATAATAAACCATAGTAAGTAATATAATATATGCAAACAGTCTTCTATTTTATGAGTATAAACACACTAACAAGTAAAGTGAAGTGAAGTGGAGTGAAGTGAAGTGAAGTGAAGTGAAGTGAAGTGAAGTGAAGTGAAGTGAAGTGAAGTGAAGTGAAGTGAAGTGAAGTGAAGTGAAAGAAAGGGAGGCAGTTCGGCGTGTACTCTTCTTCCCGAGACACGCGCAATGAATAATGTCGTCAGGAACCTTCTGTGAACGTCTCAACAAGATGTTTGGTAATGGAGCACCTCACACCCGAACAATGAAAACAAACTTTGTGTGAAACGTAGCGACTGTCAGCTTCAAATGCAACGATCACTTCTTTGTGAGGTGTGGCAGGATGAGGAATGTGTAGAAAGCTGTTTCGATCCGAAATGTCTTTGCCGAGACAATTTTCTTGTCAAAGCACTCAACATTTCCTAACAACGCACTCTTACATACAAAAACAAACGCTTTTTCCACGTACATCTTCATCCCGTGTTTTCGATTCTTATTTAGCGCAAAGAATTTCAGGATGAAATTGGACTTTGGCCGTATGGTAAAAGATTAACAAGTCAATTTTTATTTCATAATTAAACAGTTTTTAATCAAAATGGATAATCAACGATGAACCCCGCGTACTTTCTTACGTTTTTGTTTGGACAAAGAACTTTCATTTCCATCGTTTAGAACTGATTATTATCACTAGACCGCGAAACCTCATGCAATTGCATAGTTTTACCGATTGTGCATATCGAAAGGAAATGAATATAACTTTACCTATCACCAAAAATAATAAAATAAGAGTAGCCATTTTTATTTTTGGATAATTTCATATATCTGAGATTTTTCTTCTTAAACAACGTGCTTTTATGTATTCCACATATTTAAGTGCATATTGTCCGAAGTACTTTCGTGTAATTCTCTTAGAAGAAAAGAAGTGAATTAAGACATGCTAATGCTACAATATCAACATAATATTTCCGATAGTCTTCTGATAAGATTGTTTTCGCTTGAATCGATTTACTTCCTGTATGTTTATTCGTGCTCATGAACTTAATGAACTAGGCTACTTCTTGTACGAATGCTATTGGTTCTCTGGCTAAATACGTTTTGTTTATTATAATGTTTGAAATATATTTTTATTATACGCGTTATA
Source organism: Teleogryllus oceanicus (assembly GCA_964035755.1). Classification (NCBI taxonomy): domain Eukaryota; kingdom Metazoa; phylum Arthropoda; class Insecta; order Orthoptera; family Gryllidae; genus Teleogryllus; species Teleogryllus oceanicus. The sequence continues at coordinate 59,963,204 of CAXIVR010000010.1, forward strand.
TAGTATGATGTAAATTGACGATTATGTAAATAAATGTAATATTTTTCTAATTATATTTTTGTTTAATGCATATTCTTAGTTTTAAGCACATACATTGGCTAGGTGCATATATTGTCAATTTTAAGTGCATGGTTGCATGCATATTTTTAACTATTTTATGGCATGATGTTGCAGCGTCTGATTGTAACTTAGTCTAACCATAAGAGATAGTTTCGTCTTACAGCATTTATCACTCGCGTAGAAAACATTCAAAGTCTTCGGCATTTCTAATTGCTTCGTGGGAACATCGGCGTTATTTTACAGGCCTACAAACACGTTGCAATCTTATTTTAGAACCTGTCGATGAAGATAGCAGTCCTTTAAATGAAAGAACATTATAAATGTTAAACCAGTTTTAAAATAAGTCTGAGTCCCTGCGGGAAGGCCTGCAAGAAAATGTTGAAAATACAGTATAAGCTTGCCGTCGTTATTCCTCAAAATCTGAGAATATTTTAACACCAAATTGCAGAGAAACATTGCAATATGTTGCTAAACACAAAAGCGTTAGTTGTGAAATGTGCCAAAGTGCTTCTTCCATTAATCGTAACTGTTCCGCGGGGCGCGCCGTTGGCCTCCCCCCCCCCCATTCACGTTCGCCGGATGTCCGAACGCCATTGGCAGTGATCCAATCAAGACTATCGACCTCCTCCCAGATATGTTAAGTATCCCACCCAATCCAAAATATGGAAATGATATCGAAAATCCTTTTCCCTAACTACAGATTACGATTTTCTTTTTTTTGGCGGTACACTGGTCATCCTGGAATGATAGCTGTTATTTTTCTGCCACGAACATCACCTCTGAACTTCATTTTCTGTTTAAATACGTATTTGATTTTTTAAAATAAAGGTATTATTCTCTATTCTATTCATCATTTCCCTCATATATGAAGTAGTTTTATAGTGCGTGATATTTTGTCATGCAATGATAATTTAACTTTATTGAGACCTGCTTGTTCGCCTATTGAATCTCCCGTAGGCATCTGGGTGCCGAGAGCCACAAGAGCAGCGCCGCGCGTAGGTCGTTGCCATGGACGGGGAAGCGGGTGCGGCTCAATTGGAAAGAGCTATTCAGTGAGAACCGCCGTGTTCTTTATATATTATGCAAATGACGCAAAATAACTATTGGACCAACGCTAAATTTGCGCAGATGTGATCTACATAAAGCATGGCCGATCGCTTTCCGATGGCCTCGCGCTGCGCGCCGAAACAGTTGCCGGCCGAAGGGCGAACACATGACAAGTGGAGTACGCTTCACATTTTTACTGAACGATCCTCCTCTTCGTTAGCTGAAGCTCCCTTTGTGTGGGTGTCCTGTTGCTAAAGATGGGCTAGCGCCTGGTGCAGGGTTTGCGTTGGGCCCAACCACTGCCCTGCGAGCAGTTCTTTCCTCCCTCCTCCTTCTACCCTCTCCCCTTACATGGAGTACACTCGCACCTACACATGCCGGGAGAGGGGTCGGGAGCCCAGAGTTTGCCCCGGCTGGGGCGGCGCCTCGCCGAGACCTGGTTACTACGCTAGCCGACGCGTAGCTGGGCGCCGGTCTCGCTGTCTAGAGGCGATTGGTCCCCGCCACCTCCAGCGACTAAAGCATGCACTGCACTTACGGGACTAACGACCTTAGCAGCTTCCGCATCTAGGAACATGAATGAATCGATCGGAGAGAAGGCAGACACGGGAGATTCCCCTACGCCTCCGAAGATAAATTCCACTTCGCAGGGCTTTACCAACGCAGTACATTTGTAGAATATATTTGACTTCCGCTGAGGTTTAAAAGGGAACCCATTTCTGCTGGCAAAAGATCATTTCATATTCGATCAACCACACAGCCCATATCAATGTGACATTTCTTAAACCTTTGAAGTATTTATTACCTATCAAAATTGTAACATTTCCTCCTGATCATTACGACATCCCACTACGGAACTTCACAACACTAGGAAACTGTCATGTATCTCGTGTGTGTATTTTAGGACGAGGAAATGTGAAGCATTGCCGGCCTCGCTTCATCTGTTTTGGTTCTTGACGAAGCCGCTGCCCCGCACGCGCGTGGCGGGGCCGCTGGGGCAGCACGCGAGGGCGACGAGGTTAACGCCATGGGATTGCGCCCTCCGCCCCAGGCCCTACCTATATATACAGGTTCTAGATAATTTTTCCTTCTTAATTTACAAGTCGTGTGATCATTGTAGTCACAAACAACTACCTTCCTTCTTTACTACAAATGTATTGAACCTAATTTACACATCACATTATTTATTGAGCTGCCTTTAATTGTAAAGATCGACACACCGATAGAACAGAAAATTTAAATTAGAGACTTAACAATAGGTCTTCATGCAGCTCAAAAATTCGCTGAAGTTCAGAGTCCGTGCGTGTTGAACATATTTTCTGAAGCCATCATTCGATGTTTTTGTTCATGAAACATGCTGCGTAAGGTGGAACTGAATTTTTCTGTTCACCAAATATACCTTTAAAGACGAATCCATCCGTCAGTTATTGCATAAATATCACGAAAGGGCTCCTGGAGTGTGCGTTGTGCCCCTCTGCAGCCGCGTCTTGTCCTTGAGCCTCGTCTGGCGCTGCAGGCGTGTTGGCGCCGCAGCCGCCGCGCCGCCACCGCGCTCTGGTGGTCCCTGGCCCAACTGCAGCGGCGCCGCCCCCACCAAAGCCCCCCTCCCTCCGCCCCCCACCCCTTTCCCCGCTTCCCGGGTGTCGGCGCCGCTAACAAGTCCCTGTCCCGCGCCTCCGAGCTTCTTCCTTGGCACTCGCGAATTGGGCGAATGTTGCGCCACGCGCCACCGCTGCGCTGCGCGGCAGTCGCCCGACGAGGACCCCCCCCCTGCCCCTTCACAGCGGGGGCGACCGGAGCCCTGCAGCGCGTGCCCAGCATCAACACTTCCGGCCCCGCAACCGGAGACGCAGCTGGAGGGTGCTTCTATAGGAGCGCGTGTCACGCCAACTTCCGCACATAAACATTGGTCATTGTACGAAATACGAAAAGTGTCTTCTAAATGTTCAATTATTCATAATGTAACATAAGAAACTGCTCAAGAAAACGTCATGCGCCTGCTCGTGTCTCGCGAACCCAGGCAGCAGCCACGCACGTTACAAGTCTCTTTGGCAGAAGTTCGTGTTCTAGTTCCTGCAAGAAGGTGATACAGGATAGCGTGCCATTGTAATGCCCTGCAAGTGACGTACGGATGGCGCACGATGGCGTGCCATGCTCAAGGACCCGGGTTCGATTCCCAGAAAACAGACATTTGTAGCTTCCACAAAACTATCGCAACCTCTGTGTCTGGGCTGATAGAGAAGCCGCTGAATGTTATGGGAGACTGAGTACGGCATTTCTGCTCTGAATGGTTCACTCCAAGGGGTGCTACCGCCTGAGGAGGCTAAGGGCACCCAATGACGTTTGTGCTGTGCGTCTGACCAGGAGGTCATGGGGTTCGATGCCTGAGAGCGGCAGGATTTTCGACACTAGCTAAAGAGGTAGGTCGGATTCAACCGCTGTACGGAGGAGATCTTCAGCGGCCAGCTGCTCTGATCGATAGTTTTCCGTGGTTTCTCCGGCCAATACAGACGAACGTCAGAGCAATACCCTAACAAACAGGCTACGGATCACGCATTAAACTTCCTTCCTTTCCTTATCCCGTCCTCCCTTCTTACTGATACACACTCACATTTACATGCACAATACTACCACGCATGTCGGGAGCTTGGAGCGTGTCCCGGCTGGGTGGCGCCCCGCTGGTGGGAGACACCTGGTTGAGGAAACCAGGTACCCTCTGGCCGACAGGTAGGTCGGCGCCGGAACGCCCATCCGGTGGGGGAAGATCACCGCCACTTCCCGCGGAAAACGCATGCACTACACTTACAGGACTAATGACCACAGAAGTTAACGCGACCGAAATCGCTAATCAATCAATCTTCGGTGCTCAATGCTGAAATCTTCAACATCGAGCACTATGCTCAACATACACATTATTCTTCTGAATGAAATTATGCAGAACGGCTAGTTGTATATATCTAACCGTATCGTGATAAGTTAATTTAGTAAGAAAAGCACGATTTATGTTCAATGTAGATAAAATAAAGGGAAAATGGTTTTATTTCATCATTTTCTGATCGCAGTGGACTGTATATAAAGAAAAACTGAAGGAAAAACTATTTGAGACGTTCAAATTTGCTTGCGAGAGCACAGACCGACAGTCTCCCACGGCGTGCTCCCGTCGTGCGACTGGCAATGAAACGAGTTGTCCACGCGAGCTTTTCTGGCGCTGATTAAAACGTGTGTGAAACGCCACAGCAAATACGCTCCCGGAATATTACTGCACCTGATAAATATTGACTCGACTTTTGTGCAAACAGCGCGCATGGGCACAACGGCGAGCACGCAAAAAGTGATTGGCTTGTGTCAACAGTCACACACGACCCCAGGGCTTTGCGAGCAAGACGACCGCAGTGTGCTCTGTTGTGGTGATCCAAAGACACATGTTGATCAAATCCCTTTCATTACCTCAGGATCAACTTCTTGTACAACACAGCTGGGCTATTGCTTACGTTATAAACCACTTATAAAATCAGTTTATTTGTAATAGATTATACAGAAACAAAAAATTCAATACAACATATTCAGTAACATAACAGAATCTTAATTAAAAACTTATTTTCATATGAGTCTCATTTGTTAGAAGTCTTCAACCGTGCTTCAGCCGGCATCCAGCACTTCCATCAGATTCTCAAACAACTATTTCCCTATTCTCAGACAACTCAAAAAATTTATCGAGATGTCTTTATGCGATCGAAAACTGTCTTTTTCGATTCTTGTATCCGTTGAAGCTATAGAGTAGGCTTTGATTGGAGACCACTTCCGAATCTGCTTCTGGTATCAACTACAGCGGCGGCTGACTTGTGGAAAATGGATGGCGGGTGCTCGAAACGACGCCAACACTTTGCAGCAGAGTCTTGGTTTCCGAAATAGAACGTCAAAAATACAAGATAGTCGAACAGATTTTTCCGTGAATTTTATTTCAACATACGATTAGAAAATATATAGTAAATCTCCACTCTCGACTTACGAAAGTACGTATAGCACTTTTACTATATCTTAAAATGAAGCCATTTAGGGAAAGGAACATACAAAACAAACGGTCCAGCGCCTGTACCTGTTAGTCGCAGTGTGATTGGCAGCACTGACCGCGTGCACGCGAGGGCGTAGGAGCTTCTTTGAGCCACCGGAGCGTACTAAGCGCTGCGATCGATCGGAGGGATGATGTAAGCGGAGGAGAGGGGCAATATTCTAGTGAGCGCAGCCTGCACGAAGACTCGCAGCCGACGCCGACGTTTGAAGGGCCGATCGCTCGCCCTCCCCCCTTTTCCCTCCGGGGCCCCTGCCCGGCTCAGGGCATCGACTGATGGCCCTGCAGTGCCTTTGACCGAGAGGTCCCAGAGTGGCAGGGCTTTCGGCACGAGCGACAAAGCTAGGTTGAACTCAACCTCAGCGTCCGCTTGCTTTCTCCGATCAACACCAGGCGAATGCAGTAACTACCCTAACAAACGAGCACGATTTTTACTTCCTCTTCCTTGTCCTGTCCTCATCGCTTACTTCCGCCCACACACTCACTTTCACTTCACTAACACACATGCCAGGAGACCGGATGGGAGCTTAGAGCTTGGCCCGGTTGGGGCGGCGCCCCCTGGTGGGAGACCCATCAAAACATATTCACCAAGAGCTATAGTTCCTAAATCATATCGCCAATTTCAAAACTATGCGATTCTAACAAAATACTCATAAATGGTCTCCAAAATTATTTCACCCAGCTTTTTAATTCATATCGTGAAGAAATATATGTATTTAGTAACTCATGTTTATATTATAATAAGTTATTTTTGTTAGAAATATCATGAAGAACATAATTTATTTATTGCTTCAAAAAAATGATGTCTCGTGTATTCTTAAATGAAGTAAATACTTCCCAACAAACGACAATAATGCTAACAAACGCAAACAAAAGACTGCCGTAGTGATTTTTCTTTTGGAACACTTCCCGCCCCAGCAGCTCTTCACCTTACAATTTGCTCTCTCGCGGGCGAGGAGCTGCTGGCGGTTCCTCCCCTGCATAAGGCAAGCCTACGCGACGGGACGTTGGCTTGTTTATTCCAGCATTTAAATACGTTAAATTATTGATTGAAATAACTAGATCTTTATAAAAAATTGTTAATTCCAAAACTGCGATCGCGCGCAGCGTTCAGCGTATGTCGGATTGGGAAATGCAACTGGACGCGACGAAATGTGCGATGGGCGCAAAGTAAATTTTCTCAACTCACCCCTCCTCCTCCTCCTGTCTTTACATTCAAAGTTTTATCTACTAGGAAACTTTTGTTTCTCCCGACTCCCTTCTTTAAATTCTTTAATTTCCACCCTCCGACACGCAATCAAAGACATTTCCAAATGCAGTTAAACAATTTCATTCGTAATGTACTCTCCTTTTGGAATCAGTCAACCTTTAAAATCTTTCCGCTCACTAGTTTAATTTCTGTATCAGATAAATTCTTCAAAAAACATATACAAACATAACACAATGAATGAACACTTTTCCTGCTAGGGACATGGCATTGGCGTCTTTTTCCGTATTTTCTGTTCGGAATGTGGTCATTTCCAATGATATCTTCGTGGTATTCACGAGTTTGCGAGTAATTTTCTGATTACTTCCTTATTAGATTTTTACACGACGTGACCTAATGAGTTTCGTTGCGCTGCCGAAGCTCCCACAACCTAAATACCACCTTCCAGCGGCGCTAGTTCTGAAAACGTTTCCCACTGCCATTCAAAATGACTGAAAAATTATTCAAATAAATGGAAATTGGTAGCTCTGGAATTAAATGGAATTGTACATGTAAAGCATGTAATTAAAACATGAACGAACTAAATGAATTATTGTTTTATTTGTAAAGGGAATTTTTTGCACTTCAAAATGTACTTTTTATTGAATTGCTTATTTTTGTCATTACGGCGCAGCATTATAATAATTCAGTTGATGAACTGTATCAACTGTATGAGTGTCGACGATGTAATAAATATTTGTATTACTTACGTACATACCAAAAATTTAGTACATTAGGAATATTTGCTAGCAAAGTTATTTCGAAGTACCAGCAAATACAAGAAATGCTCACTGATTTGAAAGGCTTCTTATATTCTCAGCCCAATATATTTTCGATTTTCGCCTTTTTGCGAGAGGTTCTAGGGTTCGATTCCCGACGGTGAGAGGCTTTCTGCACTAGCTATAGAACCGGCTCAAATTCATTCGCTGTGTTGAGGATTCTAGCAGCCGGCAGCCCTCTTCACACGCTCTCATTTTCTGTCTCACCCAATTTCTCTCACTCTCACTCTCCTCCTCATTCTCTCATCCTCTCTCATCCTCTCATTCTCCCTCTCCTCTCTCTCTCATTCTCTCTCTTTCTTTCTTTCTTCTTCTCTCTCTCTCTCTCTCTCTCTCTCTCTCTCTCTCATACACACACGCGCGCGCGCTCGAATACGTACGTGCATTCACTACCTTGTGTGTTGGAAGATCACTGAGGAGAATAGATCTTGCCCCGCTGGGAGGAGATGGTGGCAAATCTCCCGCGAGATGAGGTGTACGTCCCACCTTGAGCAGGGAAGGAATACCGCCTTCTCCCGGTATAAAAACTATAGCTCTACTCTAACGGAACTAATGCCCATAGCAGTTGATGTGACCACAAATGTCAGTGAATCTAAAGTTTTTTGGAGAAAATATCTGAGTTCTGATGTTTAGCCTCTTCGTAACTATCATTCATCTCCATATCCAAAGGTTTGGAGGGGCACAGGTTAGCGAGAGTTACAAATGAAACGAGACATGCGATCTGGAGGGCGTTTCCATGCCTCCTGTGTGCGGACGAGGCCGTGGACGGCTATCGCGCGCAGTCGCAGGCTCTGAAAGGCCGTCGGCGGCGAGCCCTAAAGAAGGCCACGCAGGTAAACAGATCGCAGATACGGCGGTGGCGCGGCGCGGCGGCCGGCTCGTAAAGCTCCTTTGTCCGCACCGCGACAGAGGCGAAGGACGGGCAGGCCCTGAATGCCCTGCCACCCAATCGCAGCCCTTCCACCTCCCCCTCCCCTCCACCCGCCCTTCGCAGCCACTCGGCGCTCGGTGGAGCGGAAACCCTCAGCGACATTCATTGCTTCGTGTTCGAGGAAAGGAAGAAACGCTCTCGGTCTTATTTAGTCAGGGAGATATCGACAATTTCCAAAGCACTCGTGGTATTACCTATGACAACTGTACAGAGATCACTATGTTCTCTCGCTAAATATACATATAAATCGTCGTTTACAACAGAAACATTGATCAAAAGAAAATCAATTAGGAGCACTTTGAAATTCAACCAGTGAATAAGCTTTCTGCAACAGTCGTCGAAGACAAAAATGAATTTTGAAAATGTAGGAACGTAGAAAACAACACATATTACTTCTGAACTTAAAATTAACTTATTTATGCAGATATAAATCAGGTTTAGGAACTTTTTTTAGTTATGATAGATATGGTGGACATCTCAAACGTGCCAAAAAGTGTGTTTTCATAAAATGGTCAAGGCAGGTTTTCAAATCGATCGCCTCGATTGTAATGTGAAAAAAGAGTGGTTTATGGAGAAATTTGAATTCAATAGTAAATTCATGATAATCATATCAACGGTCTGCAATCGAAAAATGTTTCAAAGTCTTAAACTACACAAGTCCTTGCAAATACAAAGGCGCTAAGTTTCAAAACATTTTTTTCTTCGGGAAATCGATAAAAAGAGGATGAATTTGTATTCTTCAGATCCAGTCTGAGCCATCTCTACGTAAATGTGCAAACTACTTGGAAGGTGTTTCAAACACCGCACTTATAACTGTGTATCGCTACCGATTTATGTAATATTTAAACGTCAGTACTTGGGAAAAGTTTCATTCTTAGCTCCTTTTGCTCTGCAAGGTCTCAATTATCATTGGAAATTTTTTTCGATAAAGTCGAACGAATAATGGGGAATGATGTCATTGATAGATTTTATTAGGAATTTGTTAGATATTGAAATGTTTTTAACGTGTTTAGTTTACCTTCATTGTATGTAGTAGTAAACCCTTAATTTAATTTCTAATATTACACTTCTCAGCTGAGAAATCCTATTGTCTTCAAAGGCAAAGGAAATGCCGGATTACATTTTGAGCACACTGTCAAACGTCACAGATGCTTCACAATTCTTTCCTTAAATTATGCATCCATTAGTGGTCAAAATACAAATCAGTATGTTTAAAGAATGCTAAACTCAATTATACAGTCCTGCGTGACTGTATGCCGTTGCATTCGAATAAATAAAACATAAATATTTTGCACAATCACGGTTTATAAATGAATAATAAACATTTCACTCAGCACAAATGTAACCCCGAAAATGAAGATAAATATCCGCTCACCCAGCAGCGCACTCGCAACAGCCAATGCAGCGACGGCGAGGACGACGAGTCATGAGGGCTCCACATCTGAAAGAATCATGGATATAACTACCCCTTCTACAACGCTAAACTAATGGAACAGTTAGTATGAGAATGGTTTCCATTATTTCTTCTTTTCTGGTGTTTCACAAAGTTTACACTGACTGCTGCCGGTTTGTCAGAAAATTACACCAGCCGCAATAATATCTCTAGCATTATATGGACATGAAAAATGAAACCTAAAATCGGTGGGTATCTGAAGCAGGAAATTTTAAGCAATTTTGTCATTATTTTTGTGAAAAACAATTTAGGCAATGTTATAATTACTTTTTTTATGTAATTAGCATCCAAGTTTATTTTAAAACGGAATAAAATGCTTAAAAAGTGTGCAGTTCATGAGAGTAATTGATAATTATTCGACGTGATGTATGAATTCATGAAATATAATACAATTATTGTAGTTTCCATTTTAGAGAACAGTTAACACACCATCCTCTGCGGCAGGTTGTGTTAATATGGAATAGCTCTTATCTGTTTAACGTTTAAAATGAAATTTGTGCAAAATGTATGCTAATTTTGATGCTGTTCATACATTGTAATGTGATAGTGCATGTGAAAATGTACATTTACGAAACCTGATCTGGGACACTTGACGCATTAGTCCAATTGACGTAAAATCATAACAAATAGAATTCGCCTTCCCCTAAAAATAATTTTTCATTGAACTGTCAGCGTTTTTGTTCATGCAATAGTGACTTCAAAATTCTTTCCAAATAAATGAATGTTATTCTTATTTCCAAAATAATTAAATGTTCCATCTTGTTAGTTCTTTTGCCATTCATTATTGCCATGTTAATTTTGATGACCACACATTTACTAGTATATTTTTCGTAATTTTATTTCTATTCATAAATAATTCAAAAATATGCATTTCCTGATCATTTAGTTGCAAAAGTACATTCGAAATTTTCAATGAACGAATTGAAATATAGTACCTCTATATTTAAAAAATATTTTATTTTATTTAACTTTTAATTACTCTAAATATATATTGCAATCGATATCAAAGTATAATATTTCATTGCATTCTGTAATTATAATTTCGATTTACTTACGAAACTCCGGTATCAGAAAGCAACTGAAATCACTCGGACGATGCACAGGTCATCATGAGGTGGTGGTAATGGCTACCTCGTTCAAACGGTCGGCCAGGACGTTCGAATGTCGTCTGAAACAAAAGTAGCCAATCAGTGGGTGTCTATCAAACCTTCCGCGCATGCGCAAAGGTCCCTGTCCGCGAGGCAGCCGTCCGCGCCTCATTCCCCTCCCCTCCCCTCCTCTCCACCTTCCGCAAATCTAGAACAAATGACGAACGCCCGCCACCTCCCGCTCAAGGCCGCAGGGGGGGGGGGCGCCGGCCGGAGCCTGCCACCAGCGCCGGTGCCTCCGCCAAAAGATCCAAGTAGCTGCGACACAAACAAAATAGAAGGAGCGTTCTAAATCAGTTCTTATTACGAAATTAAACTATTCTTCTTCATTTTAAATTAAGTTCACAAGAAAATAAAATGTGCATTTAAATCGTATTGTATAAGAATAAAATAAACATATTAAAACAATTATTCGCCGGTATACAATTTAAATTAGCAACGGGACGAGCAAAGATTTGTTAGGAAATCTACAAATAGACATGAAATGTAAATTTGGTGCACTGTTTGCTTAACATTCTAGATTCATAAACATGCAATTTAATAGAGCATCCTTTGTAACTTCTTGCTCCAGACATCCATTTAATATTCACTTTCCACTGCCTTTATTTAATTGTTAATACAATTTTCAGTTTTTGACAGTGCATTATATAACTTTGGTATCAAAAATATGAAAACAAGTGTGATAGAGGTAATTGTTCTATTGTACTAGAGTTCGTTATAATGGGAAACCTTTGACAAATACATTACTGATGCATGTTTAACGACATTGTGACTTGCAATCGTGTAAATTTAATTTTACTATCTGGACATTCTTTTGGATCTAGTAGAAAATGAAGTTATTCCAATAGTCTGTGTTCTCGTGACGAAGATTTTTTTGTCTGCTCATTTGTCGTTGCAGATCGTTTTTATTCCATGGGAGCGAATATTATTCAATTCTTTTGTCAAAAACGCTCGTTCCTGTGTGTACTCGTAATTTAACTTCGTGAAGTTTAAGAGCTAAAGATTATTAGAGATACGTTTCACGACGTATACCACTACATGCGCAACTGTAATATACATTAGTGTCTGTTTAAACACATTTAAGCAGAGTAGAAACGAATTTCGAAGGCATATTATTACTGTCGCATTGGTTCACATCCTCGCGAAATTCGTCTGACTTGATTTATTGGATGGCGCAGTGTCTCATAATACAAGAATTATGTTTTAGCAAAATAGGATAACGAGCCGTAAATTCTAATGATTGGCGGCACATTTTCATTTCTGTTCGCTACATAATTTAAGTATGCACGATATTAATGATGTGCATACCTAGTACGTCTAAAACAGTTTGACAAATAGAACGTGGCATTTATATTAATAGTTGAATAGTTATATAAATAGTATGGATATACAGGGTGAAATAACTCATGATAACACCCCTCGTATCTCCTCTACCGTGCCAGATACGAAGATGCCGTTTGAATAATCGATTGCATAAACAGAGTACTACAGAAGTACTTAAGTACAGCGTACTTTGTCTTTGTACTATTTTTCACTGCGATAATATAAGGTAAACTTTGAGTTTTTTATGGATCTCTATGCTAATGTAAACATTAATTTCTAAAAAACGATTCACTTAAATACAAAGATATACACATATTTGAAATAGTTTTTTAAGCCCATTACGATAAGCTAAAATACAGCATAGGATTCCATTTGAAAAAACAAATTTGACCTTATATCTTCGTAGTAAGTGTAGTAGTACAGTGCAAAGACGTAGTATGCTGCACTGAAGTAGCTCCCGTTTACGTAATCGATTATTCAAACGGCATCTTTGTATCTTGCACGGTTGGGGAGATACAAGGGGTGACATCACTAAACTGTTACACCTGTATAATTACTCCTATAATTATGCATTAGTCTTGCGTAGTTCATAGATTTGCAAAATTTGCATGTGTTGATGTGTCAAGTAGTAAATAATAACAACAATGATAATAATAATAATAATAATAATAATAATAATAATAATAATAATAATAATAATAATAATAATAATGTTGGTAGTTATGATAATTAAAATATTTACATATTTCATTTCCTCAACTCAGTGTACATACAAAATTAATGTCTGTCTGCAGAAGATTTTGATTAATAGAGCTCGAATAGCTATGTATTAAAAAAATGTAAAATATGTTTGTAATTATGAGATTTAAAACAGTTATATATGCATTAACAGCGCAGAAATAAGTACTATGCAAAACTCATAAAAATGATGAAATTATTATAATTTGTTCTTTTCATCCGTTATATTCATCACTAGGGAACGAAATTTATTGTAATAAAAGAAGCACAATATGTATCATTCTAACAATATGCTCTAAATATTGTGCAATTTTGAAGACGCCCCAAATACGTAAAAACATGCACTTCAAACATTGCGTTTTTCACCTCACAAACTGTTGGTATACATATTACAATATGCATATATTTAAATGTAATAGAAAAAATATCCTAGCCTAATAATGCAGTTTCATTAAAGTTTATAAACTTTAAATCTTAACATGAAATATTTCGACGTAATCTATACTCTCGAAATTCCATCAATACTGAAAAGGAAAATATTTGAGAAATTTCCTTATCTATTTAGAAAAGAACATAACATTTCCCACTAAATGAGTTTCCATTCTTAGAGCGCACAGAGTTATATAAGATCAAAATTGAAAATCGGTTCTGGACCAGAATGAACGGGAGAAAGCGGATCATGGCGAGGATGGTAATAAAATGACCCGCATTTTACCCTATAGATAGAATCAATTTCTTTTCCTGAGTAAGAGGCGAGTGAGATGAACTCTCCCGTCCTGGCACCCCCCCGCTCGCCCTCGCCCTCCCGCCCTCGCCCCCCTCCATCGCACCCTCATGCCATCGCACCTCCATCGCCATCGCCCCGCCATCGCCCCAACCCCCATCGCCCCCACCCCGCCATCGCCCCCAGCCCCCCATCGCCCCCGCCATCGCCCCCGCCATCGCCCCGCCATCGCCCCCGCCATCGCTCCCCGCCATCGCCCCCGCCATCGCCCCCGCCATCGCCCCCGCCCTCGCCCCCGCCATCGCCCCCGCCATCGCCCCCGCCATCGCCCCCGCCATCGCCCCGCCATCGCCCCCCCGCCATCGCCCCCTCCCGCCCTCGCCCCCTGACATCGCCCCCCGTCCTCGCCTACGCTCTCGCCCTAGCCCTGCCGTCCTCGTCTTCCCGTCCTCGCCTGCCCTCCCACGCTCGCTCTGTCCCCCCCGCCTTACCTTATCGGGTGACGCGCCCGGAATTAGTACCTGCATAAGTGCCCTAAAGCTGCGTGCTTTCCAAGCCCCTCGTCGCCCGAGCGGAGGAGTTGGAAGGAGCCCTGAATGCAGCGATGCAGCGACGAGCGTTCTGCAAGCGAAGGAAGGGAATTGCGAAAAAAGGTCTACTATTAATGTGCAAATAAACCTCCATGTGCAGCAAACATTTTTTGACGAATCCTAAATACACAGAAACTCAACTGTAATTGCATGAGTTAATAGTTGTTAGCTTTAATGGCCGTTATTTGGCTAGATTTTGCGCAGATTATAGAGTTCACGAATTAAGAAAATTTACTCTCGGTATTCCGGTAATGCCTTCCGCATTACAGGTAATTGGTGTTGAGCTGATGTTCGCCAATTCTGTGCGGTAATAGAATAATATAAAAGATCATTTTTTCCTACAATTTGACTTCGTAATTATATTCGCATTTAAGAGAATGTGCCTTCAGTAGTAAAAAAAAAGGTTTTCTCGCATTTAAATTGGTAATCGTGACTTGTCATGAAAGCAAGATATCTCTGCTTTCAAGAAAAAATAAAACTCTGTTTTACCAGGTAACTCAAATATGAGAAAAAGGCATTTCTGTTCCGTAAACCATAAACGCAAGTCATCAAAATACACAATTTCATCTTTTGGTAGTAAATATAAATATTATTCATTCTCTTCGATAACACTTTATTTGAATGTATGCCAGTGAAAAGGGTTGAAATAATTTCGTAAAAGTACTGTATAACATTTCCGTAAATAGAAACAAAACACTGTAAGTCAATACCAAAGAATTGCTGCTGTTATTACTGAAGCCAGGGACATTGTTAAGTTAATAAAATGTTTTAACTATATTTTACAACTTGATATAAAGTGAAATATTTTTAATTTGATTTGAGACGACGTAACTCGAAAGTATTCGAATTACCCAAAATTAAACAACAAGAATCTTTTTTCGTAATCTGTGATAAATTTTTCATAATAAAGTGATCGTGTTTATTTTACGTTACTTCTCGTACTTTGTGAACAGGACCCCAAATCGTAACCGCTGTGAGTTCTACTTGCGCTGTCCTAAGCCTTTCCACCAGTCCTTTTTCATTCAGAGGCTCCGTGTCAGCCATTCTAACGGGGTTCTAATGGTGTGCAATATTACGTATTCTAGTAATAAAGACGTAAAATATTTCTAATGTTGGAGGGGTATTATATTTATAACAATAGAATATTTGACATTTTTGATAACAGTGCGTGTAATCTATATGCGTATATCAAGATCCATCATAAGCCATAGATATAACCTTTTTTTAATAATTGGATTTCAACCGTAGGAGACAGCCTTTATAATGATTACTCAAAGATTCAATTTTTCTACTGTGAAACTTCAGTAATGTAATTTTTTAAGTACAAGTTTGTAAGACGAAATAGAGTTTTGAAAATTCAATGATGAAAGGCCAACTTTCTCCTATTACTTTCTTCCCCCGATGTTTCTTCAACGACATGTATACCGTGTCGTGCAGCTCCCTGGGCATCGCAGCGCCGCGCTGCGCTCTGGCGGCCGGCGGCGGAGGCGAAGGGCGGGGTAGGGGAAAGCCGTGTTTCGAGATAAACCTATTTAAAGTTGGGGCGCCATGTATCACTCGGGGGCGGGAGAAAAGTTGGTCGGCGCCGCGGCGGGAGAATACTGTAAATCCCCGACGCCCATCACGCGGCGCAGCGCGGCGCCAAGACGCATATTGTTACTCCCCTTCGGCGCCGCACGGGGCGCGGCCCTCGCCCCTCCGCCCTCCCGCCCTTTGCCTCGCCTCCACTCCACCTCCCTCCGCCTCCGCCCTCCCCGCCCTCCCCCGCCCCCCTCCGCCCTGCCCCCGCCCTGCCCCCGCCCTCCCCCTCCTCCGCCCTCCCCGCCCTCCCCGCCCTCCCCTCCCCCCCGCCCTCCCTTCGCTCTCGCCTCCGCCTCCACCTCCCTCCGCCCCCGCCCTCCCTCCGCCCTCGCCTCCGCCCTCCCCCCGCCCTCCCTCCGCCCTCCCTCCCGCCCTCCCCCGCCCTCCCCCCCCCTCCCCCGCCCTCCCCTCCGCCCTCCCTCCGCCCTCCCTCCGCCTCCCCTCCCTTCGCCTCGCCTCGCCTCAACCCGCCCTCCTTCCGCCCTCCCTTCTTCCTCGCCTCCACAGTCATAAAGAAAAATATTTTGGAAGTGAATTATTATTGTACGATACTAGTGCATGAAGAAATGAGAACGTATATAGTTTTAGGTGAGTCAATGGATGATACTGCAGAGCATCTGCGTGGCAGGTCTCAGGGTTCGAATTCTGACTGTGGCAGAATTTTCGTTTCTTGTTACATAGCGTAGTCGTAATATAACAGCTGTATTCTTTATTCCAATGACGAGAATTTTTTTGACATCAAACATCATGACAACATATAAAGCAAATATGAAGGATGACATAAAAATTGGTCACTTTGAACAAACCTGTCGTTGGTTTTTAATTTTATAATTTCAATTATTTTTCTGTCATATTTTTATTTCACTTATAAATAATAAATTGCATTGAAACATTTTATTTGTGCATATTTTCAAACCCTAATTATGACGGTCATACGTGGGGCTTGGTCAATGTAAGTTAGTTACTGAAGTTTCCTAATAATTGTTGAGCAGGGCTATGCGCGTACAAATCAAAACAATGTCATCGTGTCAGTCAGTCACTAATTGCACCTTTTTGATGTCCCCTGATTCCGATTTTTTTAGAACGTCCGTCTGTCTGTGAATAACACTAGCGTTTAAACTATTCGCCGCATTTTTGGCAAAAGCAATTTTCCTCCGTACATCTGGACCAACTCAACACCCCGTGATTTTGAAAAGAATTCTATTCTATTCAGGGCAATACCTAGATCAAAAAACTTTCTAGTGCAACAAGCTCTTTGCCATTCTGTAGCACCAGTAGTTTAAAATTGTTTTGATGTTTTGATCTTGTTCGTATACAGCTCTGATGGAAATATATTTTCCGAAACATCTTCAATTACAAACACATTGGTACCCTTAAATACTTCAGTTCATTCGTCGAATTCTGAATATAAACGATTATTGACCATAACACAAATACGCTCAATTCAAACAATGAACATAATAATAGATCATCTTTCAGCATCGTTCACATCTACATGTTTGAAAAGGAGAGGAGCCGAGACCAGAGCGAAGGCATTCCTCTTCCTTTTTTGCAGGCGGTTCAGCTATACTTTCATGTGGTGGAGCTTCTGCAGTCCAGGGAAGTGTTTGAAACTTCCGAGCAAGGCCGCCTGGTGGCGTGGGCGGAGGCAGCGCCGCCCGCGGCCGCCCCGCAAACTTCTCCTCTGGGCGCGTATTTCATCATCGGCTGACGGCGGCGCGGATCTCGCGGGCGCCCCTCCCCCTCTCCGAAAAGAAAGAGGCGAAAAGCGCAACGCGACTCGCCCTCTTGCTGGCTACGATGCTCTGCTGTTTCGCACCTCCTCCCCCGCCCCTGCGCCAGCAATCACACGTTCGCTGTTCTGTAAATGGCGGTGACCCTTAAGGGCGCCATGTGGCGTCAATTCAGGTGGAAGAGTCGACATTTGCTATCTCTTCGTAACCTCTCAGCGTAGTCTAGGGTGCCTGGGTGTGAAGTGTGTTTGTCCTCACTGGCTCCCGCGTTGAATGACTGGTGGATCAGTCATCGACAGAGAGGAGTCGTTTACTGTGCGCCGCGCGGACAGTCATGTCATATGCCATAATAATGCCCGTGTAAATCTACAAAACGCAGTTTCTTTAAGTTGGAAAGGAACATGAACTTCCAAACAATGCACTGTAGTTTGATCAATATATACTAACTAGTTAATATATTTTTCTTGACCATTTGTTTTTATTTTTCATCTCATTCTTATCCTTCACCTATTTGACGCCCGCGTTTACAGGTTAAGGCGCCGATAGATAGCAGCTGAGAAGAGTGTGGAGCTGTCCCGAAAAATAGTCCACATCTAAAGAAAGTAGTATGGGAAAGTACATGCCATTCTGTAGCACAAGTGCAAATGTAAGAAACCAAACAAGAATTAAAGGATTTATTTTCAGTCACTTACTCCCTATTTTATTCAGAACGTAAGAATGTGTGTCTTGAATATTTCGCATTATTTTTGTTCGTTGTATTTGTGCATGATGCATGTGAGAGTGCCTGTACCTTACTCCGCCGGAGTGCGCGTTGGAGGAGCTGTATACTTGAAGGTGCTGGTGAGAGTGCGCAGTGTGCCTGGTGGAGGGTGCTAGAGGGGCTGCTGAGCGTGCTGTGTGCTGTTTGTTGGAGGGTGTGTGTGGAAGCACGTTGCAGAAGCCGTTGTGCTGCTGAACGCGCTGTGTGCTGTGTGCTGGGGGCGCGTGTGCAGTGTGCTTGGCGTGGGCGCGCGGAAGGCGCCGCGTGCTGTGTGCTGGAGGGCGCGTGTGCAGTGTGCTTGGCGTGTGCTGTGTGCTGTGTGCTGGAGGGCGCGTGTGCTGTGTGCTGGAGGCGCGTGTGCTGTGTGCTTGGCGTGGGCGCGTTGCTGAGCGCGCTGTGTGCTGTGTGCTGGAGGGCGCGTGTGCTGTGTGCGCAGGGGGCGGGGCGCTGCGCCTGCTGGAGGTACGCGTGCCGCAGCACGCCGTGCGCGACCAGCCCGCGCGCCTCGAGTGCCACTTCGACCTGGAGGGCGAGGCGCTCTACTCCGTCAAGTGGTACAAGGACGGCCGCGAGTTCTTCCGCTTCCTGCCGCGCGACGCGCCGCCCGCGCAGCTCTTCCCGCTGCCAGGCCTGCAGGTGGACGTGAGTACAACGCACAACGAGCACACTGCACTCACTCAACTGTTGATCAGGTTGCCTCACATTCCCTCACGAAGATGCGAGTGGGAAGGTCATGCAGTGAGAGAGAGACACGATGTGTGGTGTCCACTCCCGTGGTCAGTGGTAAATTTCTAATTACGTCGTAACTGAACCTTTTATGGTTCAGATGACTTTTCGGCACGCATTCCCGCATTGTTGATGAAGCTGCGGCCTTCGCGACTTACAAAAATACTATCTTCCGTCTGGGAAGCTCAAAATTTGAAACGCATTTAAACAATGTCCAATTTTCAGATTTCTTCAAAAATTGCCTAAACAGTCGTTAACTGTTCCTGACGGAGTTCAGATCACCCGTTGAGTTTATCGAATATTTAATGCGCATTAAAGTTTGGTGAAACGCACCTTTTTTCTAAAGGACCGATAACATTTTACGTTTTGTTCGTGTGTAAACACGCGACGGCTCCATTTGAATCGAGCTTTCCCCCTTCGTGGTGCTCTTGGTGTGGAGCGAGTGGCGAAGAGTGATCCACTTGCGATGTAAACGGCGTCGCAAGGTACACAATGTTTTGTTTTGTTTTGTTTTTGAGAATGGAATAGTAATGACTCAAATATTGTGATTCATGTCATTAGACCGATAAACAGCAAATAGGGGATGTTCACAAAAAGAGGTCATACACGAGGTTCAGAATCAATCGAGTCTGTTGTTTTCAGCCGTATGTCATTAAGTATTTTTCGTAATATCTTACAAGATACTTGATGGGCTACAACGGCACACACTTTCTCGCTTTTTCTAATATTTGCACCTTTCGAAAATTTAGAGAGAGCCGTGAAAAGGAGACGCACCATTTCTCGCCAAAATGAGTCCTTCTGTGTCCGAAGAAAATACTAAAGAAAAAATTGGAGCCTTTTGAGAGGAAATATATAAGTTTCTGCATCTTCAAGCAGAAATTACGTGAAAATTGCCCATTTGAAAAATATTGTTCATGACCTTACTAAAATATTATTTTTTTTATCAGATTGCATTAAAAAAATCTTTTACATATCACGTTTGCTATGATAATTTTTTGCAACTTTCGAAAGTACGGGTAGTTTGCCAAATATAAGACTTGCATTATTTCTTTATCGACCAATTCTGTATTGAAGCAAATATTTTAAAGAAAAAAATTGGAGCCATTTTGGGAATTTTTTTATAAATTGAAATAATTGAAACAGAAATTACGGGAGTATTAGTCATATTTTCAAAACATTGTACATTCTCCTATTTAAAGATCTATTTTAGAACATATTAAGACAAAAATCAGTATCATGAATACTGTAGTTTGGCCAGGTCAATTTTTTGCAATTTCGAAAATACTGAGAGTTCACAAAAAATCGGACATGCTCTACTTTTAAGCCTCTACCGGAAAGAATTAAAGAAAAATTTGGATCAGTTTTGAAAAAACAATTGCTTAGCAATTGCCTATAATTCGCGCAAAATGAAATGAAAATCGCTCATATTTTTAAACTTTCTGCAAAGCCTCATTGAACGATTTGTCTTTGAAGGAGAGATTTCATTAAGAAAAGAATATCATCTGAGACGGTGGGAGATCCCTGTCTGCCGTGTAGGGGAGCGCCGGATCTCGCCATCGGGGAAAGCAACTCATCGCTTTCTCCGCGATGAAAACTCGCGCTACACACACTGGGGGGGGGGGGGCATGGCGTTAGCAGTTAGTAGCACGTGCGCGGAATCACTGTCAATCAAAAAGTAATTCTAAAATGTATGTTAAATGTTAGGTTTTCGATTCAACAGTTCTAAATGTTTAATTGACCGCTGCAATAACACACGTTATAACAAACCTGGTGATCCACTGCGCCGTATTTCGATCGAAGGCTGCATTACGAACTCTCGTGGGCGGGCTCTGAGACGCTCGACCTGCGCCTCGCGGTCGTTGTTGGAAGCTGCCGTCGCCACCTGGGGCGGTGGGTTGGGTCGTCGCCCCAAACGAAGGTAAATTAATCACGCGACCCTCGTAAGTATCGGATTCTGGAACGGAAACCATATTTCGCCCAACTCCGGGAAACGATCGAACTTGCGAAAATTGAAACCTTGAGAGGATGAAGAAAATCCGGTATTAAAACGGCAGTGCATTCCGCGTCCCCTGGAATGGCCTTCTCCCACTGCTGCTCCCGACGGAGAGAGCTTTCCGGGCCCCGTTCGCTACGCCCTCTGCACGGCCGGAGCGGCCTTGAGTTATGCGCGCGAGGCGGCCTCCTGCAAGCACCCACCAAGCTCTCAAGCCAAAAGCGTCTTAAAACGGTTTCAGTGGTGTGGGCGGAACCGTCATGGTTCATTCAATGTGTTAGTGGACAAGAATACTAAAGAAACGATTTCGGCTCATAAAAGATCATCATAATTTTGTACGCTGAAGTCACGTTTCCAGAAATGCCTTCTGCAAATTGAAAGAACAGCATTTGCTTGTTTAACGGTGGCTGTTGCAAATGAATAAATAAATAAATAAATAAATAAATAAATAAATAAATAAATAAATAAATAAATAAATAAATAAATAAATAAATAAATAAATAAATAAATAAATAAATAAATAAATAAATAAATAAATAAATAAATAAATAAATAAATAAATAAATAAATAAATAAATAAATAAATAAATAAATAAATAAATAAATAAATAAATAAATAAATAAATAAATAAATAAATAAATAAATAAATAAATAAATAAATAAATAAATAATTCGTTGTTCTTAAATGCGGTGCTTCGTGTGCTTCCCGCTGTCTTACGACCGTGGGCCTCAACACCCACTGATCCTTTGCAGAGGAAAGGTGCCGCCCCTGGCGGCTAATTAGATGTTAAATGGGGAAAGGTAAAAGTAGTAAGAATCCGATCATTATTGTAATTAATAATAGAACGGACTGATCTCGTGGGGCCCAATACCACAACTCAACTTTACTCTAAGGCAGACTTTCAGGCTGCATGCAAGCGTACTTGGAGGCTAGGCTGGTAATAAGAGTGACATGTAGGCATTTAGCTAGGCAGGCTTGTAGGCGTTTAGCAAAGGAGTATTGTAGGTCTTTAGCTTGACAGACTTTCAGGTATTTATCTACGTAGTATTATAGGCATTTATGTTGACAGACTGCAGGTTTTTAGCTATGCAGTTTTGTAGGCATTTAGCTTCAAAGACTGTAGGAATTTACCTAGGTGGAATTGTAGGCATTTAGCTTGACAGACATGTAGGCAGTGATGGCACGTTCGCATGGCACACCCAAATTAATTCTCTTAAATATGTTTTAACACGAGGGCAATGATGGCGTCCTATGAGGGCGTTTCAAACCCCGCGCCTTCCTCGTCCTTTGAGAGGCAGCCGGAGCACACGCGCCGAGCGCTGCCGCGGGGCGCAGAGGAAACAGCGATGGAGCACTCCGGTAGCGATGCGAGTTGTTCGGCGCCGGCGCAGTGCCCATCTCAGCGCGTGCCTTGACGTGTCTCGAAGATAGAGCACTCCGTAGCACACGTTTTTAATAGAAGCGTGGCATTGAAGGAAGGAAGTGTGAATTATCTCTCCGCTTAAACGAGCTCACACCTCTTCCAAAATAGCAGTTTCTCGCTAACATGCGAAACACAAACGGGTTGCTGTGCAGTGTTGCATCCATAAGTGTGAATTCAATAGTATGTGCACATTCTCTTGTGTTTTAACGTGAGTTCCAATTACAAATCCATTCCGAAGAATTGAAAATCCAAATGTGTTTTGTAAACGTATATAGTAGGCTATTTTTCAATGCAATTTTAAACATAGAAGTTAAAGTGGACAGGAAAAATCGCAGACAGGTTTTTCTGTAAAATGTGTTTGTGTAACTAACAATGAATGCCGACAAAAACATTAAACGCAAGAAATCAATGACTTCAACGAAAAAGTCACAGAAAAATTTGCTTTTTTATTTTTTTATTTATTTTACGTCAAAAAAAGTTAAAACTGCGTATGACGTGCTATGGGGAAAAGTGAATTGTATGCACATTTTGAAAATTCTGTGATCCTTACACTAAGTCATATACTATGCTGAAAAGAAACAGCGTCAAATGGACTTTGTGTTTCGCCACACAGTGTAGACGGCAAATTACCCACTATATTTTGAGTATTGGGTAAAGAAACTTGTACTTCTAGCCTTAAATTTTTACAGTGACCTTATGGAAAATCTACAACAAAAGTGCGAGTAAGAAAGTTTTGAATAAATGTTTGCAATAGAACTCATGGCATCCTTGGAAAACAGTTCTGGAACGAGCTTAGTCGACACGCGTGCTGATCCGTCTGTAACGTGAAGGGTTCTTTGCCGAACGAAGTCGAAAGGGCGTTGTGAAAAGAAAGGCAGGCAGCACTTACTGCTGATGGAAAGTTATGTTCAACATGTTATCAGGCTTCATCAAATGTTTTGTGTTTAATTGTCATTATTTGTGTCCAATATATTATTGTCAGTTATATATTGAAATTATCTCTCTCTCTCTCTCTCTCTCTCTATATATATATATATATATATATATATATATAGAGAGAGAGAGAAGAGAGAGAGAGAGAGAGAGAGAGAGAGGCGTAAGGCGTCAACAGTCAGACGGCTAGACCTCTCATGAGTGATTGAGGGCGTGCAAGCAGGCCGCCAGCTGTGGTCAGCCGGAGCGGCCGGGAGAGGCGAGGCGGAGACGGCCGCCGGTCGAGCGCCTGCCGCGGCCGCGTAACGACGTCGTGCGGGTGGGGCGGGGCGGGGGCGGAGGCGTTTTGAGGCGCTCGCGCTCCGTCGCGCTGCGGAACTCGACCCTTGGGCCCTTAAGGGCCAGCCATGCACGCACGCACGCGCCAGCGGACGCGCTCGTTAGCGGCCTCGCCCACACCCACTGGGCCCACCCCGTGCGCCAAAGGCCATCATCTATTGACCTCTTCAAGTGTGGATCCTCTTCTGAAAAATTTTCTATTTTAATACAGCGTCCATTTTGTGCATTTCTTCAGGTGGAACAGTATTCGGACATTCAGCACACTGCTATCGCAGTTCCAAAATACTTCAATTATGTCAGCCTTAGAAGAAGAAAAAGGATTTCAAGTCGTCCATAGTGATTCACGCCCCGCGGTTGCCGCGAATGTCTATCTCATCGTTTTGCGTTTCGCTCTGCTAAAACGCTCCTTTGCTCCTCCTTCCGAAGCCTGCAGCCGCAGTGAGTCCAGCGTTGTCTGTGGGCGCTGCTTTGCTGCTGCGGAAGCCTTTCCCGGCCGCTCCTTCGCTCTGGCCCAGTGCTGGCGCCCGCGCTGCCACCCGCAAGGCATCGCCACGCAGCCCAACGACCCTCCGCTGCGCCTCTGACGGGGAGGCCCTCGCATCTGCCACCCTCGCTGTGTTGGAGCCGCCATCTGGAGAATCCGGACGAGCTCCTCCTCTGAGAGATGGTATTCCGTGGTTTCCCACACCAATACCTGGCGAATAGCCTAATGAACGGGAGATGCCGTGTCCCTCTCCTCTCCCCTTAAGCACAGACACACATTTTTACTCTGACGTCCCCTGCACCTCCGCGCGAGTGGGAGCTTGGAGCTTGAGTCGGTCGGGGCGGCCATCAGCCGTTGCCATATCGAGACAGAAAACCCCCGCACCTCACCCGCAACTCACCCCAGGCGCGAGGAACACCGCCACCTGGAGATAAAAACATTCACTACACTAACGGAACCAGTCACCGTGGTATTCGCGCCTGGAAACAATATTTCGTCGACGAAACACTAGCCAAATTTTCACTTGGGACAAAGTTGAAAATCATCACTCTGAAAGTTATTCTTCAGGGGTCTTAAAGTTGTAATTTGTAGAAAAGTATTCACTTTATTTGTTTGCGGTATGTTTCCAGAAACTGTTGACTTTTGCTAAATTCTTTTCGCACACCGAGTGTTTTGCACTCCACCTTCCGCTCCGTAGCGCGCTCAGTTGCAGGGGAAAGAGCAAGCTCTTCGCTTCCTAGTCATCGCAAGTAAGCAAACCTCTTTTTTGTGTGAGCGTGATAAAGCGGTCGTGTGTTAGGAAGCAGAGAAAGGAAATGCATCGGTCGTTCATACCAATGCGCCCTCGCCCCCAGCCCTGCAGCCCTACAATGAGAGCAAAGGCTGCGGGCCCAGCAAACAGGAACGCAACGCAACCTCAATCGCCCATTCGCCCTCCTACTCGCCCTTCCCCTCGCCCATGCGCTCGCTCATATTAGCCTGCACGCCCACTTGCCTGCCTGGTATTCGCCCACTCACCTACCTGTGTATTTACCCGCTCGCCCACCTGCTGTCTCACTCGACGCAGCACACAGAAGCACAGGTGACTGCCAGCCCGCCCTCTCGCTGCTCTGCGTCGCCTACTCTCCACCTCTCTCCCGTCCCTCCCCGTCGCCCCCGCGCTAACTAACGCTTCCTCCGCTTTTTTCCCCCCCTTTCCGCCCCCGGCTCGACACGTCCCGCCCCGCCGTCCCACCTCGCCCCCGCGCTTCTTCCCGCCTCGCCCCGCCCCTCCAGGCCACTGCGCCCGCAAGAAATAGAACTTTCAGGGCGACAGGCGTTCCGCAGGGCGCGGGACCACTAAGGTAGCAGACGGCAGGGATAGGGCAACATATGGGAATGAATGGCGAAGGCATGGGTTCTCAATAGCAGTACCATGTCTTAGGAACACGACAAAACAACCATCAATAGAAATCATTGTTTCAGTTTCGGCGAAAAAGAAATCAGGGTGCATTACAGCTAATTTTCTCCAGGCATTGCAACACATGAATCATCAAACAGAAATGATGACCGAAACCGTTAAAAGGTTTCAATCGTGAAACTGAAACATTTACAAATCGTTCTTCCTTAAAAGCGTAACCCGCGCCCAGGCGAATGCCCAACCGCCCTTGGCCGAGGGCGAGGGGGCGGGGCCCGGCCCCCGCTGGCCTCTTCCGCAGCCAAAGCGATGTCTTCTCCCACCATGACTCCGCACACAGCCTCCGGGCATGTGACGGGGGCATTGGTGTCGTTTCATGCCGAGAACAAATCAAAGCACACGTTTGACTTAAATATTTTCTATTTATGTGTTGCGTTATGGGTCAGCAACATTTGTGATATTCTTGATATTGTGATTCTTGATATTGAGAAAGCAAATACATCTTTCATTTATTTACTTCGTATTTCGTATTGCCCTCCTGATTTGCCTTTCACATTTTTTATATATTTTCGTATTTTACACGATGTCACTCACGTCATGACTATTTTGTTTGTTTCGTAATCGACTTTTCCCCAAATCTAAAATGTTTATGATAGTGATACTTGAGATGAATGTAGCTCATCTCGATATGTAAAGAACTGGTGTTCTGTCTAGGTGTTCCACCCCTACTAAGTGTAACGGTGCACACTCCACTACGCTTCGCTGCGTTGTTTCCGCTTAGCTAATATGGCGAACGCGAAGGTGAAACCGTCTTACGAGACCTGCAATGCATTTGAACAACTCTTCGTTACCAACACCGACGTTACTCACCGCCAAGAGCCCGTTTCAAAAAAAAAAAAAAAAAAAAAGATTTGTAAACGATGCCTATTGGTCACTCCGTGTCTGCTGCCAAGCGTACGGGTATCGTTGCGGGCGAAAGGATCTTGATTTTGGGCGCGCCTACTTAAGATTGCAACAACTGATTTAACTTCTTTAGTTCTGATTAGTACCAAAGGTTTTTGTAAGAGCTGACCGCCCGTAAGAATGATGTAATAAATCTAAGAGGAGGTTTAACTTGAGGATAATAGTACATTTTGAAACGATGATGTAATGATGGATATTAATACACGAGTGTGATATTACAATACAATCGAGGTACGAGCGAGTATCGTAAACTTGACATGAGTGTATTAATACCCATTACATTGAGTTTCATACGTTACTTTTTCTACGACTTATGGTGACTTTTGTAAGTTAAACTTTTAAATGGGATCGTTTCGAGGCAGTTGACATGCAGGATTCACCCAAGGCCACCTAGCGGACCTGCCGCAGATGATTTTCCAGTCCGCCTGCGAGAGAATACAAACGTCACTGCAATAATTCCAAGGTCACCATTTTCGCTTTTTCTCTTCTTTCTGGAGGTGCCAACTCAACCTCTGATTCACTAGACATTTTAAATTAAAGAATTCGCCGGTTTTAAAGGCAATCACACTGCAGGAACATATAACACAAAATGACGTGTTCTGATCATAACGTCAGCCAAATGTTCTCTCTACCACTACCTCTGACCTGGTCAAATAGGATCAAAGTGAAATGACGATTCAATTTATTTTAAATTCCACGTAAAAATTAGTGATAATAAAAGCAATTAAAACTGACAAGCATAGTAAATAATGTTAAATGCAAATTTAATGTACACAATCGAACGAAACATTTACTAGAACGATTCTCAATGATTAATGAAGTATCAATACTTAGTTTGTAAGCTTCTTTGTGATTGGTCAAGAACCTGTATCATAATGAAATCTGTATCGTAATGAGTATCATTATGCAACAGGTTGCATGCATCATATGACAGCATTCTACAATGGGAGTAGAAAAAGACTTATTAGAGACATGTTAATTTATTTCTCATTATTGCTACATACAACAAATAACAGAATAATATAATAAAACGAATAGAAAGCAGGCAAAGAAATTGCCATTGAAACATTTCTACCCCTCCACAAAATGATTGCACACGGCAGAATTTCCAAATAAAATAAACATGAAATAAAGTGTCAAGTAATAAAGTCTATAAAAATAATTCTAATCTATGTTTTTGGATAGAAAACATGCAGAAATCTTGTTTTCGTATTAAGCCTCATTCTGCCTGATATTTCCAGCGCGCTTCGTTCTTCGGTTCCCCCTCCTCACTCGCCTGCTCCCGCTCGCAGGGAGTTGAGCGCACTGGTGCCCGTCGGCCGAGCACAATTCCCCACCATCGCGGCACACGAATAAAGCAGGCGCACTGAGCTACTGGGAGCCTGCACGAGGGGAAGTGCAAGCGGAGGCGGGCCAAGGAGCTCGTGCAGGCGCGTTCGACGTGCAGGCGACTACGTCTACAAAAAGCATAAAAGTATAAACGATTTCATAAAATGAAGGATTGATAGAATACACTAAAGAGTATCTTGTAAACCGCCGAAAATAATATGCATGAGAGTAAAAATCAAGAGATTATTTTGATAAGAAAACTAACATTTGATTTTTATATTTAACCAATATTTTAATTTAGAGAAAAATCATTGTAATTGTTCCATGATTTGATTTTAAACGGTAACTGATTAAACACATTGACCGTATGTTATTCGCTGATTGTCTAAATGATTCCTTTTTAACTTTCTGGATTCGGAAATATATTTTCGCATTTGTTGCCTCATACATGAACTCGACCATTGATTCGACTTCATTTATAGAATATTCTTAATACTTCACATACAAATAGGTTGCACTGGTAATATTTTTAATTGCCAGTAATGGAAACAAACTTTCTTTTGGCGCTAAAATAAAATGAAGGACATGAAGTGGCTCTGAGTAGTTCTTCAAATGCAGTGCGAGCGTTTTCTGTCTGTGGCGGTCGCGCGCGGCCACGCGGGGCGGGAACACGGAGGCGGACGCCGGAGGAATTCAAGGTTCAAATTGCACTCACAGTTTAGTAGACGCTCAAATAGGGTTACCAGACCTCAGACGGGTGCTCTGAAAAATCAGGGCATTGAATCACAAATTCAATTACTAAAAATGAGTTATCAAATAAATAAAAACACAATGAATTGAAATCATGAATTTATTTAAAATCTGTTGAGCTATAAAATTTTGACTGTTCACTCTCTCTCGGAACGTAACTACAATTCAGCTACCACACTTTTCAGAACTGCCTATTTTTGGAAGTAACTTTACATTCCCTGGCCTTTGTAAATAATTTTTGATCTCTTTACGATGCATGTCCTTGAAATTGTGCTCAACAAGTGTTATTGCATAGACGGTTTCCACATTTAAACAATTTCGTTTTTTCGGCCACAGCGTTGATTAGCGAAAATACGCGCTCTCAATTTGCATTGTGTGATGGAATCGCAAAAAGAAATTGGGCAATCATTAAAATTGCTGACATTGATTCCACGCTTGAATTAGCTAAAAGAAATGAACACACTTTCGAACTGCTTGAAAATTTTCATCGCTCTGTTGTTCCAAAACTCTATTAAGTTTGACTATTTGATCAAGTAACTTTGAATCGTTTACCACAACTTATATTTTTTAAACTTATATTTTAACTGCATAAAGAAAAACATAAAAAATCAGGACACAGTTGATAAATCAGGACGTCTGGTAACCCTATGCTGGCACTACCACCATTGGCTCTGAAGCATTTTTGACATGACAGTTCTGGTTCACTCGATGAAGCATGTTCTGTGGTATGGCGAGCCGTGGCGAGCCGTGGCGAGCCGTGGGCGAGCCGCAAGAGATCTGTTCTTGAATGGCGAGCCGTGATTCTGCCGCGCGGGGATTTGTCGCGTGTATGCGACCTTTCAGGAAAGACACGGCGCACGTCAGATGAGGGAGCGCGGAGGCCACAAACCACGTGCGGTGATTCTCTCTCCATAAAAGACTAAACGGTTAAGGAAAGTGAAGCAGTGCTGCGATTGTGGAGCCCAGTTGAAACTGTCCGTCATGCGCTCTTCACTTTTCCACATTTAGAAGTATGACTCTAGGATACGATGCACATAGCGGTATGACACGTTTTACGTACGTGTTTGGGAGTGAAGTTCGAGGTAGCCATCATTGTTCAACAAGAGAGCAAAGCAGGGCTTTCGCAGCGGAGGTGCGCGCACCGCTGCCCGTCGGCCGAGAGGAATTTTCCAAACAAGCGACTCGCTAATAAAATAGTCGCACTCTATGAGTCTACATGCTATTTAAGTACTTCCCCAGCAAGTTATAGCATATTGTAATCTAGGCTGTTTCCAGGCAGAATTGAGAGAACGCCAAATATTTGTTACACAACAAAAGTTGTACTTGGCGATCTAATTTGTAGTGCAGCGCTGATACGCCCCGCGCCGCCGGGTTCGAGAAACGGGGGAACTCAAAATCTAAATTTAAAATCTTCCAAAAACTGTCAGAAGGGTATAACCATACTCAAATGAAGTCCCGTTAACCGAGTTGCTTCATCGTATAGTTCCTTGTGAGGCCGGATATGTAATATTTCCACTGCTCAATCGCTGTCAAAAACGTGCAGAGTTTCAGCTGCTTTGTTGTTCAGAGTTTGCGTCGATCGTCCTCACCCATCCACATCCTCACCCACACGCCCGCCCGCCCGCCCGCTGAAGGGCGGTCGCGGGATTCGCGGAACTTAATAATGCGTATAGAAGCGGGCGGTCGATATTTGGGAAATAAAGCGCCCGAAAGATTCATGAAGGGGGTGTATATATTAAACTTTGAAATATTTCAATGTGGGATCTCCCGGCGCGGCCTGCCCGGCCCGGCTCGTCATATATTATGTCGACACCTCCGTATTGAATTGTAAATCCTCGCCAAGCGCCGGGCAGCTGCTCCACGTCAGGCCGAGGCGCACGTCGCCCTCTTTCGCACTCCCTCCTCACACGCACTCGCGTACTTCAGGGAAAGTTACGTAATGCTGCTCTAGTTTGGAAAACGCACCGTTGCCATGGAAATTTCCAACCGTTATTACGTTTTTGGACGACTCCTGGAGATAATACTTGAAAAGATCACCTTCTTTATTTTCAAATGGTAAAGAAAAAAAAGACGTACTATACGATGCGCAAATACCGAAAAAACGAAAGACGATGGATCAAATTGAACGGAAACCAAAAAGATGTACTGTCGTGGTGTTTTATAAATGCTAAACAGTCCCCCTTAGTTTAGTCGAAAATGGAATGTTTTTGCAAGCTGGCCTGTTGTTTTACTCCCCGAATACCTGGCACGTGCCCTGGCCGCTAGCGTTGGCCCTCGCCGCTCCTCCAAGGGCCTTTGCCAGTGCACTCCCAAGGAGTCACTTCGCTCACTTTATGGCTGCGAATAAAAGCGTTTGAGCGCGCTTTCTTTGTTTCGCGATGGAAACGCACCGCCTAAAATGTAAATAAAATGTATTTTTCCCCCGTTCTCATTTTTCGCTTTGTTCTGTTTTCTACTTGTTGCTTTATTCTGAGCTGCGGTGTAATTTGCAGACTCGTGCTCACAATGAAACAAACATTGGTCAAAAATAAGAAAAGCGACGATTGTCGTAAATTTCGCGCCACAATGCGCCCGCGCAGTTATCCTGAGCGGAAAAGCACGCGTGAGTAGGCGGCGGAGGAAGCGGGCGCGGAACAAATGAAGTGCGCGGCCGCGTGGCCCTCCCTGCCCCCGCAGCCCCGAGGCGGCGCAGGAGGGCGCTCCTGATGAGTCGGAGCTTCCCCTCATTTCGTATTCTACGCTTTAATCGGATGTTGAGACAAGTATCTCGCCTGACTATGACGCACGGAAACTCATCTTTATCGGCCCATCAGAACTGGTAAATCCCCGAAAAGAAACAGTATCATATTTCATAAAACTTTTTGTGTAGCGATTCGAGTATATTTTGATCCCTTCGTAGGAAGTTTATTTAAGAGAGGGGAGAAATTGATTATTCGTAGCTCGGATTGTAGAGAGTTACACAAAATATTGCTCGGATGTTGCGGGAGTCGTTTTTGCAAATATCGATAAGTGCCGGCTGGTCTGAGGTGCAGGACTTTCCTTCGCCACAGATTGAAACACAGAGAATAAACTATCAAATGTCCTCGTGCCCTACGCTGCTTCGCCACCGCTCTTCACTAGACACCCCTTCCCCCTGCCCAGCGGCCGCCTCCCCCCCCCCGCCTCTTATTCCCACCCCGCTCCTCCCGCCGTGGCTGAGGCAGCCCCAGCTCCAGTCCCCCCCTCCGCCCGCGGCTTCATTTGCAGGGCGCAATCCGGTTAGTGGCACCGCGTCAAAGGCGGCGGCGGCGGCCGATGACCCCTCCCCCCTGCGGCCGCCGACCGCGACGCAGCCCTCAGCGACCGCTGCGCGCAGGCAGCGGATGCTGGTTGGCCGGGGGCGGGGCTGGCCTTTGGGGGCTGACGAGGGGTCGCTAACGCAAGCGATGCGATTCCGCTAGTGCGGCGATATACTTCGATTTATTTATAGGAGCGCCTGAAGGTCAAGTGCTGGGAGCAGAAGGGGACGTTGTCATCCACTCGGTAGCTCCAATACCAAAAGTGTAAATCTAACGAAGCTCCCAATTGGATGTCAGTGTCCCCTCTTCTTTGGTTTTGTACCTCAGCAGTGCTCTAAAAGGTCAGGCAAATGTTCCTTAAAAGCAGACAGAAGTGGGTGAATGATAATCCCTCCAAATGATTTGGAGCAGAAACAGAAAGTGATCCTCGCATTGAAGAGGAGCGGGGCGGCGTCGGCTGCGCCTTTTGGGGGAGGAGAGCGGCCAACAGATGGCGATTGCTGTGGGGTGTTGACGAGAGCGAAGCGGGGGGCAGAGGCCATGAGGAGCTTTCGCACGGCGAAGCGATGGCACTCTCCATCTTCTGCGCGTGCGCTGTTCGAGTTTCTCATCCCTTTGGTGCATCTGCGCATGCGCATAACATCGAGATTGCTGTCAACTGTTAAACGCTGTGCCATTCAAAAATTTCCTATTGAGCCGTTAATGTCTTATACACACACCGACTATGATAATGTACATCGAGCATGATGATGATGATTGTGGTGAGTCCAGAATAGCTTTCTTAATGCTTGATAGTAAGCTTCTCGTCCTCTTCTCTCCCAATTTGTTCACCATTCCTCTTTCCCTATGGCCAGTGCCTTTAATGAATTTCATATACAGCGTTGTAGGTAGCCAATGTGTCATTCAATTTTAAACACTTTGTACATACTTAAACATTCCAACTAAACGTAAATGCTTCAATAAAATGAGGGTTTAATGACGTTTCAACCCATGTATTTCAATGTATGTCAACCCTCTTATTTCCGTCTATTGCGATTAAAGCAAGCTTTTAATCCAGTATTAGACGTTTAACGAAACAATTATGAAAGTTGTAAAGAGCCTATTTACAGCAATGATAAAAAATAGAATTCACATTCTTTCCCATCAATTAAATGTATCCAACTCCGAAATGTTTTTATAAAAAATTGTATCTGTAACTTCTTGCCCCTTCAACCCCATATTGAATGCGTGAAACCAAATGACGATATTTCTTCTATTGATAAATACATCAAAAAGAACTCGGTGATAGACATGTCGAAAAGGTTATGCTGCCCGTCAGTTGGGTTGTTAAGCATTTTCCTGTCACCGCTGTGTCATCATTCGACACAGAGCGGTTGTCGAATTACTGTCACCACAAAAATAGGCAGCAGAGAGAATAACGGAGTTCGGTCGTGTGTCTGTATGTAAACGAGCTTAAATATCCATTACATATTTATTTACGTCAAACAACAACTGGCGGTTGGAAAGGAAAAATAATTTTTCATTGTTTGGCATAAAAGGGCATTTCTGCGTTCCCTCCAGAGACTCAATGGGGACTGCAGAAAAAACTTTCAGATGCAAAATTGCTTCGTAGCATTTGTCAAAATTTGTGTAAACCTATATGAAACAATGTGAAAACACTCTACACTCTCGTTCCTTGCACATAATGTGAACCACATTAAGAAAGTGCTTGACGAATGAAAGGTTTAGAAATTAGTTTAAACACGTAGGGAGTGTATACTACTTTATTAAATCTAAAGATGCTGTAAATTTATTTACATAGACAATTTGTTGCTTGTCCAACATTGTATTCACCAGCAAGGGAATTCGGCGAATAACCTCCATTCATCTTGTCTCGAATTGCGAGTTTCTGCTTGAGGAAAAATAATAATAATAATAATAATAATAATAATAATAATAATAATAATAATAATAATAATAATAATAATAATAATAAATAATGACTTTATGTGGCGAGACTCGGGACATCAGACCCGCTCTTCCTCCTAACCACATAATACATATATTTATAGATAGAAATTGAAACAGTATTCAGAGATACATTTAGTAAATAAAGGAAATGCAACTTTCAGATGTTCATAAAAGCGAAAAGAATACAACGTCCCAGCAACGTCCCAGCGGCCGAGCAAAACCAGGGAAAACAAAGAAAGAGATGACAGTACGTAAATATTTTAATGGACGTATCTTAAGACCGTTTCTCACTGACCATTCAAGTAAAGAGTCTGAATCATGATTTGTTCTACTAATTAAATGAGCCACTTCGGAAGGTTTCCCGCTGACGTAGATCTCTGCGAACATATGATGGCTGGACCTTGATAGCATAGACGGGATATCATTTACATAGATAAGGAAGAAAAGCGGACCTAGTACACTCCCTTGTGGCACTCCACGTGACACTAGTTGAAGTGACGAGGAAGTATTTTCTACAAGTGCGACCTGTTGTCTAGTACTAAAATAACTTGAAATTCACGCTAAGGTAGAATCAGAAAAACCGAGGCATTTACATTTTGCCAGAAGTACGTCATGGTCTACTGAATCGAAGACCTTTCTAAAATCTAAAAGTGTTAGCGTTGTTATATTGCCTTCATTCAGAGATTGACGAATGTCTTCGATGACTTGTAGCAAAGCCGTTTGCATACTTCTACCTTACCTAAAACCAGACTGAAAATTATTGAGAACGCCATTTATGACGAGATACTTGTCTATTTGTTAACGTACAACTTTTTCGAGGACTTTGGATAAAGTTGGTAATATACTGATAGGTCGATAATCACAAGGATTTATTGAATTTCAATATTTCGGGAGGGGACGTATGTAAGCTAGTTTCCACAATTCAGGAAAACATCCGGTTGTTAAAGAAAAGTTTATTATGTGTTTATTAAGAGCTGGAGGAGCATCTTTTAAAGCCAATTTTAATAGCTTTGCCGTTATATTGTCAGAACTTTTTGAATTTGAGTTGAGTGCCTTCGCTATTTCTTCGACTTCTTGGCAGTCAACATTGTTGAAATAGAAACTATCGTCACGAAGAGGTGCAAGTGATGCCAGAAAGTGAAGTGACTTTTCTTTAATAATAGGGTCTATTGGATGTGTAGCGGAAGCAAAATAATCATATAGGTCGTCTAAGGGAATTTCTAATGAACTGTCATTTGACTTACGTTTGCAAATTCCTAAATTTTTCAGTGTTCCATACTCTTTCGTACTGGAATTTCTTTGGAAAAGAATATGATACTAACGAATCTTAGCGTTTCTGACTTGTTTTACAAAATTTCTAAGTTTTTATATCCTTTTCCTTTTCATCGGTTTTAGTAGCTTTCAAATGGCTATATGCCGAATTTCTATCTTTCATATGAACTTTTATCTCGTTTGTAAGCCATGGAGCAGCAGACCGCGTGACACGAGAAGTTTTCCGTGGAGCGAGCTTGTTAACAATGTTCGTTATGATTCCATTGAACACATTTACTTTCGAGTCTAACGAGTATTTGCTAATAAACTTCGTCCCAAGGTGCGCTTTCGATTGAAATACGATAAGATCTAAATTTTTGAAATCACGGTAATGGATTGTTTTATTTTTGTATTTAGTATACTTAGCCGAGTATGCAACAAAGGGTCAATCATGGTTTTAAATACCCGGAACAGGAATTTTCCCATAGAGTAATACTTTAGAAATATCTGAAACTATCAAGTGATCAATCCACGATTTCGTTTTAGATGAGCTATGAGTAGAATTCAATTTTAATATTTGCAAATTATATGCATTGAAAGTGTGAATAAAGTTAGTGCCATATTTTGGGATAAAAGTGTTTAAGTCACAATTAAAATCCCTCATTATAATAATATCTTGATACTTATCTGTGAGTTCTGAAAGTGATTCCTCTAATTCTGACAATATTCCCGTATTTGGAGGCCAATATACAACCCCGACAAGTAAATGTTTTCCCCCAATCACCATATCAACAAAAATGTACTCCAAGCTCGGTGAGTTAGTAGTAGATGTTTTGATTATTTTCAATTTATATCATCACGCACAAACATAGCAACACCCCCACTGGATTTCACTTTTAAATTAACTTTTATTATATTTCTAGCATTTCGTATGAGTTTATATTTAGGAATGGACACAAGATCAGATGACGCAGTAGATTTCAACCAAGTTTCCTGGTGTGCGCTAGCTTCATAGAGAACATGAAAATTTCTGAGTGATGTTTCTTTAGAGATCGCGCTTTAGTGTGAAAGACGGGCAAACTACGAGGAAAGTGCGAAATGGTCGCGTTGAGATCTGAAAGAGTAGCAGGGCTTCGAGGGGTAGCAAGGTTAACGCTGGATTGAGGCCGAATCCACCGGCAGGTCTGTCAAGGGCGCAGCATTACATAACTTTCTCTATACTACGCGTATTATTCCCGTATATACGTATGTACACGAGAAAGTAACTAGAGGTGCTACAGGCTGACACAGACTCTCGTACCAAATTTTTCTAATTTCCTTGGTGCGGTCTGGCTTTAAAGTCTTGCACCATTATCTGACCAGCTGCCATCTATCGTCGCCCAAAGTACACTTTCTTTACAATTTCTCAACTCTTTACTTTCCTAGTTGCACAATTGAATCGTTACTTCAATAATATTAAAGAAGATTCAAAACTCGTCCTAAATAGAAGTTTTCATTGAAAAATGTATAGTCGTTTTTAAGAAAATGGCGAACAAGCATTCTGTAAGTGCGAAATTTGAAGCTCTTTTTCACAGCAATCTATTTAATTTTCAAAAACTTTTTTGAAATTATTTGAAGCACTTCCACTCACAAATTGTGAAATGTGCATATTAACAGCGTGATAGATACTTAAACTGGAGGTGTTACACGATGGCACACTCTTTCTCGTAGTAAAGTTTTTTTAATTTCCTTAGTGTGTACTGGTACTGTACGGTCTTTACTCTCCTTGCCTGCTTCCATCTATTGCAGCCAAAAGTAATTTTTTTTAAATTTTCACAACTTTTCGGTTTCTAAATAGTAGAACCTAAATTATATTTTAATTACATTAAAGAAAAAAATTGGAGCCATTTTGGAGAAAATTTGGAAATTGACCGGAGGGCTTCATGTAAAGTACCCTCAAATTTTAAAGAATGTCTTTTAAAATTTCAAAGCTTCAACTAGATCCAGATTGACAAGTGATTCTTTGGAGAAGATTTGGAGAAGATCGTATGAATAGTTTAGGCGCTTGGTTAGCACAGACGGCAGACACAGACGGGCAGACACGACGGCAGACACGACGGGCAGACATGGACGGGCAGACACAGACGGACAGACACAGACGGACAGACACAGACGGGCAGACACAGACGGGCAGACACAGACGGCAGACACAGACGGACAGACACAGACGGACAGACACAGACGGACAGACACAGACGGACAGACACAGACGGGCAGACACAGACGGACAGACACAGACGGACAGACACAGACGGGCAGACACAGACGGGCAGACACGGACGGACAGATATAGACGGACACACACGGACGGACGGGCAGACGGACGGACGTTTTTTTTCAATTGGTTTTTCGGCATCAAGGACCCACAAAACATTGATTCTGGCTACACCACGTGTTAGAGGATTTTTTCTCTTATTGTAGGAACTGTTTTTATGCACGTTTTCATCACCAGAGCCCAGCAATGAATTTGTTTCCCCCGAAAATCCGTTGTTTTTTCGCACGACATTACATAACTTTCTCTATACTACGTATATTATTCCGTATATACGTACGTATACGAGAAAGTAAAAATGGTAGAAGAGAGTAAAAGTAAGTGAACTTGCGTAGAAATAACTGGTAGAATTCACTGTGACTTCAGCAGACACCTGCTCTGAGCCCCGTTTCGCTACCTCCGCTCCGGCATGTCCTCACTCGACGACCGTCGGACGACTGCTGACGACGACGAGGCCTGGTGTGACGTATTTCTTTGTAGAAGATACAGAATTGAATTGTCCTGTCAATCAGAATTTCAATTATGTTCAGGATTGTTTAACATTTTTAACTAATAACATTGTTGTAAACGTTAATTGAATGTTATCTGCGTCACTTCTGCTTTAGCGACTAGAGGCCGGATGGGGGCCGGGCTACTGAGAGCCGAATAAGCACGAGTTTAGTGTATTAAGTGTAAGACATAAGAAAGGGAACAAAGAAAATATTCCAGCGATCTGCGGAGCTGACGGTTCGCTAATTACAAATGACAGTGAAAAGGCGGCTTGTTTAAATAGGCATTACGCGTCGGTTTTCAAGCCGAAGGATCAGATTGCAGTAAATAAATCAACACCCGTTATAGAAACCTTTAGAGTCGATGCAGGAATTATTAGAAAAAGGATTGCAAAAATTAGGAGAAATAAATCTGTAGGTCCTGACGGAATACCAGGGAAATATTGAAATTGGGAGGGAAGCCATGATTCCTTACCTTGCTCGGTTAATGGAAGTCACTGTAAATAATAATACGATTCCTCAAAATTGGAAAGAGGCAATTGTAGTGCCGATTCACAAGGGAGGAGACAAAAGGATTGTTAATAATTACAGGCCTATAAGTTTGACATCAGTTGTATGCAAGCAGATGGAACACATGATTGCGGAATATATTAGACGAGTCTGGAATAAAACCGACTGGCTTTTTCAAAATCAACACGGTTTTCGTCCTAACTATTCGTGCGACAGCCAGACTATTTCTTTATGTCAGGACATAGCAGATTCATTAGACGAAGGGAGTAGGGTAGATGCAGTAATATTAGACTTTTCTAAAGCATTTGATCTGGTTCCACATGGCCTTTTAATTGAAAAACTGTCAAAAACTGGATTAGATCATCGAATAATCTTGTGGATAAAAGAATTTCTTACGGGCCGAACTCAAGCAGTCAGAATAGGTGACAAACACTCATCGAAAGCCGATGTAACCTCTGGGTCCCCAGGAGTGTGTTAGGGCCATTGCTATTCTTAGCGTTTATTAATGATATTGCAACTGGAATAAAATCGAAAGTTAGACTTTTCGCTGATGATTGCATAATATATAGGAGTATTGGCGCGTCTTCGGATGAAAATGTTTTACAGAACGATCTTAACTGTTTATGGAACTGGGCGTGCAGAAATAAGATGGAATTAAATCCGGAAAAGAGTAAATTCATTTGTTTTACCAAATCTCGCTCGAATGTACACTCGAATTACAAGTTAGGAACTAACGATATACCGCGTGTAAAAAACTGTAAGTACTTGGGTTTGGTCCTGCGTAGCGACTTGGGTTGGTCGGATCATATTAACAATACGGTCAAAAAATCATGGAGGGCGCTGCACTTTGTAATGCGCATTCTAAAAAACAGTAGTTCGAATGCCCGATCCTTGGCATATACTTCACTTGTTCGTCCTATTTTAGAATACGGAGCGGCCTGCTGGGACCCGTACAGAAAAGGGCAAATCGAGGCGTTAGATAAAATTCAAACACGGGCCGGAAAGTTTGTAAATCATGGACGCGTTGATGGACGAGATGAATGGGAACCCTTATCTAAGAGACGGGAACGGGCGCGTTTATGCGTAATGTACAAGACATACAAAGGGGACTCAGCATGGGCAGACATCAGTAAAATATTACAGAAACCTGATTATAAAAGTAGAGGAGACCATCCCTGGAAAATACGATGTAGAAAGCAAAGAACTGATGTAGGCAAGTTCTCCTTTGTGAATCGTACTATAGTAGATTGGAACAAACTACCTGCAAAAGGACTAGAAACTCTTCCTTCTAATGTAGTGAAATTTAAAAATATACTTAATTCTATGTAGGTGATCATTAATAGCACTGGGACTTTTTCATTATTATTATTATTATTATTTTATTTTATTATTATTATTAGTTTCATTATTATAATCGTTAGTATTATTAATAATATAGTCATGTCTCTTATTAAGTGAAGTGAAGTGAAGTGTAGTGTGGTGGGGGCACAGAAGGGGAGGGGAGTGTAGTGTAGTGCAGCGCAGTGAAATGAAGTGAATGAAGTGGAGTGAAGTGTTAGAAAAGCTATAAGTCAACATATAGATAAGTCAAAATTAATTATAACTAGGATATTAATCTCTAATTCTAATTGTAATTATATTTTTAAATATTCGTAATAGTTTTGTAATTGTATATCTAATTGTAATAATGTTTGCCACCGAGCATTAGCTCAAAGCGAACTTTAATAAATCTATCTATCTATCTATTGTCATTCAACAACTTTAATTTTTTTCAATTTATCTCCCAATTTCATAGTAGTTGGAGGAACTGGTATTTGATTGTTTGTAAAACGATTTTGCTTCCCTCTCGAATTTATTCAATGTTTAGTTTATGTTTGTAGTGTGAAAAAAAATATTATTGAGACGCGATCGAACGCATTATTGCGGTCAATAAGTTATAGCATCGTTTAGATGTATAATGTCTGGCAATGAAATGCCTCGTGCATATTTTGCTTTTTTATTTCAAATTTTGCAAACGCTGTGCGCACAAACGCAAGTGAGCAAGGCAATTCCAACTCCATAGGGAGCGCCATCGCTGCTCTGCGAGCGTCGGCCATTAACTCGGTGACGCACAATATGGCGAATGTCGCATGTTATTTCCCGCTAATGTGGGCTAAAACGCCCTGCGGCCGACGGCCCGCGACCGGCGCGCGTTCTGGCGGCGTCGCAGCGCAAACGCAATTTCGCCGCGTCCGCCGCAGGGAGCGCTGGCGCGTCCCTGCGGCTCGGACAGCAGTCGCGAGGCCGCGGCCGCCTCTCAGTTGAAGCACTTATTTCTGAAACTCGGCAAACGCCAAATGTCTCATTTCTAGAAAGCTGAGAAAATGTGCCCCGGTTTTCCTGATTTCAAAATATTTTGTATATTAAAGCAGTTAATAAATGAATATTTTTGAGGTCACTATGCACTTAGTGGTGTGTCTAACCTCATGAAGCAGTATTCCACCGCTAAAGCGCTTTTTAGATTTCGGCGTTTGACGGGTCTCTGAAATAAACGATTCGTGGGTTTTGGATTTTTCTGGTGCGTGAACTGCTCCGGTCGTTAGTCCTGTTCGCCCCGCGCTTCAACGCGAGAGGTGGTGGCGGGATAGCATCCGTGGTTTCTTCCTCCAGGTATCTTCCCTAGCGGGGCTCCTGTCCGGCTGAGCTCTCGGTCGGTCTCTTGGCTATAGTGCGTATGTGGGTCGGACTGAGTAAGGGAAGAGGAGAGGACAAAGAAGAGGTCTCTGAGCCAATTGTTGGGTTACTGCTCCGACACTCGCCTGGTAACGATCGAAGAGACAGCGAACAATGAACCAGCCGGAAAATCGGAGACATTGCTCAGAGCAGTTTGTCGTCAGGACTGTCCTCGAGGCTACGACTGATAGCGTTTTCCATTCGTTGCACTGAAACCCACTCTAGTGCAGGGCAGAAGCGTCATCGCTCCGCAACAGTGCTGCCCCACACGCGCAAAGGGCAGCCACGAAGGAAACGGATTCCGGAACTGAGTCAGTGCTTGTGCGCTACGCAGTGAGATTATACACAGCTGTTCTTGGTCAGTCACACTGATGGAACTCGAAAAATAACAATTTTGAATTACGATCGTCGTTATAACTTGTATCCAGTCTTTTGGTAATTCTTACTTCATAAATTATTAACGTGTGATTTCTTTATTTAAAAACTATGAAAACTTCAAATGCGTATGAGTAATAATTTCATTTTTCGAGATTTGCCAGTGATCGATATAGTACACAAGATTTTGAACCGAAAGGCTTCTGTAGAATTGTTTGATTACTGAAAACAATAAAAATATTAACATGAACATTTCCGCTGGTATATGCATGGGCGTGCGAGAAACATTTTTGGCATATATATTTGAATGATTTTGTTTGGGTCACTATTTTTATTTTCACTTTATCAGCGTTTCGAAATTGAGACGTACACTTTGATTTCTAAATAGCACTGGATTTGTTAATATGAATTTATTCAAGGTTAAATTTTCGGAGAACACAATTTGATTTTCCGAACTTCGTGTAAATCACAAACATTATTTTAAGACATTTCTTGCAAAACATAATATACTCCATCATTCGAAGTAACCCTGCGTGACAGAAGATCCTCAATTGCCTTCATAAGTTCACCACGAATCTAAATCAGCATGCATAAATTCCACACCTAACCTCACAATGGCCCGGTGCACTGGACTGCACTGACGCGATCGTCAGTGCAGTTTAGGGCGCTTCGGGTCCGTGTCGATGTGCGAATGGAACACGCAGTTCTTTGCACTGGTGCGCCCTAGCGGTGGAATGGAACACGAAAGCTGCCCTGAGTGCGCACTGGGTGCGCACTAGTGCGACGAATGGAAAACGCTATGAGTTCGATCGAGCTAACTAGGTAGTGTTGAAAATCCTGCCACCATCGGGAGTGAAACCGTAGGACCTCCCGGTCAGAGACCGTGCAGTGACGTCAAATTGATGCCCTGCGCCATCTTTGCCGGTTTCTTTTATAAAGAGTCTTTGGAATTGTGGAGTTGCGGCGCCCCGCGCCCAGGACCTCAAGCAGGTGGTCGGAGGCGCTGCGGAGGCAGCCACGAAGCTGCCTCTGAGCCAAGGCAGCGCGCTCTAGCGGAGGGGCGCGGCCGCACCGGCACTTGTTTTCGAGGCGGTCATTGGCTCCCGTATTTCCGACCCAGGGACCCTTTCAAGCCTAGTTCCGATCTGCGTCCCTTGATGTCCCTGGGTGTGAATCTCACATCCTCCCCCGGATGGCGGTCTCCCGACTGTGTGGTCGAGAGAACGTGACATCGCGGTACGACGGGAAATTGCCGCAGGGATGTAATTTTCCTGGGCATCTGTTTATTTGAATGCCTTGCGCGGGGCATGGCTTCTGTGTATTTTTGCCGTCCAAACCTCCAGGCGCTTTGAGCCGCGCTCTGAGGTCTGGGAGCGGCCGAAGTGCTGCTGGTGAAAGAAACAATGACTCTCCGTCTTTTGTCAGCGGACCCAATCCTCGTGTAGTTGGCATGTGGACCGCCCGTGGCGCCAGATGGCGGAGGATGATCAGCGCCTGGAAATGATTCGGTTTCAACTGTTTGCGGTTGGTAATGTATCTGGCCTGCGGCTCAAAATTTATATTGCTAGACCTGTAAAGGCGCGAATATCAGCGAACGCAAACTGACATGATGGAGGTTTTTTTTTAATTCCACTTTTCAACTCTTCCAATGAAGTTCATTTTGAGAATATTAAAGTTAAATACGTCTTTATTAACGTTTTTAATCTGTTCTGATCGTTTGATCTCTCTGTTCATTGACGTTACGCTTCGAAGCGTTGAAGTAACCTAGCCCTTGATTGTAAGCGAGATGCTGCCAGTCGTCCACTGATACAGTCGTTAATAAATGCTTAAGTATCAGTAGTACTTCCGCAAACCTCTATGACCTCTTCAAAAATGTTATTTTCTGCAACCTCAAAATCTTGGAAATTATTAAAATAAAAAATAATTCAAGTTATGATGACTCAGAGACACGTGTATTCTGGGGAACAAGTGAAGTTTTGGGGATTTCTTTCTTGACAACCTCGCACCGCTGTGTTCCGCTTGATGTGGTGAAGATCTCTTACGTTTTGGTGTTACCTCATTCAATGCATCCAACCATTCCTTCACTGCTCATTCCACATGAGAGAATGTAAATCAAACAATGTGTTTGTTTGAGAAATAACCTTTAATTCTCCTTTTCTCTTCCTTAGTTAATGGATACAGCAGTGCATTGCACTCAAGTATAAAAATGTTTTATTATCTCGTAAATTTAGTACATTCTGCTTTCATCTTCCCCTCGGATTCTTAACTTTTTCACTTTCCCCAAATTTATTTTTTGTGATGAACCGTAGATTCCGACTCATTTGAAGTAATATTTTTATTATAAACAAATCCAAAGGACATTTGACTGAGGCTTTGACTCTCCGTGACACAAGTGAACTCTTTGGAAGAGGTGGGACGTCTGTGCCAAGTGGTATTTCTTCGCGAGTGCTTTTTGGAAGAGGTTTGGAGCGTGGGGGCTAGAGAAGGGAATCATGGGGTGCAATCCAGAGAGAG
This sequence comes from Teleogryllus oceanicus, assembly GCA_964035755.1. Taxonomy (NCBI): domain Eukaryota; kingdom Metazoa; phylum Arthropoda; class Insecta; order Orthoptera; family Gryllidae; genus Teleogryllus; species Teleogryllus oceanicus. The sequence continues at coordinate 60,007,113 of CAXIVR010000010.1, forward strand.
AGAGAGAGAGAGAGAGAGAAAGAGAGAGAGAAGTGGGAATGCCCCTGCACAAGTTGGGCACGTAAAGAAGTCTACATTCCTAATTTCCAATAGGCGTAGAAATTAAAAAAAAGAACTATACAGCCTCCGATCATGTCATAGATTCCATGATATTAATAGATACCCCTGAACTTGACAAAAATATAAAAAACGGTTTCGATTTTGACTGTAAAATTTAAATATTTTATTGTGTTATTCCATCTCTACGTACTGCGCATCCCGATAGAATTGTCATTTTCAGCGCGTCACTTCTTACAACTGCCAAGTTGCAAGAAACAAAAGCCGCCCGCCATTAAATATTTGCTCTTCATGTATCATGTTACGAAACGGCTACTTGTGTGATATTGTACAGTAAATATTTTATACTTGTATGTTATTGCAGTGTTCTATGAGTATTTTATTTCTCGTTCGAGCAGTGTGTGAGCTCCTTCTTGGAAAGCCATTTTGTTCAGCACCATTGTTGCTGCTGGAGGACACTATTTTGATTATATCTGTATTACGAGAATACGAAATAGATTCTACGAATGGAGGGGAAGGAGGACTGCGACAGCCAAAAACATTACTTTTGATGCGAACTTGTAGATATTTGAAATACCTTTTTGGAATAAAATATGGCCTCAAAAAACTATTAGGGTCTGATTTACAAAACAAATTGATTGAAAAGAGGAAAGTAATGAAAGTTGGGAGTGCGAAGACAGGGCGATTACTTGTTTAAAAATATATAGCGTTTGGTATGTTAATAGTCATGTAAAATAATGTTCTTTGAGAAGTATGAATGGCCTGCGTTTCAGATGTCGCAGTCGTCGGCCAGCCTGGTGCAGCTGACGGCTGTGCAGCTGGCCACGTCCGGCCGCTACCGCTGCGAGGTGTCGGCCGAGGCGCCGTCCTTCCAGACCGTCTCCGACCACGGCGAGATGCAGGTCGTCGGTGAGTGCCCCTCCCTCGCAGACGCGACTGCAGCACGCGCAAGAGGGGAGGTCAGGACGAAAGGAAGCAAGGATAGCGCGTGGCTTGTTTGTTAGGGTACTGCTATGGCATTCGCCTGGTATTGATCACATAAATCACGAAAAAGTTCTGACTAAAGCAGCCGACCGCTGAATTTTACTCCAGACAGCGGCTGCATTCGCCCTTGCAACGAAGCTAGGGCCTCTCGGTCAGAGTCGTTTCCTGCAACGCCGGTTGTGAGCTGGTTCAGCCGAAGCGAGCCGAGCCCAGCGGGTCGCGGACGGCTCTCCAGCGAATGCGCGGCAGCGGCAGATAATTGGTTGCGGGCACAGGGCAAAGGTCGCTTTCGCCCGCGCTTTGCCATTAACGCGAAAGGCACGGACACTGCGGCGGGATTAGTGACATATCTGCGCTGATGAAGCTCTTTGAACTCGCTCGCGCACGCGCAGCGACTGTCGTTTGTTTGGGCTCACGAATCGCCTAAATCGGGTTTTTCTTTTGCCCGGCATTTCTACTTTTATGTTTTTAATATTATTATTATTTTCTTGTGGTGTCCTCTGTTTTCGCGGGGACTGCGGCGTCCGCTCGCATTTAATTTCGTTTGGGAGCAGCTCTTTGTGCGCCGTCGCGGCGTTTACATTTAATTTTGTGTCAGGCGCGCCCCTCCCCTGCCCTGCCCTCGCCCTCGCCCTCCCGCTCCGCGAATAAATCAATTGCGCGCGCCGGTCGCTGGGAGCGCTGCGATCGAACGCCGATGCAACGGAGGGCGGTGGACACAAAATATCCTGGTTTGGCACTCCGTCTTCTTTCTTTGGATTCAATCTGGCTGTTCACTACAACAGGTTATTAAAATAGCAGGTTTTCCGGTGGGTTTTGTTGTTAATTTTGTAAAAAAAAAAGGTGCACAGAGAAAGTATTATTTACATTCTTACTGGAGCTTTAGAGTTTATTTTTATGGAGGACTTTGCTCTAAATCGTCATATACCTCGTGGACTTCATTCTGCGAAATAAGATGACCGTTTTAATCTGACATTCCTTTTTGCAGCGTAAAGAAAAAGTGTTCCTCAGATTACAACTTTGAATTCAGACCACAACATTTAAATTCTCCACGTCATTGAACAAATAGTAAAAGTATTTCGTACAAAGGAATACACAATAGACATATTTTTGGATATAGTACGAGCGTTTGACAGGGACTGATACAAGGACTTTTATCAAATACAATGTACACAATATAAACGTGACGTGACCTAGAAAATTGGCGACTAATTCAAATTTCAATACATGCACAAGAACTTTCGAATCACTCTGCGAAACTAAGTAAACTTAATCGTAAGAAAACTAATAATCGTTCAAACTTATACACTTCGTACTTGATATCGCATTGGTTGTGACAGGTCGGACCACTAGGGTCACAATCTTCTAGTCTCTTCCGTTATACCACCGACTATCATGTATTGTTTCTAAAGTATTTGCTTTTATGTGAATTGTCTCAGAACTATCTAAATGCCTGGAGAATATAAGTAGCAGTTTTCTTAAGAGCTGGTATTTCCGTGTATTCAGTCTCACTCTAAGGTATTTGTAAAGGTTGTGTTATCCTTCTGGATTTGCAATGCTGAAGTATCTAAATGTTTGCTGGATTTATATCCCGGCACGCAACACGTGCGATTCATACTTCACCGTTACTGTTTTGCAAATTTTACTTTATAATCAATACAGTAATGAACTAAAACTACTTATTTAATCACGATAAATCACCTGGAGCCCCTGGAACGCACGTGGCAGTCAGAAACATTCCACTGAAAGCGGCGCTTTGTCGGCATGTTGTCCTCCATCGATCCTCCCGAGAAGGTGCGCGTGTTGCAGGAGGTCTTGGCCGCGGCCTGCGACGAGCCGGAGGGGGGGGGGGGGAGAGCTGCGCGCGGAACAGACGCGCGCGCCATCTGTCAGCGGGCTGCGAAGTCGGGGTTGCCCAGCGGGAAGAGGGGGATGAGAAACAGTTCCACGCCACGCCCATTTAAAAACGTCTAGCCAAAAAATGTATTCGTGTACAAAAATACGCAAAAGGAAGTGTACTCTATAAAATTGGTTCGAAAATAAAAACGTTCAATAACAATTAAGTCCCAAACAAATTGGTTCAAAAACAAAAAATGCTTGCGCGGCTACTTGCTGAAATTTACTCACTGTGTAAAAAGAAGAAGAAAAGTTAATATTAGTTCGATGGGATAGAGCGAAAGAAGTGAGCATAACTCATTTTATTTCGAATGTACCGGCTCGGGTGGCTCAGGGAATCAATTGAGAACCTCGCGGGGGCAGGATTTCCTAGGGCGAGCTCAGTCGCTGTCTGAAGAACATTTCTGGGAACCGGCCACTCTGATTGCTAGTTTTCCATGGTTTCTCCTATCATTACCAGACAAAAGCCGGAGCAATACCCTTAAAAGGATCACGGACCGCGCGCGATCTTTCCTTCCTCTTCCTTGTCTCATACACACGCACACACACTTACAAGCATTTCATTACATACATGTCGGGGGCTCAGAGCTTGTCCCGGCTATGGCGATGCCGCTCTGGTGAGAGACACCTGGTTGGAGAAAACTACTAGCCACCATCTAGATCGGCTCCGGATCTCACCATAACGCGGAATATCACCGCCACCTTCCGCGATAAATTTACACTACACTTACGGGAGTAATGACCTTAGCAATTGAGGAGACCTGAAACACCAATCATACAATCAATTTTTGTGTAGCAAAACAAAAAGGGAAATGTTGCACTTCAAACTTACGAAAGTGCAGAAGTCGAACTACCGAACAATTCTCCTTCGGGCTATCACTTCCCAAAAGATATTTTGAAGAATGTGGAACTTGGCATATCAAAATGCAAAATGATCGCGCGGGGCCCTTTTCCGAAATTGTCTTAAAATGACCCTTTTTGTACCTCCAAAACAACAGTTAACTTCCCATGTTCAAAAATGCACTGTTAATCAGAAACAGAACGACAGGTCAAAACGCGTGTATTTATGTTACGTTTAACTTAAAACTAAGTTAGAAAATATTGTGCCACGAGTTACGGAGATAATGGTGTCTACATTATGTTAAAATTAAAATTTAAGGCGAAATCAGCCCTACCACAACATTCCGTGGCATCCTCTACTTTTACATATACTAGGTGTCATAATTAAGAACCAAAAGAGAAACCGAGTCCGAATGGTTTTTGCTTGCTTGCGCCGCTAAGGCCTTATCTCGCAATGGCAGAATGGAGAAAATGGTGCACCTCGGGAAGTCAACCGACTCGAGGCAACCCGCACAACATGCCTGTATTTTGCTGTAGTGTTGCCTAATTCCAGGAGCCTTCATTTCTTCCTACGTGCATTCAATCGGTCCTAACTGTTGGTATAGAATCGTGTTGTTTATGTAATGAAGGAATTGAATGTCTGGTAAATGTAAGTATTGTTGCTCCTTTTCTGCGATGGATCTCTCGCGGTTACGAAGCCAAGCGCTGTGTCGAGGAGCGCGAGTCGGCGTTCTTTTTTTACATTTCCGTGCTGTCTCCCCCTCGCACTGAGCGCAGCGCCATTCAACCTCCCGCGTACCGTCTTCTAGAAAAGTATTGTAAGCTCCTCAACAATATCTGGAACATCGGTCTAAAATCCGAGTATAAGCAAGGAACGTTTGATCTCTCACTGCACACACGTGAGCGTGGAGGTCTACTAGTGTTGTTCCGAAGATTGATATTGGTAGAGAGGTGATACACGCAATTTTATACTTGCAAATAGATGTGTATACATGGATGGATGGGTCACGCATCACTCTCGTTCGTTTTGAAGACTTTGGGCTTGTTCTTGGCAAATGCGTCACTAGCTGTTCCCGTCTGGAGATCATTAAAATATTTTGCATTTTGGGGGCTACTTATAAGAACCCCTATAAAATTTTCCGGAAAATGACTGAACATTTTTCTTTAATTTGTTTTTGCTCAAAAAGAAGAAGCCCATTTATAAGTATGGCATAGTTCCAATTTTTATTCAAAAAACTGACATTTAAAAAACTACATAAATATTTATATTTGAAACACGAAACGTTTTCGTTTTGAGGGAGCTTAGTTTCCTACTCTACCAAATTCCGTGATTTTTGCTCAAATGAATGGTAATTGTATCCACTGTAATTGTACCCATGCACTGTGAGTGGGGGGCGTGGCTTGTGTTGTGGCAGCGCTGCCGGACGAAGGCCCGCGCATCAGCGGCGGCCGGCCGCGCTACGCCCTGGGGGACACCGTGCGCGTGAACTGCACCTCCGGCCGCTCGCGCCCGCCGGCGCAGCTCATGTGGTTCATCAACGGAGAGCAGGTATCTCTTCTATGCGCTTTGTGTGTGCGCGTCTGTCTGTGAGCACATCTGTCTGTCTGTGTGCGCGTCTGTGTGTGTGCGGCCGGCCGCGCTACGCCCTGGGCGACACCGTGCGCGTGAACTGCACCTCCGGCCGCTCGCGCCCGCCGGCGCAGCTCATGTGGTTCATCAACGGAGAGCAGGTATCTCTTCTATGCGCTGACTGGGGCCTGGACTATGTGCGCGTCTCTCGGTGCGCGCGACTGACTGTGAGCACATCTGTCTGTCTGTGTGCGCGTCTGTCTGTGTGCCGTCTGTCTGTGTGCGCGTCTGTCTGTGGCTGTGGCGCGTCTGTCTGTGTGCGCGTCTGTCTGTGTGCGCGTCTGTCTGTGTGCGCGTCTGTCTGTGTGCGCGTCTGTCTGTGTGCGCGTCTGTCTGTGTGCGCGTCTGTCTGTGTGCGCGTCTGTCTGTGTGCGCGTCTGTCTGTGTGCGCGTCTGTCTGTGTGCGCGTCTGTCTGTGCGCGTGTGCGCGCGTGCGCAGGCGGAGCAGTCGCAGCTGCGGGGCCCCTTCCTGCACCCGCCCGCCGACGAGGCCGACGCCGAAGCGCTGCAGTCCGCCATCCTGGGCCTGGAGTTCCGCGTGCGCGCCAGGCACTTCAAGAAGGGCGACCTCAAGCTCAAGTGCCTCGCCACCATCGCCACCGTCTACTGGCGCTCCAACGAGGAGAGCGTGGAGGGCGAGCGGCCCCAGCGCGCGCCGGCGCTCCCCTCGCGCCCCGGCACCCACGGCACCAACGGCGGCGCGCAGCCCGGCGCGCCCGGCGCCGCCTCCCGCGCGGACCGCGTGCACGGTGAGTGGTGCTCCCTCCCTCTCACATACACGCACCGCACCAGCGCTCCCCTCGCGCCCCGGCACCCACGGCACCAACGGCCGACGCCGCCTCCCGAACGGTGAATGGTGCTCCCTCCCTCTCTCACATACACGCACCGCACCAGCGCTCCCCTCGCGCCCCGGCACCATGGCACCAACGGCCGACGCCGCTTCCCGAACGGTGGATGGTGCTCCCTCCCTCTCTCACATACTCAGCACCGCACCAGCGTCCCCTCGCGCCCCGGCACCCACGGCACCAACGGCCGACGCCGCCTCCCGGACGGTGAATGGTGCTCCCTCCCTCTCTCACATACACGCACCGCACCAGCGCTCCCCTCGCGCCCCGGCACCCACGGCACCAACGGCCGTCGCCGCCTCCCGAACGGTGAATGGTGCTCCCTCCCTCTCTCACATACACGCACCGCACCAGCGCTCCCCTCGCGCCCCGGCACCCACGGCACCAACGGCCGACGCCGCCTCCCGAACGGTGAATGGTGCTCCCTCCCTCTCTCACACACACGCACCGCCCCGCACCGCACCGCGCCCCCTCGCGCCCCGGCACCCACGGCACCACGGCCGACGCCGCCTCCCGAACGGTGAATGGTGCTCCCTCTCTCATCCACGCACACACACCGACAGACTGCAGGGAGTTTGGTATGCACCGCTTGAATGTTTCTCTAACGGGTAGAAGGTGCACTTTGGCACCCCCCCCCGCGCCACGCCCCTTTCGTGTGATGCTTTCGAAGTGGTGTCGGTCGGAACGTCGCTACCTCACCGCCTGTGTGGGGCTCGGCTAACAAAGATTAAGCATACGTGTAGTCTGAAGATGCTATACTTGGGTTTTTCTAACGTGGCAGCTGAGGGTAGTATCTTCAAGAAGGAATACGGCACTTTTGCGTCTTTGTCGGTTCTGTCGCAAGATGTCGCATACTATCAAGCAGTTCTGCACTTCAAGCGACTCTAGCGGCACGGCTGAGAAGGACGCGAAAAGCCCTACCCTATTCCATCTTGAAGATACTACCGTCCGACGCCTCGTTACAAATCCCAAGTACACATCTAGAATACTTGACTGCTCATTAGCCAGACGAACTTGGAACGATAGGAGGTTGTATCATCCTGGTTTTACTTGTGCGTTCTTGTAATGTTGTCAACTATTCAAATATTGTTTCTTAATTGTTTTGTGTAACAGAATTTGAATGATAAACACAATCGTTTTTGAAAAAAAATCTATCATAAATACTGTAGATAATTTAATTCTGTATTCCTTCCAGTATATATCCTGTCCGTAATTTCTTTAACAAGGAATTTACATCCAACAAGGAAATTACATGCACCTTTAAAGCATTATAAGTATACCTCATATTTTTCATTCAGATTTCAAAACGATGAAATATATCTATTAAACTATTTTTTTAATGTTTCCTGCATGTAATTTGCCATTCTCAATTTTTACTTCCTCGGAACTCTTACTTACGGAATAATATTCGCAGTTCAGAGAAAGCTATGTAATGCTGCGGAAAAATCTATTTCGAAATTTGAACGGAAATACCCGTTTTGGGGTCCCCTGATACCGAAATAGTTATTTTCATATTAACTGTATGAAGTTTCCGTTTTTATCATTGTCGAGATTGAGATTGTTTTGCCGAGACCGTAGGTCGAGGCAAAAAATCTCAATCGAGACCATGAAAAGGGCGGAAACTTTACACAGGAAATATGAACAACATTTTTTCTACAACTGCATCAAAATTTAATACAAATAGTTTCGTAAACTTGTATTGGAAAAAGAACCAAACGTGAAAAAAAGTATTCTAAAACCGTGCAAAAAAGACTTTTTTCACGGTAACAAGATAGTTGTCTTGGCAACGATTTTTAAATGGCGATTAAAAAATGACGAAGTTCACATACTGATAGCGATGCAAAGAAGTTGTCTTTTTTATGCAGTTGTAGAAAAAAGTGTTTTTTTCAAATGTCCATTTGTTCGTCCGTCTGTGAACACCACTAGCGCCTAAACCATGAGAAGGATATTTTCCAAAATGGTTATTCCCCAGTCGATCTGGCTACACTCGAAGCGCTGCGATTTTGAAAATCTTTCTTTAAAATTTGGGGATGCTCCAGAAGCCTGTAATTCGATTTAAACGTAGATACAATTGACGTTTAATCAGCTGTTACGATGTCATCCAATCGCGAACTTAAACGTCACTCCACTAGTGACGTTTGTTCCCGATTGGATGACTCCGTGACTGCTGATTAAACGTCAACGGACTCCATGGTTAAATCGAAGTGCACTCTCTCTGAACCGGCTGTTTCCCTCCACTCTTGGGAATTGATTGTAGTAAGGCTTGTGTGCGTGTTGCAGCGACCAACGCGGGCAGTCGCCGGGTGGCGCGGTCGCCCTGGCAGGGGGCGCTGGCGGCGGCGGCGGCGACAGTGGCGCTGTCTGCCCTGGCGGCGGTGGCGCCGCGGCGCGGCCGCGTCTGCAGCTAACACGGCTGCCGCGGGCGCACCGGGCCAACCCTCTCACATATCCTCTCACTCTCTCCCGTAGAGTATTAAGCATTTCTTTCGCGCCATTCAGCACCCAACACCGGATCTGGTCCTCTTGTAAATATCCAGTGATTGATGTCCTACCGAGTTCCTTCCCGGAAGGGTTGTAGGCTGTTGGTTCGGTCGCCCCCCCCGCCCCGCCCCGTCCCCCGCCCCGCCCCCTTGCGTGTCCGGCGAGCGCCGCTGAGCCGTCGTCACCAGCCCCTCGCCGCCGCGTGCGAGAAAGTTTCTAGTCTTTGCTGGCTGAGCTCTGGCAGAGAAGCTCACTCACGGAGCCCGGTGCTCCGACTCCGGCCCCGGCTCGGGACTCGAACTGTGTACAGTCAATTTTATGAATGTGAAAGCAAACGTCTCCGCTTTGAGTGTTACTTTGCTCTTCTTGTCGCGCTGCAGAGATTTTGTGGCCTTTGGTTACGAGTTCATTCCCTACTGCAATGAGTGGGACATGACGTAGGCAGCCCGTATTTGCAAAATGAAGCAGTGCCAACTTTTGTGAAAGAAGGATGAAGAATCATGAATCATTACATTCCACTCGCCAGCTATATACGAGCGTGTAAATATGTTTGATCTTCAATTTTCGTAGATATCCACTAACGTTTATTTTTCAGGAAAAAGTAAATTAACTTCATTACTTTTTCTGAAACTACATAATCTTATTATTTGATTAAATTTATTCTTTGAAAATATTTTCCGTTTTCATCCCTATTAGAGGTGAGAAATTCTTAGCTAATTCCTTACTAGACAAACAAAGTTCGTTAATGGTGCCGTAATCGCATACATTGCCCTGTGGCATCATGGACGTGCCGTTGAATTATTTTGAATCAGTGCATCCATAATATATAAATTATGATTTAATGAATACACCTATCGCTTTGACGGTTGCCAATAATCTCTGCAGCATCACCAAAGGACTTACAATTTTATTGGGGTTTTGTTTAATTTTTTATTCTTACCACTACATATGTGCTGATTCATATCCTGTAGTTATGAACTCAGAATATTTTTAAAATAAGACATATAGCTTGAGCCAAAGTGATAAACTTAGTAGCTATCATTTATCTAAAGATAATTAATGTGTTTTCTTGTCAATCTTGAAGTTTGGATGTCTGTTGATCAGAAGGGACTTCGAAATATTGCTGATGAACACTATTGCTGTTGGTTATAAACTTTTCTATAATTATACAGTCTGTTAGATATAGAATACCAAACTTTATTATTATATTAATATGATTACCACTCCTGAGTTTCTTTTGGATCAACAGACATACATGCATTTAAATTGTATTTTTTGAAATAAGACTTGATAGAGTTCCACCTAGTTAGCATAGCAGTTAATCTCTTTTAAAATCTTTTAATAGGGTGATATTTTATGGATAGCAAGAAATGGAAATGTAATATCATACTTTCCCCTTATGTAGTTTTTCCTGTGCAAATGCATTCATGAAATCTTAGATCAACAAGCACAACATAATAGACAAAACATTTTAAATATGTTCTTTGACTATTGTGGAATTCTACCATGTCTGCACTTTTAGATTAAGAATGAGGTTGGCAACATTGACAGACTTTTTACTTCAGACCTTTTTGATCAAGTTGTTTGACTTTATTTATATAAGATATTTCATGATATTGTTAGCAATTGTAGAATTATGTACATAAAGCGAATGTAAACATTTGACTTTGTAAATATTAATTGCGTTAAATTTAGCAGAATAGTGTGTGTATTTTTATAATATTGTTTTGGCCTACAAATAATTGTGGTGCTGAAGGAGTTGAAATTTCATGATCAAAAACCCTTACTAGGGGCTACACTTTTCCAAATAATTTTATGTGTGTAGGTTTTAAGTTTATGATTACTACATTCCTAGAAATCTTACTTATCAGTGTCAATAGACACTATATTTTGTTGTGAATGACATATTGTGCACTCTAGTCTGTGGGCTAAAACACATTCACACGAGTTGCCAACCTCACAAACAGCGGTGGAAGCAAAACGGTGGAGAATATGTGAAGTGACCATTCAATGCAGATGCTATAAAGGCTGATTAAAAATTTCTGGAGCTTGTTGAAGGTGTTAGTCAGCAAGTTTAAATTAAATTTGCCATGTTTTTAGATAACCAATTTTAGAAGACAAATTTTAAGCACAATTTCTATTTTTTGTTTAATTTTGATTGGTGGGTCACAGAACTGTTTAATACTCAATAAAAGCAATTTAAAATTAAATATTTTAACTGAAGGGAAAGGAAGAGTAAATAAAATGCGAATCATCTATAAATTAACATTAAAAAATGTTCAACTTTGAAATTATATTTTCCAAGATATAAAGACTCCTATGTATTAATTTGGACTTATGTGCAATTTAGAGATTTTCATTTATTTCCATAAGGCACGCATATCTAATTCCAAACCAACTTCAGAAAGTTTTGGTTGAAACAAATGCATCTGGATGTAACTCCTCTTGAAATCAAATTGTAGATGTAATGATTGACATATTTGTACCAATGAGGATGTAAGTCAAATTGTGTAATTCACATTTGTGTTGGTGTTTAAATAAGTAAAAATATTTTGTATGAGAATGGTGACAAAAAATATTTGGAGAAACTTCAGAAAAAATAATATTGTAACAGTATTAAAATGTTATACTATCATTATATATGAGATTTAATTTTTGTAAATACTTGAAATATGATGTAATAAAAAAAAAATTAAAAAATAAAAAAGTTTTGAAGAAAAAGAAGCATTCATCAGACTTAAATTATGAGATTCAGTAACAAGTTGTTTGGTATTTCATATCAATTCGATGCATAGGATCAAGTAGATTTCTCCTATTTTTTGAAGTTTCCTACTTTCATAAAACTAGGAGATCTTGGAAATTGTGAGCGATTCTAATCACCAATAGTATGTGTCTCGTTAAAATTATCATTCCTTTTATCACCTTAAAGAGTCAAATTTCTTAGAAATCTAGTCATTTCTTATTCACAGAATTAAATGTCATTTTTCTATCTGTATGTGATTTGCACAAACGTTTACAAAAAATATAGTAATCATGCAGAGAGAGTACAAACATAACAATTCTTTAAAAAATAATGTATTTATGCATTAGTCTAATAATTTTTAATACCAAAGAAAGAAAGAAAGACAAAACATCCCTTTCAAATATGTTACTGGAGAAATCTAGTCAGAATTCATGTAATTCTGCCTCTATTTAGGGCATGCCATCATACAACAGGAGGTAATAATCTACATATGCACTTCTGTTTTTGGATATACAGAGTGTCTGATAAGTCACTCCCTATTTTGGATAGTTGTAATTTCTTTATTTATGAGCCAATATTTTTTACTAGTTTTGTTATAAACCCTGATTCTTAAAGTTTAGTTCAACAGCCTTTTAAATCTCCAAATGACTCCAGCACTTTAAATGCATTTTTTTGTGAGCGAACTGGTACGTTCTATGATGTCCGCAGCACTGTTCATAAAACATTGCTTAACACATAAGACACATAAGTAGCTTCAAATTCATTCAAGTTCTTTGATTTTCTCTTTTAAACCTCCTCCGTAGCTCACCATCAAAGAAACATTGGCAAGGCGTTATATCAGGGCAGTAGGCAGGTCATTCATGTGTACCACGTGCGCCAATCCAACGACCTGGGAAATGATCATGCGCGGACATTATTCGCAAAATGTGCAAGTGCTTCGTCCTGGATGAAGTGAAGCTGTGGGTTGTTCCTCTCTGAAATTACAGGCCATAGAGTGATTTCTTAGTGATCCTCAAGAACATTTCACGAACTCTACAAACATAATTTTCTTTCCTCGAAGTTGATGGTCTTCCTGATCTCCTTGCATACACGGTACTCCCTGTTGTTAGTCCTTTGAAATGGCAGTTTTAACTGATTTTACATCCGGTAATGCGTGGATCCCTCCTTCGCCCCTTCCCCCCCCCTTTGTTCTTGCATCACAGCTCCCCGAACCTCATGACGAGCTGCTAATCTGGCCCGCTCTTCGACACTCAGCACAGGCTGCAGTTTTCAACTGAAATAAAAGAATAAATGTTATACAAAACCTCAAGGACTACATTTTCTAACAGATTTGATTGTAAAAACATTGACTTATAAATGAAGCACTTGTATCTATCCAAAAATAGGGAGTAACTTTTCAGACATCCTGTATATATTTCCATAATATTCACATCAAAAAATAATACAATATTTAGTTTCCTCGAATAAACGTTTTTGTATTCAAATGCATATTTTTCAAGGAATCATTTGTTTTAATCACATAAATGCTAGTGAGTTTTTAGCATTACATACTGATCTGTTCTGAAATGGAGGAAATTTCTGCCTTCCTATCACAGTTGTAAAGAACAAAGAAAATAAGAAATAGAAAAGAACTGTTCTATGCCAAAGGAATGAAGAAATGAATATGTCAATATATTCTAACTTATCAATCTTGTTCACAGTACATTTTCAGCCAACAGTCTTGAGTGGTTAAATGAAAGGTGCTAGTCTTCTAGAAAATTAAGAAATTTAATTTTGTTGTGCAAATAAAAGGAGACACATCTGCTTTGTTCATCTCAAGAAAAAATATTGTCTCCCTCTGTTAACAATTTTTATTAATTATTTGTATTTTATGCATTTGTAATCCAGTTAAGGAAATTCAAATACCAAAAATAAGTAGTTTTCTCCTTTGAACCAGGAATAATGACATTACTTATTTTCTATATTTTCAGGCGTATTAAGAAGTAATTTGACAAATGAAAAAGCCATTATATGTGAAAACCTTTTTATCTAATAACAAACATTGCTATGCTTTTTAATTTTTAATTTAATGCAGGTTTTGAAAGTTAAATTGCAAGTTTCATTATTACAGAGAAATATTTTGTCAAATAATATGTAATCAATTATAAGAAAGGTAATAAGATTGCAATTGTGTATGCTTAATTATGATTTCCTTGAATTTTAATTACTAGGAGAGAAACTATTGATACATTTTGTTTTCTATAAAATAATATCTGAATGGTGCTTAAAATAATCCCTTTTATAAAATTCGTTAGTTTTCATTATTAATTATGAATTGAAATATCAAATTATTTCTGCTCATTAACCGTGTGCAGTAAATGAATATTTAGAACATTTTAGTCTGATTTTTTTCATATGAAGTGAGAAGAGCTAGTAGTTGTCAACATAAAATATTTGAAAATTGTGAATATTAATGTCTTTATGTACGACATGAAAATCAGTGCTCATAATATGTGCTCAGTGCAAAATCATTTGCTCGTAATATTATAGAATATTATAGGCAAAAGACAACGATTCTAAAAAATTATTTTAATAAAATTGTATTAATATGAATAAAAGAATTCTGAGTCAAATTAAGTTCTGGAGGCAGAAGTAATGAAGTAATGTAAGTAAGATAACAATCCTTTATTTACAATTCTTCGTAAAATCCTCTGATTATTTTATAAATATATAGATTTGATCCACAAATTGAATGCCCTTTAAGCTGAAATCTGTTTTGGTGAAACCATGAATTAAAAATGAGCCTTACTTGTTCTTGACCTCACAGACAGATGTACTTCAATCAGAATTCTTTGTTTCCGAATGCAATGACAAATAAGCGAAGAAGTGTGGAGCATAATGGCTTGTCAGATGTATTTGTTTTGTATTCAGTGAGTAATTTGATTGGTCCTAGTGCAAAGTGGTGTATGCTGTGGAATAGCCTGTGTTGAATGGTGTACACGAGGCCTGCTCATTTGTTTGAGCCTGAAGCAAAACAGTCGCGGACGGTGCATAAGCACCCAGATGGTTCCATCGGTTCATTCTGATATACGTATCTGAGAATTTCCATATGTGTATATACTTGATGTTTCTTCATCAAATTCCTGCTCTTTTTTAAATAAATCTAATTTTATATAACATGAATTGTGCGTTTGACTAATTTATTTTAGATATTAAAACTTTCCCTTTGTTTTCTTATTGCTAATTATGTTTGTAACTGAATCAATGAGAAGAATGTTCCTTCTAGACGTTCGTTTATTATTAAACAGACACCTTGTTGTATTTTCGTCTTGTAGCCTATAATTAATGTTATATACATAATTTATTTTAATATAGGTTTCAGAATACTCTGCAGCAGCAGCACCTATTACGATAGACACTAAAATGTGTGTCGCACAGTGGCACATCGGATGTCTATGCTACAACAAAAATATTCGTTATTTATTTATTTATTTATTTATTTATTAATTTTTAATTAGAATATCTGTGCCATTCACAATTACTCTCGTGATTCATAAACCAATCTGAATTGTCTGCAACGAGACTTCGATTCTAGAGAAGGATCCGTGCCTGCCCTGCGGGCCTGATGGTTCACGCTGCATTGCTACCT
The DNA here is from genome assembly GCA_964035755.1 of Teleogryllus oceanicus. Classification (NCBI taxonomy): domain Eukaryota; kingdom Metazoa; phylum Arthropoda; class Insecta; order Orthoptera; family Gryllidae; genus Teleogryllus; species Teleogryllus oceanicus. The sequence continues at coordinate 60,022,217 of CAXIVR010000010.1, forward strand.
GGGGGCCATACTGCTGAAGCGCAGGTGAAGCCAACGCAACGGCTGTAAGAAGAGGGAGTAGGAGCTTTGAGGGGCGTTAGTGGACTCCTTCCCTTCAGCCTGAAGGCAGGTGTAAACTGATGCGACAAGGTCGTTTGTAAATCTCTCATCAGATAGAAACACCGAAATAGTTCACACCGAACCCAGGTTGCATGCGTTGTAGACGCAAGTCGACGGAACCGGGAGTACTTGAAAAGTGATGCAGAACATTATTTTACTAATCGGAAGATAATTAAATCTTCACTGCGAGGTGCAAAGACAATGGCAGAAGAAATATTAGTATTAGCTCTCGCAAAATTCTCCATTGGCCATACTTTCATCATCCAAACAGCAGACTTCCATGAAAAAACAAATATTGCAAAGTTTTCTTCGAGTAAGGAAAGGCTTGCCTCATTTAATCTTTTGCCCTATATTTAACGGTGATACGCATACCATTTAATTGTAATTTTAAATATTTATAACACAAGTTGCAGGATTGGAAATGCCTTGGAGAAAAATGAGCATGAGAAATATGTAAGTATAATAAATTTCTGAAAAGTATAAATTCACTTCACGTCAGCCTCAGCATTTGATCATCCTCCCTCATTGTCATTATTTTGTGAACCACAAACAATTAAGATCACGAGCTCCCACTGATGTCATGTAGGTTCTCTCTCTGAAACGGAAAAGGGTGAGTCAATCCTGATATTCTCGTCATTAAGATCAGTTTGTCATTAAGATCAGTTTTTTTCAATTTTTGTTCTGTGGATCTTAAATGTTAATTCTATATATTTTAAAGTAATGTAACATAGTATATCTGATGCAACCTAAAGTAGCTGTAACATGATTAATTTAACACACTACAGGATTACATATCATGGTATAACAATAATTCTCACAATTGATTAAAAATAAAGTCTGAAGATCAGTACGCCCACAGTCCACGCCTTCTTCGCTGACGAGACGGTCATTAGCTCCTTTGAAAGCGCGAAGATTGGGTGCCGCTACTGAGCTCTGAGAGAGAATATGAGAGGTATCGGTTGCCTAAAAAGTTTTTATGTTGTATTCGATTGTGCCTAGGTTTCACAAGTTGTATTGATCATGCAAGATCTTACAGGTTTGATTATGTCGCCATGTTGTCTTTCAGCAGCAAGTGTCGGAAGCACTTGTCATGTGCGAAGTCTCATTATTCGTTGTTCTTAAACCAAGTTTTTGAGGTCAGTGTGTTTACATGTGACTCTTCTTTGCATTTCCCAGCAAATGTTTCATCTTTAGCAAAGTAAGGATTCCTAACCGCAGTGCGAAATTCAGCTATCGGGAAAATGTAGGTCTTATATGTCGTGGAGTGAGTGGAATATGTCGTTTCTTATTGCGTTGGAGGCTTTCCGCAGAATGAGTTAGCCTTATTAACCCTTTTTACAGTGTAACTCATGTGATTTTCCCATTTGAGATCCTTCATTATCATAAACCCGGTGAGCTGCATTCCTTCCGCTATTTGGTAATTTTGACTCGAGTGGGCTGACCACACATTTCGACCCATTCAGTGGCAACATGCAGCTTCTCGACTCGCTCGTCCAAGGCCTCTTGAGGGTGGGGATGATTTTCGAGAGGATTGGAATATAGTTTGGTGTCGCCTGCGCACATCTTGGGGTGGAGTGCATACCGTTCGGCAGGTTGCTGGTGTACACAGCCCCGCTAGCGATGTTCCTCGGCGATGGCGTGTTCTCTCCAATTCTCACATAAAAATCAACGCTCGAGGAAGGCGCGTATCCAACGGAGAAGCATCCCCTGCTATGCCAGAATGAGCAGGCTAGTGAAGCAACCTTTTCGAAAGCTTTAGAAAACTAGTAGATACCTGTTGGGCTGCCATTACCTTAATCCATCGTCCAATCTTGCAGTGAAGATAATACATTTGGCAATATAGATCTCCCTGGCACAAAGCCATGTTGGTGTGTGGGGGGAGGGGGGATGTCCAGCGAAGTCGAGTATCGCATGCAGCAGAATCCGCTCGCGCACCTTGCGAATGAATATGGCCCATGTGACGAGCCTATACTCGCTGGGAGCCAGCTTGTTTCTTTTCTTAAATACGAGTTAAAGGTTGGCGATTTTCCAGCCTAACGGCAACACTCCGAAATGAAGGGAACCCCGGCAGATGTTTTGTAGAGCTGGACAGCCGAAGGGCGCCAGCGAATCCCATCTGGGCAGCAGAGTAATTGGGACACGAGGGCGTTGTCTGGAGTGGGGGTCAATGTCTTTCAAAGTTTCGTCAGAATGAGGTGAGGACTTAGACGGGACGGTTTGCTTCCAATGAGTAGAATCTTTCGGATCAGACGCAAATGCGGTTCCCTCTTCCTTTCGGAGGGTAGGTGCATAAAGTTTCCAATTATTTTGACATATAGTGAATAGGAATGCACATCAATAAACTTCTTTGTTTATAAAGGTACAATAAAATTCTCTAAAAAAATTGATTTTCGACAAATTATATTAGAATTTCATTCAAGAAATTGTCCTTCCATTCATTTTTATCAAGGAAATCCGTGCTGGCAATGGCAGATTAATACTAATCTTGAAGAACATTAACCATGACCAAACTAAGGTACTGAACTCCCTAAAGTATGATATATATATATATATATATATATATATAATAAAATTGAATATGAAAATAGAACTACAATATTTGTATTTTATAAATGTAATATAAAATAAAAATGTCTTAACATTAAAACAATTTAAAATAATATTTATATCTTTTAGCAGCAATATCTTTTAGTACGTCAAAACTTGCACAGAGCAAATTCTCAGATTCTATTCGTATTAAGCTAAATCGAATGTTTATTGAAGCTTGTCCTCTTAACTGGAATTTCTATTACATAAAAAGTATCGTCGGCTCCAAGGAGACTTATTGTGTAATTGGGCACATTAATTCTTACTTTCTGGAAACAGAAACGAAGACACCTTAAAACAACTTTCTTCAAAGATTGCAACTGAAAGATATTGAATTAAATTCGTTCATAAGCCACATAGACCTCACTTTTCATTTTATATACATCTGCATTGGTGAGATGTTATCTTAATGAAGGGGATGCTATCTTTATATTTTGAAAAGGTAATATAATTTTCAAAACACTAGAATTATATGATTGCCACGAGTCGAAATTAAGAGCCAACACTTGTTGAAATATAATATGTGGAGATTATCACGAACGAGTCTGTTATTAAATCATAAAGTTTGCCGGCATGAAAGAAAGATATACACTTGTCTAAATTCTTGCCTCTTAATAATTTGCTAAGTTAGTATGCAGTTATTGATACTTATACAAGTATAATATTCATTGGAGTATCAATAAAGATTCTTTATAATTTCTTTTTTTAAGCATATTGTGCTTTCCAGAAAATTCATTTTACTTCCTTTTCATGAATCTTTTTGTTCGAGAATCACTGATATCATCTGCCCACTATAATATGTCCACTATCATCTTTCCGAAATAGTTCAACCTATTCACATTGCCTTTCATATTCAATTTTTGGATATACAAAAAGTACATACTTTGATATTTCGTTCTACAAGTAACCCATTAGTGCCCAGAACTATTTTTTTGCGCATAGTGATCGCCCATTGTTGTTGCGTTCGTGCGCGCGCAGCATGATAAATGAACGTTTATACAGAAAATAAATACAGAAACACAAAATAAACGTTTGTACAGAATTAATTCTTTTAAAGCAAAATCCGTATTTGAGTGTCGCCGCACTCAGCCCGGAGCGGCCGCTCACCGCAACTCCCCTCCACATTCAATTGCGCTAAGGAGTCGTGAAGGACGAAGCAGGCACGGAAGACAGAAAGAAAGGAGGAGAGAAGGACTGTGTTCTTGATCCTCCAGCTCCCACGTTCTGGTCCAGCCCGGCACAGCACGGCCCGGCTCAGTTTGCAGTGCTGCCCACCTTCGTCTTTGACAATGCGGGGTTTTCAATTTTTGCTCTGTCTTTCTAACTGTGCTCCTTCTTGTTACACAAGAGTTTCTGTAACTATTAATTATTCTTCAGAATTTTAAAAAATCTTGCGTTGTTTCTCATTGTTGTGTAGTCCAAGGCGCGCTATTGAGTTTTCTGTCAGTGAAGTTGACAGCCCTGCACTGCCGTGACGTAGACAGAAGCCGCCTCTCCCCGCACCCCGCTGTGGAGTATCAAGAAAAAGCGCGCGATTCATAGTGGTGGAAAAGGCGATCAGATGCCGCGTGTTCTATCTCGTCCTGAGAGATAAACGCTGCAGGAAACTGCGACCGACAAAAAGCTCTTCAATTACGCCCTCCATAAAGATGCGACTCGATACTCGTAACCAGTTCTGCAATCAGTTGATAGAGGCTTTCCTTGTTGTCTTCTCAGATATCAGCAATCGAATCGCGTTGCCGCGTCGTCGCACTTCGCTGCACCAACGCCCTCTAAAAAATAATTCAAGATGGCGCTGACTGCACTCAACACGGGTCTGCTCGCGCTTTTGCACCCTCGAACGTTAAAGCAGTCTAAAGCACTATCGACCTTCTGCTCATGCGGTTCAAGTTTTGCATCACTTGTGCATCTGCGCATGCGCAGAAGATCCATAATCACATTTAACATTATGTCTGGACACGAAGCTTGGTGGCAGGCGGTACTGCGTTCCAAACTCATCGAATTTTTCGGAACATTTATTGTCCTCAGTGTCTTTCCTTCACTACTCACGAGAAAGAAAATCCCGCCCACGCGCTTTCGCAACTTCACCTTGGGAGCCCTACCCTCCGCGTCCTTTTTTTTATTTATTTATTTATTTTACGTCAAAAAACAGTTAAAAACTCCGTATGACGTGCTATGGGGAAAAGTGAATTGTGTGCACATTTTCAAAATTCTGTGATCCCTACACTGAGTCATATACTACTTAAATTTTGAATTTTTGAAAGGGAGAAAAAAACAAAAACTCCCATGTAATAAAATCTATTTTCAAGGATAAACAAGCAATAAATTTTGAATTTTGAAAGGAGAAAAAAACAAAAACTCCCATGTAATAAAATCTATTTTCAAGGATAAATAAGCAATAAATTTTGAATTTTGAAAGGGAGAAAAAAACAAAAAAACTCCCATGTAATAAAATCTATTTTCAAAGATAAATAAGCAATAAATTTTGGCTCTTATTACTTCCTGCCGCGACAACATGGAAATTGGATGGAACATGGATAATTTGAATAATTGTATTTCCCACTGAATTCTAGAAGACGTGCACAGAAAATGAAGTTACATTTATATCCAGAAGCAAAACAAGGCACTTTTCCCTTCCAGGGCCAGCGAGAGTGATTCAGTGTCATAGGTGACGAACATCTGCTCGTTCAATGGCCTATCGTTGAGTCCCGAGTCATTTGCTGCCATCGCTCCCTCTCACAGTGCATCCGACTTGCTGAAAGAACCCCGCACAAAATGTATGGAAATGATCTTTCGGTCAAATTGTCTGAAAATTTAGTACGTCGTTCCTTAGATCATACTGATCAAAAGTCGTAATGGCCGTTCAGCGAGAAAAGTTGTTCTTTTTCATCCGATTTACATTTAAAAACCGAGATCATGTTCAACTAGACTGGAGCTAGTCTACGTGCTGCTTCTAAAACGTTTTCTACAAGAAGAGTAATTGGATATCAGCAGTAGTTGGACATGATCTCCGTTTTAAAATGTACATTAGATCAAAAAGAACATTTGCTTAACGCCCATAACGACTTTTGCTTAGTATGATCTAAGGAACAACTTACTAAATTTTCAGAAAATTTGACCGGAACCTTTCCATAAGATTTGTGCGGGGTTCTTTGCTGCTTCCCTTCTCCCACAGTGCGCACGGCGTGCTGCAATTTAATTGTGGCATGGAGTTGGTGGCTGGCGTAGCTGTAGTTAGTGTTTCGAACGTATTTTCCGTCTGAATTAAACCCACAGGAAGCTCATTTCAAATTTATGGAAAAGCGTACTTGCTGTTACAATTGTACACTTTCTACAAATAGACATACACACCCAAGAATTCAACAAAGCGAGGCCCTGAAACGGAAACATTCGACTGATAACTCAGAGAAACTACCGAATGAAACAAACATGAATAAATGTCACTATTAGTTTTTGCAGCACATAATACAAAAAAACAAAAATAATTTCACACAATCCTCTCTTGATTACATTGAAGTGAGCTTCCAGTTTTTTTTACTACGATAATCAGTGTTCAAAACTTCTTAAAGTAAAGATGTGTGTTTGTTAGTTCTAAGTTTAATTTATTACCTTCCTTGAATTGATTTCCTTTCATCAGAATTTTATATATTTCACACAATCATCACGACCAAAAACAATGAGAATGCGAAGAATTTTGAAACCAGTGTTGCCATTCTGCGAAATAACAACGCGTCAAACGAAGCGCGTGAAATTCGCATTGACAACGCCGAATTTTTTGAACATGACATTAGTTGAAGATATGTTTCTGGTGAGCACATTTCATTAAAAAATATCTTCATAATTGTAATTGTAGGAAGACGCCAAAGAAGTTTAATGTTTACAATTTTTATTGCTTATTTATCCTTGAAAATATATTTTATTACATGGGAGTTTTTTTGTTTTTTTTCTTCCTTTCAAAATTCAAAATTTATTGCTTATTTATCCTTGAAAATAGATTTTTTACATGGGAGTTTTGTTTTTTTCCCTTTCAAAATTCAAAATTTATTGCTTATTTATTTTGAAAATAGATTTTACTACATGGGAGTTTTTTTTCTCCCTTCAAAATTCAAAATTTAAGTAGTATATGACTTGGTGTAGGGATCACAGAATTTTGAAAATGTGCACACAATTCACTTTTCCCCATAGGACGTCATACGCAGTTTTAAACTGTTTTTTTGACGTAAAATAAATAAGTAAAAAAATAAATAAAAAAAAATAAAAAAAATTGAATATCTCCGGGCAAAAAGGTTGTAACATGCAAAAAGCATTTGCCTTATCAGCTTCCTTAAAATTGATTGCAACCCTAATATCAATGGAAATTGTTTATTTCTTTAAATAAAATAACATTTAGTAATTAACGTTAAGTTTAGTTAGCCAACGTTATCTTGGTAGGGAAACTTTACAATATAGTTACACAGCGCCAGATTACCGAACAGGCTGAGTAGGCTGCAGCCTGGGGCGCGCAATTTTTGGGGGCGAACGAATTTCAGCGGATTCAAAATTCATAAGGCAAAGATTTGAAATTTTTATAGAATTTTTTCCCATATTTGTAACAAATGAAAGTGTTAATTAATCAAATATATATTCATTGACATACAGATAAAATGAATACCAAAATATCGTATATTTATTACATTGATATCGTGGTGAGAATTATTTTATATATATAATTATAATCAATTATTTATGCGTACATAATATTTGCGTCCGTTACAAACATCGTACAACAATTTTTTATTCCAAATATTATAAATAGTTTTAATGTTTAAAAAAGCAAATCAAAAGGGCGACATTTGACAACCTACGGCGCACGTGAGTCAGCCACTCACAAGTCAGGCACTGTAGTTACAGTTCATTTTGCACAGAGCTGTGTGCTGGATTCAATATGTGTGTTACAATCTTTTCGCCTGAAGGTATTCAATTTTCTAAAAGTCATGGAGTTCAAAGAAAATGAGACCTGCATCATTCCCTTAAGCGTTCTTTATACTATCCAAGGTCAAAATTTAATCAAAAAATTTAGTGCCATATTTTTTTTATTTTGAAAATGTTTCAGGGGTTTCGTGGTTCCACAAAATTAAAATATGTTTGAAATTGATGGGGCCGCGACATCAGACAGACCGATTGGGGAAAATAAATTTTGGTGAAAATCCTGCTTACGGTATGCTGTTGTTCACAGACACGTTTTACCGTCAATCAATTTTTCGATTTCAAGGCCCCACAAATCATGGTTTCTAACTACATAATTTAGAGGAAGTAATTTATCATATTTTAGTACTAGATTTATCCACGTTTTCGTTACCATGGCCCGGCAATAAGAGTTTTTCTGTCGAAAATTCCCTTCTTTACCCGCAGCATTACAATACTTTCTCTACGGTACTGAGCAAGCAGTAGCGAGAAAATAAAACGTGTACTGAATGTTTCTCGTTCTCATTTTTCGTTGTTACCAGTGTCCTATATGTATTAGAGAATTAAAATACGAAATAGGATAATTTCAAACGGAACAAACTAAAAAAGTACGCAAATTGATAACAAAAAGATACACGAGAGTATCCATTTCCAATTGTACGATACTATGTGTATATTAATGACTAAGATAGTGCTCGTGGATACGATAGTCGATTCTTTGTTGGTGTTTTGTATGTTCCTGGGAATCAGATTCCAGGAGCGTCGATAACGGCCCGCCGCCTTCAGCTGTGACGCAACAATCCATCCGAGTCGAGGATGGACGATGAAAGCCGACAGCTGGCGACTGTGCGTGTGCTCCTTCTCATTGCAGCTGGTTGCACACTCATTGCAGGAGCGATCCTTGCTCGCTTGAAGATTCGATGGATGATTTCTCGTGGAAAAATGGCTGCGCGTGTCGAGTTGAGCCCTGGATCTCCCAACGAGCTGTCGGCCAATAACTCCAGCGCTTCGTTGACCTCCCTTGACAGGTGAGTCCTTCGCCCATACAGACAGATAAGGTTACGCCATGAAGACATTTCGATCATTTTTTATGCTTAAAAAAGAAGCAACTTTTATAATCGAGCGAATATAATTTAACAGAATGCAATAATATCATGCAAAGTTGTTTTTAATGATAACCAAAATGCAACACCTATTACCAGAACTTAAAACGTTAGTTTGTCGCCATTTTCCCGCAGTGGTTTCAAATTAAAATTTGCAATATTAATTCAGTGAAAATAGGAAATCAACGCACAAATATTGACAATTTTTTTTACATTCACGGCTTTATTAAAATGGCACATGATCTCAAATGCATACGAAATTTAAGAGTTAAATGCAAAAAAGTCATGGGCATGCATTTTTATTTCTTTGTTAATGTAAATTTCTTATTTGTAAGAATTAATGTGTTATATGAGGTTTTTGCCAAGCCCTGATATTGGTTGATCCGATCGTAAATAGTATCTTAATTCAAATACTAGCAATGTAACTAATGCGCTATTGCGTTATTCATAATGTCAACGCGCTAATGCGCTTTTGGCATTATTTAAATTCTAGCAATGTGATTCTTTGATTTGTATGTTGTGACTATGTAACCAATCGATTAAACAGGATTTGCTTCACTCCTTACATTACTTCAGTTACAAAGTAATCGCATTCACCGTGTGAGAAACGATCTTCCATGAAGTTTTGTTTAGAATCACCACTGAGATCAGGCACACAATACACAGCATATTAATTCCATGAAGAATGTGCAAGAAAAACTAAATGAAATATGAAGTTACGAGATGCTCTCGTGATTTTATAGCCTACACAGAAATCGATTGATTTCTTTACTTTTTATTCGTTTATCTTCTCAACAACACGTTCTTCTGAAAATAGAGAATATATTTCATTTATTATCGAGGGATACATCTACAATTTTTAAAGTTTCCATTACTTTCCGAACGTGATCTATTACTGGTTGTGTGTACACGTTACTAAAAAAATGTCCGAAAGGCCGTAGAAGCATACACCGTAATGTGAAGAGTACACAGAAATATCAGACGTAGTTATATCATAACAATCGTTTATTCCTAATAGATGGTGCCCCTCGGCCACCGACACTCACATTTGCAGAAAATGGCCACGATGCGGCCAAAAAAATTTCCTGCAAAAAACCCTTCTCACGATATATACTACGTCTACTATTTCTCTTGAAAACTATAATCCTGTGCCTCTTCCTAATATTAAAAAGTCAAGTTAAATTTTAATGGTCTGTACCTCCAGTGAGTGCTTTGATTCAGGGTTGCCATCTGTCCTCCTTTTGGCCGGACATATCCTCCTTTTTAACATTTTCCACCTGCCCTGCCTTCTTTTTGAAATTTACATGGAATTTCCCCCCCCCTTTTTGTTCTGTTAAATTTAAAATATACTGGCATAATTTTGAAGTAATGCAATTAATTAAAGGGGTATCATGTCTTGATTTTTACATTGTCTACGTTTTTACTATAATAATGGCCCGATCATTAGGCTTATCCTGATACAAAATGTATTTGAGCTTATTGTTTGATGGATAACGAGGGTGAGTGTGGGGGCGAATTTATCCAGTCGGAAGCGTTCATTTTTAATGTCGCAAAGACTGTAAATGGTTTGGAATTGTTGAGTACATTATCTATACATTGTGAACTATAAAAATGTAAAATGTCCTTTCATTTAAATGTCCTTGTTTTGGTAAAATGCCCTCCGCTGGGAAACATTTTCTGGTAACTTTGGTCAGATTGAGCATGAATACTTGAGACCCATCTCCCCTGCCAATTTGCTTACAATTAGAATTTTGCCTTTCCCTTATATTGAAGTCTCAGAGATGCACATATTACAGGATATTCTAGCAAAAAAAGCTAGTAAATGCCATTTAAATGAGCTTAACACGTTGAATTCAAATAATCTAGAAAAATACAAAGGTATATTATATTCCCCATCAAGACGTGTGGGCAAGATTGGATGAAATTCACCTCAACTAACAATAAGGATGTTTTTCCTCTGAAAAAACGTGAATGATATGTACAGGAGAGGATAGTAACAGAAATAAGACAACGCGAAAGTTAATTGTATGGAAGTAATGTTGAAGCAGAAAGTTTTCACAATGTATTTCAACCTAACAAAATTGAATAAAATTCGATGAATTTTCATTAACGGTTATATTAATTATAGTACTTATAAAAGTAATAAAGTAAATAAAAAAAGAGTAAGATGTTTGAATCAGGAAAAATTCTAATATTCGGTATGATTAGCAATGCAACTAGTACGACGGTGAAAGTTAAAAATTATTTTACTCAAGTGGCGATTTGAACAACAGAAGTCGTATTGAATGCTTTTGCGAATATTGTTCTGAAGAGCCATAGTGTATTTTTGTGTGATTGTGAAAGTCCGATTTTGTTCAATTCTGGCAACTCGCGAAATCATCCAATACTAGAAAGACCTACGTCGTTGGATAGAAATATCCTGAAATTTTCTGATATTGCCATAGAAATAAAGGAACATTCTAGAATTTGCCAGAACGACAGTAACTGAGCAGCGTTTGCTGTACATGGGGATTGCACTTGCCCCACCAAGCCATGATTTTCATCATGCGCCAAACTAGATAAATAGGTTGTTCTTGGAACGACGAATCGGAAGAATCGATATCTCAAACGGATTGTGAAATCGAAATGGTCGTTGAGGCTACACGAGTGTTGTCAGTTGCGCTGCACCGGGTAGCTGTGAAGCAAAGTAGAAGCAGAGAAAGTATTTTATCGATGAATAGGTTTTCCGGGAGTCACATTAAGCAAAACCTGTGCATATGTGTCTCAAGTAATAGATGCTCTGGAGCCCTATTGAGAGCAAAGGCAGCGTTGCCAGATAGATAAAGAGACTTTTCCTTCAAATAACTATTCCTCAAGTATGTTCATTTCAATAAAAATCCACAGCACAAAATGTTTATTTTTAATAGCAACCTTAAAATAAATTGAAAATTCTGATAATAAGAATTCAATCAAGGTTCTTGATCGCAATGAAGTTGAAATCCTTTTAACTTTGTGTCGTAGTAATATTTGTATGTATACGTTATACTTCAACGAAAACAAATTGCACAGAAATAGACTTAATTGAGCATATGATCTACTCTCAAGGTACAGAAAATATGTGATTTATGACGTATGATGTGTATGGAATATCAGCAAAAATTCTAATCACGATTACTTCCGAAGTTACAAATGTAACTGGTTTGAAAACCACCTTTGTGTGATATTTTACTTTACAGAAAATTAAATTGCATCGACTCGGTCTCTTAAAACACCTACCTTCAAAGTCATAACTAAATTGTCTTTAATTTTGTTAAAATATGGTAGGTAACATTTATTTTAGGCTTAAAAAGACTTTTTGTAATTATGAGTTCCTAATTATATTCTCTGAATGAAAGTGTTGGGTGGTCAAGAATTAGGACAACGGTCTTGGGTGATGAGGGGAGGCAAGTTGTTCGTAGCCAGAGGAGCCTCCAGCGGTGACCCAGGTGGTTTTGTTCTTTTATGATTACTTGTAGACCTGTGATATTTAGGCTTTGGAATGCTCTTCAGAGGCAAAAATATGCCGTACAATTATTTAACAAAAAAGAGATTTAAATTGACATGAAACCTTTTCAAACAAAATCTATTTTACTTTAAACTGCTGTGTTGCAATGAGTATGAAATATTAAATTCAACGCAGAATTGTAAAATGTTAAACCAGCAATAGCGTTTTTCTCTCATAATTATATCATCGTCATAAACTATTTTAATATTTGTGGGATGCGACTAGTACGTGCATATTTTTATGTTGTAATAACACACAGTAATGAATTGGCTGCATTTTTTTTATGCAGAGTGCTGTTTTGGTTATCCGGGAATTTTGTTTGATAGAGTTCCGTCGGTCTCTGTCTATGAACACGGTCGAGTTTATTCGTCTAAATGTCAATTTAACCAAACAGTATTTCTGGGCTTTTACAGAACGAGTAGGCATTTTCAGGCTACCCAAACACACGGATGTCACCTATTTTATATTTTTTATTCACGGCCTTCACCTTATCCACGGACTAGTTTATATATTAACACATTTTGAATTTAAAATTGTACAACATACTGTTTATTTAGACACAGTTGTTGTGGTAATTACATTATTGCAACATTTCGGGAACATATTTTTACCCATCTTGAGCTAAAACAATAATTCTCTCTTAAAATATAATAAATATTTTGTTTACAAATCTTGAATGATGTTCCTCAGCCCATCATAAGAAAACTCACCAATGGTATCCTAATAAGAAAAAGTGAATATTCTCTGATATGTGGGTACTAGAGTAGGAAGTGCGGGGGCTGAGAGCGGTGTGCGCAGGAGCCTGGAGGCGCCGCCACCGCCCCCGCCGCCGCCGCCGCCGCCCCCGCTGCCACCGCCCGATTCGGACGAAGAGGAGGAGCAGGAGCAGGAGCAAGAGGCGGCCTCGAGCAGCAGCGCAGCAGCGCTTCGACAGCACCCCCCCCCCCCCCCCCCCGCGCGCGCCCACGCCCTCGCACGGTGAGTACCCCACACTCTCTTACAATCACTTACAATGGTCTTTCCTTAGTGAAGCTCAGTGCATCAACTGATGTCACCGGGAGGTTCCCACTCCCCACTAGCTCTTCAGCTAGGTCGAATTCAGTCGCTGCCTGGAGGAGAATTCTAGCGGCCGGCTGCTCTGATCGGTAGTTTTCCGTGGTTTCTCCGATCAACACCAGGCGAATGCCGGACCAGTACCCTACCAAACGGGCCACGAACCGCGCGCGATCTGTCCTTCCCCTTCCTTGTCCTATCCTCTCCCCTTACACATACAATTACACTAACATGCACTACACTACCACGTATTCCGGGAGACCGGTCGGGAGCTTAGAGCTTGTCCCGGCTGGGGCGGTGCCCCGCTGATGGGAGAGTCCTGGTTAGGGGGAAACCCCACTAGCCGACGGCGCCGGATCTCGCCATCCAGCGGGGGAAGATCACCGCCATCTCCCGAAAAAAATATGCACTACACTAACGGGACTAATGACCACAGTAGTTGACGCGCCCGGAAACACGAAAAAAATCAATCAATCAAATCCTTAGTGAAAGAATTCGATTGTGCAAAATATGAGTATTTTTTTCTAAATTAAATGTTCTAAAAACCAGGTCATAAAAAGGGTCATGTACTTTTTTTAATAAGCAGTTCACCGCTATTTTGCAACTTCGAATTTCCTGGGCTCCATTTGTTAGTCTCAGATTGGGAATTGACAACGCCGCACTTCAGGCCGAGAATTCCTTGTCATTGTTGGCAGATTCTGAGACTTCTTTCTCATTGTTGGGAAATGTTATAACTATGATTTTAATGCTTGAATTTGTGTTTATATATTGGCTTTAAAATAATTACTTATTGCACCTAATGTTCTACGAGTTGTAACGAGTTTTACAGATGATTTAGATGTGTGAATATGGACAGAAATGATGATAGTATAATAATATTACATAACCGTTACTAAGGGCGAGAAAAGAGCTCCTAGTCATCACCCAGCGCTGAATAGCACGGCCCGTTGAGATATTTAGGTTCGACAGCAATATCAATTGACAATGGCATCAACCGCCTCGTACTTTCAAAACAATTGTCGCATTTCTCGTGGGACGCGTTGGCGCGTTAAGTTCATGCCCACAGTTGGTTCGCCCTTTTAAGCTGTGACGTAGCCAGAGCCCCCCCCGCTGTGGAATATCAAGAACACTTGCGCATGTAGTGCTGTTGTGGCACCACTCTTTTTCTTTAAACTTTGCGCGGACAGTATTCAGTTATCTATGCAATATAACATGAAAGCCATTTTGATTTTTCTAAATTACACAAATATAATATCTGAAGGCGTTAATATTTACATTACTGGCTATTTTTACTTCCTCATATATGTCCGTATATACGTAGTATAGAGAAAGTTACGTAATGCTGCGCGAAAAACGGCGGATTTTCGGCAGAAAGAAATAATTGCCGGGCTCCGATAACGAACTAGTAGTGCTACAGAATGGCACAGACTTTCTCGTAGTAGTTTTCTCATTTCCTTGGTGTGGACTGGTATTATACAGTCTTGTCATCTATCGCCGCCCAAAGTAAATTTTTTTGAAATTTTCTCAACTTTTCGGTTTCCAAATAGAAGAACCGAAATATTATTTTAAGAATATTAAAGAAGGTCCAAATAGCAATTTTCCTTGTCCCGAATAGCAATTTTCCTTGAAAAATTGTAAGCCATCTTTAAGAAAATAGCGTTAAGCTTACTGTAAATGCGAAATTGAAGCTCTTTTTCACAGGAATCTATTGAGTTTTCCAAAAACTCATTTGAAGTACTTCCACTAACAAATGCAATAATGTATACAAATGATGGAAATTGATATTAATGGCGTGAGAGATATTAAAAAATACATTTGTTTAATTTTTGAAAAAACAGAAGAATACACCAAAATCAACTTAACGTCATATTAAACAGAGCCATTACAACAAACCATTGCAAAAATTGTAAAAAAACGTTTGAGCCATTTTTGAGAAAATGGGCGTTTGAGCGTGTCTAAAAATGCGGAATGTTGAGTTAATTTTAACAAAAAACTGTTGAGTTTTCGACAAACTTTACTTAACTACACTATGTAAATGTGTGTGTGTGTGCGTGCGTGTGTGTGTGTGTATGTATATATATATATATATATATATATATATATATATATATATATATATATATATATTAGTAAAAAATAGGGCTATATGGTGTCTGTCATCGGATAGGGTGCATTAGGTACTATCCCTACCAACAATTTAAAGAAACAATTTGCAGCCATTTTATGAGATTTTGTTTTTGTTATATTTTGACATTGCAAATATTTCATACACTATCGCCAAAAACTACTGAAATTTTTAAAAAATCTGCATGGCTTTAATGAAAGAGATTGTAGCAGATGCAGCCCGTGGGAGGTGTGCTGCGAGTGCGACTACATACGGGGATCAGAACGGGTTTCAGGGGAATGATAGACAATATGCAATGAGAATGAATATAAATTTAATTGCATAATAACTATGAATACAACTGGTTTTGGTTTATAATAAGTCGGAGGACCATTGAAAGTTTATAAAGTTATTGACTGCTCCTCTTTCTTGAAGTACACTTGGGTTTAGCTTACTTACAGTTTTGTAGCAAGGAAAGCGCCAACCCAAATCACTCGGCTGAGTGTGTCGCTGTCCGGGCTGAAGTTGGCTCCAGGCAATTCGGTGGTGCGAACTGGCATGGGCGCGGGCTCAGATGACCGGAGCTGGCGGTGGAGTTTGCCGTGAATTCGGCCAGGTGGCGGCTGCGGCCCGCGAGTGGCACGAATTTGAGGCAGGCTTGATTTGGCCGTACTAATCGCCTTGATAGGCGAAGCAGGAACAGCCGACTCTGTTGAGTTTTGTTGGTCAGTCAGTTTAACAAGTTCGGAGCAGTGTAGTTTGAGAAGTTCTGTTGATTCTCTCTGTCGGTTCTCTCATTCTGTCAATTCTGTCGATGCTATGTCGGTTGTCTCATTCTCTCTATTCTCCGAATTCTGTCGTTTCCCTCATTTCTGTCTGTCAATTCTGTCGTGTGTGTGTATTTTTTTTCCCTCGCCAATACCCTTGGCGAGGCGGGAATTTATTTATGCTTCGGGATACATATAAGCTCCAGCTTTTGGAGCGGGGTGAGGGCTTTGTCTTAAATAAACTAACTTATATCTAACTTAAAACTAGGACATGGCCACTTTGGGCTGTGCGTTTTAACTGTACATTTAGTTAATTAATTTTTTTCAAAAGTTCTTTGGATTGTTCGTTCTTCTTTTAATTTTAATTAGTAGCATTTACACACTCATTCATACTTAAATTTATATGTACAACACATTCACTCACTCATTCATACCACACGGCACAACACTTCACTACACTATTTACACTGTACACTTTATTTACGCCACGGCGCCGACTTTACTCAGGCGTCCGTGGCGCCGCGACGTTTTCTTCTGTCGTGTGGGAGCGAAGTTGCAGTATTTATTATATTGCGGGTGTGATTGAGGCCGTGGAGGGGAGAGTCACGTGGCTATGACTTGGGCCTATGGTAAGGCGGAAAAGTTTGAAGTGCCCGCGATCGGCTCCCTATTCGTGATGCGCCTTCGGGCCCTGGGAGAGCAGTGTCACGTGACATTGGCGGCGATCGGAAGCGAAGGCGGTGGCACGTGAGGTGCCCGCGATGGCAGCCCGTTTGTATTCGAGAGTTTGTTTCAACGGAAATTGAGGCATCTGGCTTGCAGGTGGCCAAGGAGCGAGGCGGCGCGCCGGCAGTGCACCTGAAGCTCTCTTTATCGGCGAGGTACATTAACGGGTTGTATTGGCGAGGGAGGCCCGAAGCGATTCCCAGAAATGTTTGTATACATTGCTGGGTCGCTTGTCAGGTAGCGAGCGATGGAGGGAGTGAAGGGCTCCGCGCGCCAGGATGGCCCAGCCCTAGGCTAATGAGGGCTTTTGAAATTTTCCGGGGAGTTTTGTGTAAAGTACCCACAAATTTAAAGAATGTTTTTCAAGATTTCAAAGCTTCAACTAGAGCCTGATGGAAAGAGGTTTCTTCAGTTATTTATTTTTATTATTTATTTATTATTTATTATACATGGAGATGATCGTACGTGTGGTTTAGGCGCCAGTAGTGTTCAAAGACGGATTGACGGACGTTTTGAAAGAAAGAAAAAAAAGACACTTTTTTTGTATCAGGAGACCCCAAAACGTGTATTTCCGTGGAAATCTCGAAATCGATTTTCCGCAGCATTACATAACTTTCTCTATACTACGAATATACGTATGTATACAAGAAAGTAAAAAGTGGATAAATCCAGTCTCTAAATTAAGAAAAATATCCTCAGTTGAAACTTTGAAATTTTGAAAACAATTCTTTAAAATTTAGGGGTACTTTAAGCCCCTAGGACATTTTCAAAATTTTCCCAAAAACGGCTCCAAATTTTCTTTCTTTAAATTTATTGTAATAATAATAGAGTAAAATGTGCTTTCAAAGGCGGCATAGGTCTGTTTTTCACTGTAAACTCTGAATTTTCGAAAATTGAAAAGTTATATTTTTTCAGCGTCTTTCGACTACTACAAAATTGAAGATGGAGATTTTTCCTTCAAGTACAATTTGTTCTCCATATTTAGTACTTTCATTAAGGTCATGTAATTTTTAACTTTTAATAGTTTTCGCGGAATATTGCGTGCAATATACAATTTTAAAAGATAACAAAAATATTTTTTAAAAGCGTCCATTTTTTTTAAACTTTAGGTAGGGATAATGCTAAATGTACTTTATGCTATGACGTAAACGACATTTGCTGATTTTTTTTTAATCACGAAAATGTAATTTTTACTTGCCTCTCACGTCATTAATTTTTATATTAGTTGCGATTTGTCGATTTATTTATGAGTTGATGTACTTTGAATAGTCAGGTAATGTTTCTCGAAAACTCAACAGTTTTTTGTTAAAATGAGCTCAAAATTTCGCATTTTCAGAAACGCTCAAACACCATTTTTTGAAAAATGGCCCCAAATATTTCTTTCAAACTTTTCCAACGGATAGTGCTAATTGCAATTTTTAATATGAAGTTAAGTTCATTTTAATGTAGTCTTTTGTTTTTTCAAAAATTACATACTGTAATTTTTTAAATATCTCTCGCGCTGTTAAAATGCACATTTCCAGTGGTTTGTAAACACTGTTGCATTTGTGGGTGGCTTCAAATGACTTTTAATTAAGTTTTTCGAAAGCTCAAAAATTTTCAAGGAAAACTGACACTTAGGACGAGGTTTTGCTCATCTTTAATATTCTTGAAGTAACATTGCGGTTCTACTATTAGGAGACCGAAATTTTGAGAAAATAAAAAAAGGAAGTACTTTGGGTGATAGATGGCTGCTGGCAAGCCCGAATAGCTAGCCCGGGCCAAAGAAAATAGAAAATAGAGAAAGTGTGCGACATTCTGTAGTATCACTACGTATACATTATTCCACTTATGAGTACAGATGCTTCACACGACGATATGATGGCATGCCATGAGCAACTATGTAAAGGTACAGGACCGAGATAGGTCTAAGCGACGTTGTGGGTGCGCGAATGTGCTTTTCACCCCGCCCAAAAGGAGCGGTAGGTGCGCCGGGAGACCCTGTCGACGTCAAGAGAACAGTGCGAAGCACTCGTTTGTTATTTTTCCCTCGAGCAACAATGTGAGAGGGCTTTGGCTGTGGCAGGGAGCGCGGGCGGGGCTCTACTCCCGGCCCGACCCTGGGCCTGGGCCTGGGCCTCCGGCCGCCGTCGCCCGCGCCGCCGCCCGCGCCGCCGCCTTCGGCCCCGGCCCCGCCCCCGCCCTCCAGCCGCAGGTACTGGCAAATGTCCTGCTTTTGGAAAAGATCGCATCTTGTTTGTGCTTGACGTTTGGCAGAGGCAGCGTTGCCACGTGAGTGCTGCAGGTAATTTTTTTTATTCGGGGGTCATAAAGGCGGAGAAACCTCAGTTGATGAAACGCTCTATTCTCTTCATTTATTCATTTCGATTCGGTGATAACTAGGGTAGTAGAAAGTTGCTGCCATTGCCTTGCACTATAGAAACCTTTGCCGGTGTCACGACGTCTCTCAAACGTCAAGCACAGAGAAGTTTGGTACAACGCGTATCACTAGGTGCTGAATATAACGAGCACACGCGTGTTTTCCTCGGGCCACAACTTGAAGGTTTCGCTGACTTGGTATTCTTCATTTTTGTAACTTCTCCTCTTGGAAGTAGAGAGAGAGTTGTGTGTCCGTCCCTGCATGCAGTACGAAGCGTTGGCGCGCGGGCCGGCGTACGAGGCGCTGCTGGGCGACGCGGCGCTGCTGGCCGAGATGCGGCGCGTGCGCGCGTACGTGGACAAGGTGTGGCCGCTGTGGGCCGCGCTCACCGCCCACCTGCACGCGCCCGCCGCCGCCCACCCGCCCTGGCTGCGCGACGAGCTCGCCCGCCTCTTCGACGCCGACCTGCGCGGGTGAGTAGCGGCCCTTGCGGCGAGGAGGCTGGGCCTCCCCCCAAAAATTGTTTTACAACACTAAAAGATTCCTTTTTTTATCTTACGAATTGTTAGAATTAACTTTGTCTAAAATTGAGATCATGTTTATGGCTGGCGAGTAAACATTTAAAAAAAGTCGTTTCTCTTGCTGCAAACAGCGTCACCGTTCGAGATGGAGCCAAGCGTTGCACGTAGAGTATGTGGCACCGCTGCTTGTGCTGCAGGATACCGACGCGCGCCTCCCCTGTCTCAACGTGGCATCTGAGGGTATTATCTTCAAGACGGAATAAGCCACTTTTTGCGTCTTTCTCGGTCCTGTCGCTAGAGTCGCTTGATCTGCAGCACTGCTCGATACGGACGCGATCATGCGACATCTTGCGGCAGGACTAACAAAGACGCAAAGAGTCGTGCTTATTCCATCTTGAAGATAATACCCACAGATGCCACGTTAAAAAACAAACAAGTATGTAGCTGTGTGACGAAAGGAAAGATCAGGCAGGCTAAGAATGCACACACAAACCCCTTTATGATCGTGCGTTCGGCGATTTGCTTACCAGCCAAAGGTCTCGATAACAGAATGCTTCTGGGGTGAAATGGGATTAAATGAATCTAAGACGTTATAAAGAAGTTATTAGAGTTGAGTCACAGTCCCGCTGCTTCGAGCGAATTTTAGGGGCATGGCGCGACACTAGCGCTCCAAGCGGCCAGTAAGTCTGGTGTTTTACGAATGCACGCATATAGGTTGCGTTACGTGCATGGTTCATTAGTATTTTTCGTCAGACGAACGGTTTCGGAGAGAGAACACGTTTAATTGTAGCAAAAAAATCACACTGTCAAAAAAGTTTTTTGTTTATTTATTGAAGGTCGCAACTGCCATGGTCAGAGTTTTTTATTATCGTGTATGACTCAAAATACTCCCATTTTAGATAAAACTGTTTCTTCTAACGGACTCTTTTCATCAGATCATCGATTTAGGTGCTAGAAAACGTTCGCCTAATAAAACTTACCTCTCAAAAACAGTATTTTTCCAGATACAAAAAAAAACAAACAACAAGATTGTTCGGCAGGATGAGTTTTTTTTTTTTCCTTCAATTTAGCGTACTCTAGTGCCTATACCGTTCGTCTGACGGAGAGTTCTTCCGAGACATAAATAGTACAAAATTTGATATTATATATTTGGGTGAATAAGCGTATTTCTATATAACAGTTTTTAAATTATAAGTGAAAACTGGACAAAGAACTTTTTGGAGTTTTATGAGAACGCACAACACATATGAGGTGACAAACTTCACTTCTCCCCATAGCACGTCACACACAGTTTTGTACGTAAAATAAATAGATAAAACCCAGTTTAAGATTTTTAAAAATATAAAGAATGATTGAGAAAAAACTTTAAAAATACTTAGAAATTATCTCATTTCTAGTTTAGTTTTCGGGCGATCTACAAATAGCTATTATTATAGCTTTTGGACATACTGTACACGATAACAGGGAAGGAAAATCCTCGTGGTAGCAATAAGTAAACTGGCAAATTCTCCACTAATGCAATCAACTGTAATGTTTAATTACGTGTGGTTTGGCACTGACGATGGCTTTTAAAGAAAGTAACCGATAATAAATAAATGTAACTAAAGTCTAATAAAATACAAATAGCTTATTTTTGTGATTGTTACATAGATGACTCACATATAATCCCTTATTTCTTTTTATTTTGTAAATCGCAGTAACTGTTTTCACCTGCAGTAAACCCAAAATTCATCTAATTTCCACATTGGTGTATATAAAACCATGAAACAGACAAGAATCCCATCTTAAACGTTAAGCTCTGGCGACCTTGGGAAAAATTCCACATAATATAAAACTTTCTCTCCACATTTTGATGTATTAAAGTTTTTGTGAATAAATGTAAATGACAAAAGCTAGATAACTAACAGATTAGGTTTTCAATGTAAGGGAATTATGTCGTAAAATTCGTGCTCTGGCTTTCAAAAGCCAGTAAGTCCCAGGGCGAAGGCGCTGTCATCTTACTCACCACTTGGGGCGCTAGTGATGTCGCATCTGTCAGCGGGGCCCATTTTCAGCATAGGGACCTGGAGCCAGATGAACAGGGGTTTCTTCAATTGGGAAAAGATCGTATGTGTGCTTTAGGCGTTTTTTTATTTTATTTTTTATTTTTATAGGATTTATACGACGGACGGACGTTTTGAATAATACCACTTTTATCAGAGGACCCCAAAACGTGTATTTCCGTTGAAATCTCGAAATCGATTTTCCGCAGCATTACATAACTTTCTCTATACTTCGTATATTACTCCCGTATGTACACGAGAAAGTAAAAAGTGCTGAGCTGCAGGACTGAGTTAATAGATTGATTCTACCTTCTTGTCAGAATTCAATTTATAT
Source organism: Teleogryllus oceanicus (assembly GCA_964035755.1). Lineage (NCBI taxonomy): Eukaryota > Metazoa > Arthropoda > Insecta > Orthoptera > Gryllidae > Teleogryllus > Teleogryllus oceanicus. The sequence continues at coordinate 60,044,378 of CAXIVR010000010.1, forward strand.
GCAGTTGAAAAAGTTTTTGAAATAACAGTTGTACATCTTACTACGCTCAAAATTATCTTACTTTGCATCTACAGACCTCCAACAAAGCAAGCTGTAGATTATTTCAATTTCGTAGAAAATCTAGAGATAACTCTGAACAAAATTAGTAATCTCTCTTTTAAATCCATTGTTGTATGTGGAGATTTCAATATTGATTTTCTGAGCGAATCCCACGAAAAAGAGCAGTTTCTCAACTTAATTCATTCTTTTAATTTAGATATTACAGTGAACGGACCTATACGGAATACTCTTAAATCACAAACAGCAATAGATCAAATTATAATTAACAAAACCACAACTAGATATGAAATAATAACGAATAATCTAGGTTAATGACCACGATGCACAAATTCTTACAATTACTAATAACATGAATACTGACACAATAAATAAAACACGCATGTGCAGAGCATTTACTACAGTTAACATAAAGTTATTTACGGACTACTTGCTGAAAGAATCATGGGAGGCAGTTTATAACGCTATTGACACAAATGAAAAATATAATTTATTTTTCTCAAAGCTGAAAATAAATACAAAACATTGTTACGAAAAGTCATAAGGCAGGCTAAAATAATGAAAAACGATCAGGATATTTTGAACTCAAATAATAAAACAAAAGCAATGTGGAATATAATAAAAAATACTACCAAATCAACTAGAAAACCCGTAGAGAATGTTGTTTTAAAATATAACGATATAAATGTGAACGATCCGGGAACAGTGGCTAATCTCTTTAACCAATACTTTTCGAAAATTGTTGCCGATCTCACTAAGGGTCTTCAGGCACAAAACTTAAAAACAGACAGTTCACCCAAAATTTTAGACACAATGTTCGTTTCCGAAACTTCTTCCTATGAAATTCTCAAAATAATCGGTAAACTAAAAAATAAATATTCGTCCGGTTTAGATGAATTCCCGGATTCTTTGTTAAAGACTTGTGCGTATGCCATTATACACCCGTTAACTCACATATTTAATGCATCTTTATGCACTGGAACGTTTCCAGATATTTTCAAAACAGCTAAAATTAAGCCGCTTTTCAAAAAAGGCAACAAAGATGAAATTCAAAATTATCGGCCCATTTCTCTTCTATCAGTTTTTTCAAAAATATTAGAGAGACTTTTTTACGTACGAATGGAAACCTTTCTCACTAAACACGACGCGCTTTCAGATTGCCAACATGGATTTAGAAAATCAAAATCAACGGAAGCAGCTATATTTTCTTTTTTTAAAGATGTCGCCTCATCATTGGATCAAAACGAGGTACCTATTGGATTATTTTTAGATCTCTCAAAGCTTTTGACGTCATTGATCATGACATTTTACTTTCCAAATTACCTTCATATGGAATTCGTGGTATTGCTCTAGATTGGTTATGTTCGTACCTTAAACAACGATCTCAGAGAGTTGAAATACCTTACTGGAATGATGGAACATTACGTACGCACCTTTCCGACTCTTTGCCGTTGCATGTGGAGTTCCTCAAGGATCGATTTTAGGCCCTACTCTGTTCCTACTTTACGTAAACGATATGCCCTCGACGATTCGAAACGGAAGAACGGTTCTCTTTGCGGATGATACGAACATCCTTTGCAATAAAGAAACCGTAAATAGTACAATATCAGATGTTTCAAATTGGTTCCGAAATAACAAATTAATAGTAAACGAAAGAAAACGGTTTTAATGCAGTTTTCCAGTTCAAATAAACAATTCTGTGCTCCATTGAAAATGAACAGTGTACCATTGACTGATGTTAAGGCAACAAAATTTTTAGGTCTCTCAATTCAGTCAAACCTTAAATGGAACGTCCATTTAACTGAATTGAACACAAAATTAAGTTCATTATGCTACGCGTTCAGAATTCTTGCAAATTCAGTCAACCTTCATACTGCTCGTTGTGTATACTTCTGAATGTTCATTCCCGCCTGAGATATGGCATAATATTCTGGGAAATACATCTTATAGCTCCCAGACTTTTAGATTACAAAAACGAATTGTACGAATAATAACAAATCCCACCCACGTGATTCATGTAAGCCTCTCTTCATTAATCTAGGAATTCTACCATTACCGTGTCTTTTATTTACGAATCAGTGGTTTTGTAAAAATTACTTGCTCAAGGGCGGGAATATATTTTCAGAAAATTCCGAAGTCTATTACTATAACACTCGACGTAGAAATCATATTCATCAGGTGACAGTATCAACAGCTCTTTACAAAAATTCACATACAATACATGTACATTATTTTACAACACTTTGCCAGATGATATTAAACGATTAAATTCAATAGAAAAGTTTAAATCCCAAGTGAAATCGTTTCTGCTGCATAACTGTTTCTATACAATTAGAGACTATACTGAGCATCACAAGAAAAGTAACATTAATTTTAACAAGATACTAATGCATTATTTTTTGGAAACATTTGCATACCTAAAAAACAAATTAATGAGCTTCCGGGTCAATGACCCCCATCTCGATCAGGTTTTTCGTCCAGTTTCCCTGATCCATTGAGCAAATGCTGAGATGCCCTTGTTTTGCTTCTGGACATAAATGTAACTTCATTTTCTGTGCACGTCTTCTAGAATTCAGTGGGAAATACAATTATTCAAATTATCGTTTCCATGTTGTCGCGGCAGGAAGTAATAAGAGCCAAAATTTATTGCTTATTTATCTTTGAAAATAGATTTTATTGCATGGGAGATTTTTTGTTGTTTTTTCTCCCTTTCAAAATTCAAAATTTATTGCTTATTTATCTTTGAAAATAGATTTTATTACATGGGAGTTTTTGTTGTTTTTTTTCTCCCTTTCAAAATTCAAAATTTATTGCTTATTTATCCTTGAAAATAGATTTTATTACTTTTTTTTTTTTTTTTAATGCAACAATTACTTTTCCCCATACGTCATACGCAGTTTTTAACTGTTTTTTTGACGTAAAATAAAATAAAAAAATTAAAAAATTAAAAAAAATAATAAAATAGACCGTGGTTGAGTAGTGGCGCAACAAGGATATTTCAATGGAGAGATTGTAGATGTCGTGTTCAGCCGATTTCATGTTTTCTTGTGAAGAATAGAGAAATTAAAACGCTTAAAACAATTTTTAAAAATTAGAGAAATTGAAATGCAAAAAGTGCAAAAAATGAAATATTTGCAAGATAGAGGCACAGGAACTTATCCTACGCACAGAATAATGTGTATCTTTTGTCTAAATTTCATTTCCAGAAACAAGTTGATTAGAGACTTCACTGTGATAACTTCTTGCATCAAAATTGAGAGAATTATTATTAACTGTCAATATATTTATATTGGTACAGCACTATGTTCCTCGTTCATATAAATCTTTTAAAAATTGTACCTCAGCGAATAAATTTCTGATGAACCTGCATTAATATAAAAGGATTACGAGTCAACAAATTCACTGCTAATTATCCTGATGAGATAGATATATTTGCTGATTCTGTAACAATATTATTTAACTTGGTCATGAAATATCTTTCCATTATTACTACTAATTGGCAGGGTTGTCTTTCAACACTGGCTGATGAGGCTCATGCTTTGGGTCCCATGATTAGAGGGGCCTCACAGATGAAAAAAAATATCAAACAATCTCTCCAATGAATTCTTGTTCTCTAAGGGAAAGTCGATAAAGCAATATAAAGTCATCTGAACCCTAATGGGATTTTAATCACATCCCTCCAATAATCTTTTTAGATTTTGTTTGTTTACCATATAAAAGGAAGGATTAACATATTTTTATTTTAACTTTTCAGAATAAATTGTGACAAAATTACTTAATAAATTTTTCAGACAATACTTAGGGGTTCCAAATTATTAAGAGCCTCAGGCCCCCATCAAACTGAAAGACGGCCTTGCTAATTAGTTTATTTAAGCTATGTTGTGTTCATATTTGGGTTTAACCAGCTGGCTTTATTATAAATAAATAAAAAAGTATTTGCTCACTCTCATTCAATATTATTTTTATTACTGTATTGCTATTAAATATTTATATTGACTTTTATGATGGGTCTCCCATCGCTAATTAATTTACATAAACTTTTTAGAAATTGACAGTACCTAATCTATACATCCCATAAAATTGCTGTGGTAAAACAAAGGTCATGGCAATGTACATGCTTAATTAATGTCATTTGAAATTGAAGGGACAATTCTGCTGCTTTGTTCAAATGTTATTTTAAGGCTATTTCATATTTATTGATGAAGATGATATTTTCTGTATTAATAAAAGATGCATGCAGCTAGCTTAGTTAAAGTAATGTATGTTGTTTTTCTTCCAATCCACTGTGGCTCCTTTTCCTCCATGCAGGAGTGTGCAGCCCCATGGGCACACCCCTGTGGACGACGCAGCAGAGCACAGGAGCCCTCTGCAGCTGTTCCAGTCAGTGGGTGCCGCGCCTCTGCTCATTGCCTTCCCCAGGCAGCCCTCTGTGGTGAGTGCTCGCTACAGAGGCACTTCATTCTGCTTTTGCTTGAGGCTCAGTCAAATGAAGAGAATCAAAATTATATTTTTGACAAGTGCCATTGAACACTTTTTTTTAAGATTTCTTTTTGAATTTTTGAATGCATTTTGAGGCTCAGTCAAACTTTGATTCAATTAAGTTTTATCCACAAGCTGGATGCAACAAAAGAAAACAAAAAAATAAAAAATACAAACAATAAGAGTAATTGATATTGTGAATCTTCTCGGTTGTACACTGCATAAGTAATAGTGTTGGCTGAGAAAAGTAAAAATATTGATGTTGCCAAATTGGTTAAGCTTTATTATTGTATTTTATTTTCTTTATGCAAAAATCATAAAAGATATTTGTGTTTCATAAATTTTACATTGTATTGATATTACAATAAAATTTGTGATCAGAGCTTATCGATAATTTCAACATGTGAACAAATAAAATTTTCTTCATAAATAAAAAAAGGTGTATTTATTTTTTAATTATGTGTAGTTCAGAATCTGGGAAATTGACCTTCCTCACATCCAAGAATTTCACGTTAGCAAACTGAAGAAAAATATAGATGGTGGATATAGGTCTACATCATGAACAACTAAATGAAAGTGAATTTATTTCAAACTATAATTTAATTGTGTGTCTGATATGACAGGTAGTCACATAATGTTGGTGAATGCAGAGATATCCCTGAAAGCTGATATAAGGGTTTGAATATGAACTGTCTGCTAACAAACCAATGCTATCAAGTCCATCTTCTTCTGGGTGTTTCCAAGAAATAAGAAATTTAGTGCACACACTACAGGTGACTGAGGAATAGAATAGTCAATTTTTTAGTGTTGCAACAGATGTTTTACACATGTTGTGCAATAAAATTTTGAGTTAAAAGACAACGCTCTGACAATTCCGTTATGTTGCTTTGATACAACACTGGGATGATTAACGCACTGACTTGATAACAGCAGTAAGAACAGGTCAGGAAGTCTTAATGTCCAGGGCTAGGATTTATATGGAGAAACATAACCCTAAATGTGCACATACACATGGACTAAGAATATTAAGAATATGGAGTAAAATATTGGCTAACAACTAAAAACAAAAATAATGAGAATAATATGTAATCACATTTTTAAGTTTCATAAATAGAACAGTAAAAGAAATTAATTTTAATATTAGCTATCAAACAAAATTTAAACACATATCTACAAAAATATATGAACATTATTGTGTTGCTGAAAGCAAGTTCTTTATTCCTATTCTGATAGTATATAAAGCACTGGGTTGCAAAATCCTGTTTTAAATGTTCAAATGTGAAACTGTCCCTTTTATCTCTAAATTTGTAACAAAATGTGTTTGCCTTAAATATAGGACTATATGTACTACATATATTTGAATATGGACAAATATGGAACATCAAATAGATTTCGAATCACTTCAAAAAGCTTAATTCATAAACATGACAAAAAATTTGCTACCTAATGAATAAAGAAATATGTAATTACTAGGGAACTGAATTTATTGTAATAAAAAATGCAAAATATGTACATACATTATACTTATAGAAAATATGTAAAATAAAAATTAATTATTGTGCTTATAAATGTTTTCTATAAGCATTTTCTGGGCATAGAAGGTCACCAATCAGTTCTTAAAAAGGATTCGGATTGGCTGAAAGTAGGTTCTACCTCTACAGAAGTAATTGTACACCACACATAAGAATGCCAGTGAAGGATTACGGGGTAAAGGGGACACACTCCCCCACCAACACCCAAAAAAATGAGCAAGAATTGCATTGAGTTGCATGAGCATGGAAACATGAGCACATATGTGGTTGAAATTGCTTTTTTCACAAAAATTGCTAATGTTCGACTCTGAGTATGCAGTAGGGGGGGGTATGTTTGCAAATTCATGGTGAAGAAATGGTGGTCATAGAAGCGCAACAGCATTTCATTTGTTTTGTAAGCAAGATGTAGCTATATTGCAAACACGCATCTGAAATGTTCCATTTCGACATATAAATGAATTAAAAAATATATACTAATAGGTAAAATATGTACAAATATGTAATTATACAATAATATGTAAAATAAAAATAGTTCTAATTCATTCAGAATGTCTTGTAAACTCAAAAACATATTTTTGAATGCAGGTATCTAGTTCCTGCAGAAACATGTAATTACATGGAAATCCATTCCCTAGTAATTACACTCATATCCTAGCCCTGCTAATGACCTAACTCTGAGCACGAGACTTGTTATATATAGTATATATACACAAGAGCTTTCTTTTCCAAAGGTGAAGGTGGAGATGTGTTTATATAGTCTTCAACTACGAACTGTGAATTTGCATGTGTTGATCCCAACTGATATCTCACCATTCTGTGTGATATTGGGATACCTTCTGGATTTGATCTTTTTATACAATATGCATTTCCTAATGAACAACGTATTGAGTAGTGATGTATCGTCATGGGCATATATGTGATTCAGAAAACACAATAAAATATTTCTCATGGCTACTTCAACATTTATTGTGTCTAAATTTGATCTTTGTGGTGCACATTCTTTGAGCATTTTTGTTTCATAAAATATTTGATATAAATCAGACAGAGGTGGGTGAACTTTCCATTAAGCTTTTGTGTCTTAACACTTGTTCTCTTAATTAACATGTATATATAATTAATATATTCATAGAGTCTGACAGCAAACTTGTTAATATTGTGTTATATTTTGACTGCTATCATAAAAAAACTAATTGAAATGAGTTATCTGTTCCTACTCTAATAAATTCTTATTGTATTTTAAAAGCTGTCATTGTCCATCTCCATCAGATCCCTTCATGAATATTATTCTCTTCCAAAATATTAATTATAAGGAAAGTAAATACAATAAACAGGAAAAGTTATTGTGACTGAGCTCGTAAATATAATAGCATGTACCTCGTGTATTTTCCCTTTTCAGCTGTTTTTTTGTTGCAGCCCTCTAACCAACAGTCCCAGCCACAAGTGCCCAGGGGTGACAATGGCAGCGCCTCAGCTCTAAACGGGGTCCCCTTTTCCAACAGCCGCGAGCCAACCCACAGACTCAGCGTTCCCTCCCCAACAACATGTGGCAGCGTCAGATTCGCAAGGACTTCCACGATGCACTACGCCTTGCCAGTTCCAGGTACAAGCGATTTTTGAAAGGAACTTGAGAAATTCACAAAATAGCTAGTAAATTAAGAGTATAATTCCCTGTTATTAGTTTAATATATCTCAATTGTCAATTATTATTTATAATTTGTTTAATTTTATTTTTTTTTTCAAATAGAAAATCATATTATTAACAAGAAAAATAATTTAAATCAGGAGAAATTTTGAAAGAGATCAGAAAGAATAAAAATAAAATACAATACAAATAAAAAACATAATTCTAAAATTGAAGTCTTGAATCTTTATATCCAATTCCATTTTTAAATTGCATTCAAAATAATTTTACCCTTGTAAGTATTTCGTTCATTGCTTTATATAACTGATGTCATTGAAATATTATTGACATTGATGATATGCTTTTTTGTAAAGTTTTCTTTGTTTTTCTGTGTACCTCAGAATTGATTATGTAATGTAAAATCATCAATATTGTTTATTTATTTTTTAAAATTTTTTTGTTAATATTTAATTATTTTGATGTGTGAGCGCATTCATTGATGTTAATAATCGTAACGATCAGGATAAATTACGCTGGTACTGAATAAAGTGAAGAGAGTTCCTTGAAAGTAATATAACTTGTAGTTTTCATAGTTTCCTGTAGCGAAAAATTAAGCTTTTATGTATTTTCTATTTATGTGTCCTGGTCTGTCAGAATGGGCAAAGGAAACTCTACTACTCATTAGTTGAATAATGTAAAAGGATTTTTCAAACAGAGAACCCTGATGGAATGGCACTACCATCCATCCTGAAATTCCTGTGACCACAAAAGGTTTTTTCATTGAGTGAAAATGTACCTTTTAATTATTAGAGATACTAATTATTGATATATTACAAAGTTTTTTTTATTATTTTTGCTTGTCATAAGTATTTGTTTGCCATCCCCTTTCTTTGATTGGACATGCAACTTTTTCTCTATTTTAATGTAACTTCAGTGCTAAGCCCTGGAATCTTTGAGGAAGGGAGCCAGCCACTGCATATTTCGAGAGTACCTTTCATTATAAAAAACCAATATGTGCTAAAAACATTATGACTTATTCTCTTTATATTCATCCAACTCTGTAACTTCATCCAGCATCTCATACATGATGGGAACATTTTGTACTGTGAAGAGAAATGTCACTTTCTTTTATTTCTTCACTTACATTTTGTTGGGGATGAAAAAAAATTGATTTGAATTACTGTAATAATCTCCATCCCTGCTCCCCTCCATTTTAATGATTACCCTTCTGTTTCTGAATGTCTCTCCACTTCTTCATTGCTAGCAAAAGGCAGTTCGTTGTATTGGAAAGTCATGAACTTCTTTAATGAAATTAACAGTATATTTATTTTTCAGACATAAAGTTTTAAGAGTTGTCTCCAAAGATTAAATTCAAGCTTATTTTCATACAAAAAAATAGGACTAGAAAAAAGATTTATAAAAATATTGTACCATTCTTTATAAAATAAAAAAATATAAATTAAATAATAATTCTTTGTTTTCTTTTTTCAATTGTATAATTTCGTTTTTGAAATAGTGTACTCTTGTTGTAGCTCTGTTTCTGGAAACAATATGGCTCCCTCCACCACTGCAACAGCAGCCATCTTCATTTCTGGGCCTGCAGTGGCCCCTCGAGTGGAGCTTCCTATCCACAGCTACGTGTACCGTAACCCTTACTCTCTACAACAATCTCAGGTGGGCTTTTTCTACTATCTTGCTTTATATCACACAAGTTTATTTCATTTCTGGGCCTGCAGTGGCCCCTCGAATGGAGCTTCCTATCCACAGATACGTGTACCGTAACCCTTACTCTCTACAACAATCTCAGGTGGGCTTTTTTTCTACTATCTTGCTTTATATCACACAAGTTTATTTCATTTCTGGGCCTGCAGTGGCCCCTCGAATGGAGCTTCCTATCCACAGATACGTGTACCGTAACCCTTACTCTCTACAACAATCTCAGGTGGGCTTTTTTCTACTATCTTGCTTTATATCACACAAGTTTATTTCATTTCTGGGCCTGCAGTGGCCCCTCGAATGGAGCTTCCTATCCACAGATACGTGTACCGTAACCCTTACTCTCTACAACAATCTCAGGTGGGCTTTTTTTCTACTATCTTGCTTTATATCACACAAGTTTATTTTATTTCTGGGCCTGCAGTGGCCCCTCGAATGGAGCTTCCTATCCACAGATACGTGTACCGTAACCCTTACTCTCTACAACAATCTCAGGTGGGCTTTTTCTCTACTTTCTTGCTTTATATTTCACATGTTTATTTCATTTCTGGGCCTGCAGTGGCCCCTCAAGTGAAGCTCCCCATTCACAGCTATGTTACTGTAACACTTACTCTCTACAACAATTCCAGGTTTTTATTTCACACCAGTTTATTTCAAATGTAGTTTAGAATATTCTATTCTCTAATTGTATTATCTTCTGCTTGTAATAATTTTAGTACTGTGTAATTACTTTAAAAATGTTTCTTTTAAAAATTTAGTATTGAAATAATCTTAATTTAGAAATGTCCAGAAATTTCTAGGGTTAGGACTGATCTCAGTCTGTTGCAGTTGAGATTGAGGGGTATTTGAGGAGATGGGCATAAAGTGTTAGGTTCCAGCTAAAAAGTAGTCTTTAAAAACTTTTAAGCAAATTTTTGGGTATATATGCATTCGTTTTGTAACTAATGAGTCATGCCAATACAATTTTTAGTCTTCTTCTTTTAAGGAAGATTTTATGATTTCATTTCTAAAAGCAAAATGTGAAAACACTTTAATGAGTTTATCTGTCAATGAACAAGTATTTTTTTTAATTTTTTTTAAATATCATGTTTAATTTCATGATTTTCCTTTTAAATAATTTTTATTTTTTGGGGAAAGGAAAAAAAAAAATTTGGAAGACAGAGAGACAAAACTTCAGAATACACAACGTAACATCTAAGCCAATGTTAATGTATGGATCAGAAGTATGGATCCTAAAACAAAGAGACTGTCAAAGATTAGAAGTCACACAAATGAGACTTTTTCAGCTCCTGGTGGGAATAACACGTTTAAATCGACAAAGAAACACTGAAATCAGAAAAAAAACTCAAAGCAAAAAATGTAGTGGATGACATTGATGAGAACCAGAGGAGATGGCTTTCACATGTGAGAAGAATGCAAGTGAAAATATTTCCTTAAGCAGTTATGAAGTATAAAAGTTCATATATATAAGGGTGAAGAAATATAGGAAGACCCAACAAAAGATGGATGGCTCAGGATCATCTTGAGGATCAGATCTACCGTCTTTTTACAGGAACAGGCACCAGTCCTACTATCCTGCTGTTAATGATGATGAGGTATTTTTTGTGATGATAAGTGCCGTATTCCAAAATTATATGTTAGTGTTTCACTTAAACTTTATACAATTATCTATTTGAATATTTAAGACAAATAATATTTTAAGAACATAGATGTGATGGGGTGGAAAAACATTGAATAAAAATTTGTAAAGGTGGATCAAGTGAATATACTCTTGCAATTATCAGATGATGTTTTCAGTGTCAAATCTCTTATAGGATCTGACTAGCATGTTTCAGAACTTTAGTTTTCTAGAGACAAATACGTACACTTGAGATTGAATTGGGAACCAGAGACTTTTATACTGTAATTAGTAGGTCAAACACCATTTGTGAGGTGTGAACTTTTGTAGTGATTTTCAGATCTCTTAACCCTGGACTAGAGGTCTACACCAAAGCATTATGTTAGCAATATAGGTAACAACTAAGTTTTGAAGTTTGGTCATTTCTACTCCTACTTACCTATTGATAAAAATTACCATTACCAAAATAACTATTACTGGTGCTGTAAGAACAAAGAGTTTCATACTCATGTTGCAACAATTATCTTTTCAAACATTATTATTTTTGTTGGTAATTAATCCAAATCGCACTTTCCACTTAAGAATTAACTGGTATTTAAAATGTTGGTAGCTTTCAAACCTTATTACAACTTGGTTTTTGTTGATGAATAGTGTGAAACAAAAGCAAAATTCATAGGTCCAACACATTCAACGTATGCAGCTGCAGCAACAACAACAACAACAACAACAACAACAACAACAACAACAACAACAACAACAACAGCGACAGCAACAAGAGCAGCAGCAACAGCAGTCGAGTGGAGGGGGTAGCAATGGCAGCAGCCATAAGAGCAAAGGCAGCAGTGGCACCACCAGCAGCAGCAGCAGCGCCCCGCCCACTCCCAGGGCTTGTGGCCTCATTGTGTGGGAGTCCTTCTCAGCAGGCTCCCAGCGGGCACAGCAGCAGTTGGCCCAGCAGCAGCAGGTGAGACACACACAAGCCAGTTTCATTTGCTCTCTTTTCAACTCTTTGACTTTCTCAAATATGTACATATGTAGTATAAAAGAGAAAGTTATGTAATGTAGCAGAAAATTGATTTTCAGATTTCATAAAAATTCAAGTTTTGGGCTCCCCTGATACCAAAAAAGTGTTTGTGTTTTCTTTTTCAAAACATGTGTCCATCTGTTTGTGAACAACACCAACACCTAAATTATTCGTAGGAATTTTGTCAAAATGCATATTCTTTAGTTAATCTGCACAGGCTCAAAAACCATCTGCTTTTGGAAAATATTCTTTAAATATTTGGACCCTCTCTACAAAAAAATTATTGTAGATAGAGATTTTTTCTTCAAATGGAATTTGTTCTCAACAATTAATTCTTTAATTAATATCATATCATTTCTTTGAAAGTATTATTAGTTTTAGCGCAATTGTGAGTGAAATTTGGGCAATATTAAAAGATTTTCTGTAAAATGATTTCCAATTTTTTCATTAAATTTTCTGCATGGAGGGTGCTGAAGCACAGTATAACATGACAAACACCATTGTGATATATTGTTTTGATTTTTCAAAAATTTCACAAATGTACTTTTTTTAAATGTATCTCAAGTTGTTAATATTTACATTCTAGGCATTCTTTACGCTTTATTGCATTTGTGAGTACAAGTTATTCAAAAGATGTCTCACGAAGTTCTTTGAGAACTTAAAAATATTCTAATGAACAAATGGTGAAAATGATATTTTCTCACAAACTGTTCCAAATTTTGGAATGAAAATTTGCCTATAAAACCAGGTTTTACTCTTCTATAATATTCTTTAAGTTGAGTTTCCATTCTACTATTAGGGAACTGAGAAATGGGGAAAATGAGAAGAAATTTAGATTGTTGATGTAGCAAAACACAATTTTCTCAAAGTCAAAGTTATATTAGAAGTAGGCTAAACCATTTTCTTAATTGATATATGCTGTAATGCTCAATGTTCTACAAGGATTTCTGGAGAGTTAGCTAATTTTGAGCAAATTGTTCATTGAGTGCTTTATTGCTAGATTTTAGTGCTAAAATAAGTTTGTTTGCACTCTTGCTGTAGAAAGGTTTGCAGAATCATTCAGATAGTATATAGATTCGATGTTACAAAACATATTATGCATATAAAGGTCAGTTTAAGTCATATTATTGGTTTTATCAAATTACTATATTTAGGAACTATAACACATTAACTATTAGTACAGTCAAGTGATTTGACCTCATGAAACAGGAGCTCAGGGCAGATGAGTCGAAGGACCACAAAGGTTATGGCTTTGAAACTCATGCAAGACATGAAAGTTTTCAGTTGTATTTGAGGTGTGGGGAGAATTCCAAACCTTGTACCAGATAAATGGTACAAACACTGGTGATGTCAATGATACTATATAGTATACCATGACCAACTATATAAAGGTACATAGGTCAATCAGATGTTATGGTTTTGCAAAGATACCTTGAACAGGAGTGGTAGGTATCCTAAGAGACTTTGGTTATCTTTTATACATCAAAGAGAATCGGAAACTAAATAACAAGAGAAAGTTTGAACAATTCTGTTGCCCCACTTAGTTATTATCAATTTCTTTCAAAAGAGATGGATAATTTCTTTAAACATTTAAAATATTGTAAAACATTCCTGAATGTTTTACAAATAGTTGCAATTCATTTTTAGTCAAGATGTAGGATTGGCAACTCTGACTAACAATTATGATTTTAAACAATGTCATAATGTAAGAAATATAAATATCAGGTTATTGGACTTATTTTATTAAGATAATTATAATTTTTAAAATTATGAGGAATAAAATTGATTGTGCCCTTCCATTCACTACTGGTTTTTCATCACATGCAACTTGTTTAAACCTTTTTATGGAATTATGTCAACTAAATGATATATGATATGATCTATACTCAATAGAATAACTGGTTTTGTAAGTGAATATATGTCTAGTCATGGAAGAGATTTGGTAATGTTGCAAATTCTATTTCAACTTCATCTTGTAAAGTAATTAATTAACCATAATAACAACGCTGTGCTACTTTGTGCATGTATATTGAGCAAACTGTATATAAATATGCCAATTATTATGATTATCCTGCTGGCATCTTGAATAAACAAATAAATAAATAATAGTATAATATATGTAATGGCTTTTAAAAATAATAATTATTATTTACTTTGCGCAGTCATCTTTAACTACTTTATTCGTAATAAAAATTCGATTGAATGACCTGGCACTTGATTTTTTTTTTTTTTTTTTTTTTCTGTTTTATTTATTTTTTATTTCATGAAAGGAATAGCAATGCATGTATTCTTATTTAGCTGAATGGTAATTAAGACATACATACATCATATTCAATTGCTAATTTTTATTGATTACAAATGTGTTAAATAACTTCAAAGTCTCAGCCTTTATTACACCTTTATATTTAATATGTTTTCTTGGTCATATTATAGATAGTTGAGTAAAATACTTTTTGTTGCATTTTGTGCTTTTCTAAAATAAATAAGTGATGCTTTTGGTAACATTATTTCTGTTGGCTTCTTTAATGCATAGAAAACAGTAATTATATTAATTTGCTTGGTACTGGTACTGCAATGCTAGTTCTTCCATTAAGTCTTGTGCTTCTGCTCTGCTGTAGATATTGCATCATCAATCTCAACAGCGTCAGCAACAACAGCAATCACAAGGACTTGTCCCTAAAACATATGCCTCAGCAACTCAGAGGTCCTCTGCCCCCCAGCTCAAACAGCAAAATCAGCAGCTACAGCGACAAACTCAGAAGCAGATGCAACAACAGCAGGTACAAGGCAACAGCTGCTGTTGTTAACAATCTAATTCCATGATTCTTTGAAGTTTATTTATTACTTCCTTTCAAATTCACTTTCCAATGTCAGTCTTAATTTCAATGAAAAATTTATTACACACTCCAATTGCAGAGTTGAATAGAATAGAATATTTATTTACTCCAACCGGTCATAACATGACATGGGACAAGTCATTTTGGTACAATACAATATAACAGTAATATTATATGCACCAGAAACATACATAACAAAACAGTACTTCACAAAAATATGATATAAGCAATGTTTAATTAGCTTTATCTGAATAATCAATCGTAAAAATATTACAAAAACAACTGCTTGAATATACAACAATTACATAGCTAAACAAAACAATATAATGTATTGTGAAATACCCCCCCCCCCCTTTACCGATTAATATTAATATTACTAAATCTTGATAAATACTTTTTACTAATTTTGTAAACTGTCATAAAAAAAATGAATCTCTATATTTTTATCAATGTTATTATTTATTTTGTTTGCCTTGCTAGGCTCATAAATTCTCTTAATGTTAAATCATTATTATCTTGAATCTACTTTTAAATTTGATTATGGGTTTCAACATGCAATATTTACCCCTTACCTGTCTTGCAATTCTATTGAGAATTATGATTCCTGGAAGTTCTGTTGATTAAAATCAAATATTGAATTGATGGCAACTAACTACAAATTATCAGCCTTTTATTTTTCAAATTAATAAGAATTTAACATTTATTACGATGTTACAATTTATATTGAGCTCATTACTGGTATAATAACTTTCTTATGTACAATAATTTAAGTTCCATATGCCTCTGATTAAAGTTCATGGGTCTTACTGTGTTCTTCACATGCTATGATGACTTCTCAGACAGCTTCCAATCTTCAGTCTTGAAATCGTCCATAGGATAACCTTGTTGATGTCCCTATTATCATGATTTTGCCTAACTTAGGATAGGTTTACAAATGCTCCTGAAGTATTCTAAACTATTTAGTACTTTCATAAAGTTCAGAAATTGGAACCTCGCAAGCACAACTTGCCCTGGCTGTGCTTCGAATGAACCCCTATGCCCGACTGTCTATTTCTGACTTATCACAGTATATGTGCCAGTACTTCATTCAATTTGTATGTTTATGTTAAACAACCTTATTCTTTAGAAATTCTTCAACAGAGTGAAAGTTATAAGAAGGAATACAGACATACGGATGCACCTGACTCAAGCTAGATCTTTGAGATGCTTAGGTAAATGATTGTACATATGAAGTCTAGAATGGAAGAAGTTTACATGAGTGTTAGCAGGTATTACAAACAGATCTTTATTCCTTATATTACAAGAATGTACAAATGATTTCTTTGTGTATGTTTAACAAATACTGTACATTGTGCATGGTAATAATAGTATATGTAGTTTTTTAAAAAGTTGTCAACCACTTATATTTCTACTAACTTGTATCATTATCTTAACTTGGGGGAAGTGGTCCAGGAGTTAATATTGACAGTCAATTTATTTTTAGATTTATTCGTGTGAATCAAAAATTGAAAAAATTACATGTTTCAAACAACGTTTTGAGACTATTAGTTTTCCTAACAAGAGTTCAGGAGTTTTGTTTGTAACAATTATAGTCAGTTTATAATGGCTCAGTTATATTTCCTTGTTTCATAATTTTATGGATAATTCTTAGTTAGATTCTTGTATATTCTCAAATAATTTATCAAAATAATTGATCACATGATTCACATCTTATGAGTTGAGAAGAAATGTAGATTCTGGCTATAGTTTCAGTTTGGCACTTTCATTCATATGAATAGACTCCATTTGGCATTGGAACCAAGTGTTTTCAAGTTTAAAAAAACTGATTCCTTTTTTGCAGTAATATATTGAGTTATTACCTTCTTGATTTTTGACACTAGCTAGGTAGCTGGATCAAACTCACCCACTTTTTGGTGAATTCTAGTAGCTAAGGAAGATTCTAATAGCTAAGAGAATTCTAACTGTCAGGTTCTCTGATTAGTAGTTTTCCATAATCTCTCTGATCCAGTTTAATGATTGAGCAGAAGAGGCAAGTACCCGATAGACAAATATTATGTACTACTTAAAATTATTGGCCAAATAGTTTACGAATAAAATAAGGTTTTGGTACAAGGTTTCCTAATGTGAGCCCGCAACCCATATGTTTTAAGAAATGAGTAAAAATAAAATAAAAAATCTGCAAATGGATTGAACTCTGTATAATTTTACAAAAATACAAGTTTGACATCTTATACAATGTCTTATACAAATTGTCTTATATGTCTTTCACATCTATTTACCTGTATTCAAGTGCGATAAAAGTCACAAACATAAGCATCTTTTTCTGCTCCCACCCATTCTACATAAGCCTAGAATGAACATGTTAGATACATTACTGTTAGTACTCCTACAGTCACAGCAAAATGTGCAATCTGCATCTTCTGCACCTGGGAGGAAAGATATCCATGGTAAGATTTCCAATTTGGAAGAGCCAGAAGACATGTTTGATTCCTTGCTAGAGGTAGAATGTTCCTTTTGCTTTTTGTTTAACTTCAGAATTTTCTAAAATCTCTCGATTTTGAACCTCTTTGGGATTAAATTCTGAAATTGTCCCTTGACCTCTTCTCCCTCCTGAGCTGATTGGCTTCAGAGAAAGATTTTGCTTTTTATTAGACTTCTAAGATATAAGGAGTGCCAAAAAACCGTAATTGTTTTTATTGTACGAGACGAAAAATTGGAGGCCCGAATTAGGAAGCTTTGGAACGCTCAGGTTTGGCACCAGCCTGTTTATATTTCAAATGGCAATAACATTTTTACAGGGCAAATAAAATAAATTACATTATCATACATCAATAGCTTGTAATGTTCCCTTCAAAATAACGTAATGGCTAGAAGACTTACTGATGAATCAAAATCAGGCAACTGAGAACAAGCAGTAGAAAAAAAACATTGCTTTTCATGTTTGACCCAATGGCCGGTTGCCCGGCAACAAGTGAAGATGGAGGCAGTTGGCTGAGCTGCGGTGTTGCAAAGCACTACTATTTTAGTACGTTTTGCAACAGCAATAAATGAAGGGGCTGGGTTTGGAGGGAGAAACGCACAAGGCCAAGTGGGGGCTCCACGGTGCTGCTCACGTGCGCCGCCTCGTGCCCAAAGGCCTTGCGAGCCCCTCCTCGGCAAGGGAGTGACGCGTCTCCTCGCAGTTCCAGATGGCGCCACTGCAGTTGGTGCCTCGCGGCGCCGCGCAGGCCTCGTGCTCGCCGCTCGGGCAGCCCCTCGTCCAGCCGCCGCAGGTGAGCGTCCCTTGCACTTATGCCAGTCGGACCGTGTGTGGTGAATTGCATTGTGTCTGCCTCACTCAGACGCGTTTGACCAACAAACAGTGGTGTATGTAAAACGAAAGTGCAATACATCACGTCTGTGTGAAATTCTGTTGATCTTTCAAGACGTTTGTTAAAATTAGTTAGATGTGAGACACCAAAGGGTTCCGCACTGCGGAAATCTTTGGACCTGATGCCTCCCTTTGCTTCCCACGCCCTTTGCCGCTGACATGTAGAAGGAGTAGCCTGCACCTGGTGTGCTCAGCGCAAGAGTCCTATTGTTGAGGCTGCAATATAGCTTGAGTTTTTTAACAGAGCATCTGAAGATGTTTCGTGTCAACAATGCTCCTGCCGCCGTTTTACTTCCTTGACACTAGGGACAATTCTGAAAGCCAATTATTTAAGAACTGTTAGTTTACCTCCGCGTAAGAATGATTGAGTATTGAAGACGTTGTCCGTATTATCTTGTCTGGGCGAAAAGAAAATCGTTTTCTGTCGTAATTGGGGCGTGATGTGTGTTATGCAGAGGCTGCACGCCAGAACACTGTTCACGGCGTCTGCAGTGTTGGAACTAGACGCACTACCATCGTTACAATCTTAACTTTCAGTTCCTTCGCTCTTTGCACGAGCGCGGCGCGTCGACACGCAAGCACTCGGCTTCTCGATCTTCAAACAGTGCGATCGCTTCGCGTCTCAACTGGGAGGCAAGGATACCGCGAAATTGTCACAATATGCAATATTATCATTTCTCGTCGTTTCTTGGTGTCCGTCCCGCTCTGACGTCCTTCTTAGAAAGCAGTCCAGTCCTTTCAAAGACTTTGACACGCAAAATGTATTGCCTTTCTCTCTGGAAGCTTAAACTTGAATTAATTTTGGCCGCCTATGGGGCAACCTGACTGCCCTACCTCCCATCCGGACTTAGAGGAGGTGTGCAGAGGGCAAATAGCCACCATCTCACCCCCACTCGGAATTTGACGACTCTTCTTAGCCACAGCACATTTGTGTGGGCTGTTGTTGAGGAAGGCCAGCAGTTGG
Organism: Teleogryllus oceanicus; assembly: GCA_964035755.1. NCBI lineage: Eukaryota > Metazoa > Arthropoda > Insecta > Orthoptera > Gryllidae > Teleogryllus > Teleogryllus oceanicus. The sequence goes on from CAXIVR010000010.1 coordinate 60,063,596, forward strand.
AAGTGTTGGGGTGCGGTAAGAGGATGCGCGTTGAAGGCCGCTGTGGTTGTGCTCAGACGCAGGCGCAGCTGCTGCATGTGGTGCACCAGCTGCACCGGGCGCAGCAGGCGCAGCAGATGCAGAGCGCGCAGGTGCTGCATCTGACGCAGCAGCGGCCCCAAGCCAGCGCCCGCCCCGCCAGCGCAGCGCCAGCGCCAGCGCCAACGCCACCGCCCAGCGCCATTCCCCCCCCCCCCCCCCGCCACGCGCTTCCAGGTGAGGACGCCCTCCATCTTACATCTTTTTGCTTTCAAATGAAACGTGATTGGTGGGTATGGTTGTTGAGGTCTTTGATTGGTGACAGGCAAGTGGGCAGCCGCAGCCTGTGGCCGGCAGCCAGTCCATCGTGGTGCAGGCGCTCGCGCACCTCCCACAGCAGCAGCAGCAGCAGCAGCAGGCGGCGGACGCCCCCGGCGCCCAGGGCTACTCGCTCTGGCAGACGCCTTTGTAGCTTCTGCGAGCAAGCCAAGTTTTGTACTTAACTAGATGTTTTCTTTCATGTCACTTAATCAAGGCAATTTCCTTCAGTTGAATTATAACATTGAAGCAGCCTCAAATAATGTTAAAAAGTGTTTCAATGCTTTTTGTTTTCTGCAATTAGATTTTAAAGTACTGCTATGCAATAATACAATCATAGTAAATGACATAATTTTACTTTTAACATATTAAATTATTGTAAATTAGTTTCCTTTATATGGTTGATTTCCTGTGTATGTTATCAATATTTAATTATGTTCTAACAAAATTCTAAAGTTTACGAAAATCACTAAGATGTTGAATCAAATACCTCTTCAGGCTGCATATTGTCAATGGAAAATAACCATTTTTGTATAAGCTGATTTTATGGATGTAAATGATTCAAATAGTAAGTGTAGGAGCACAAATTTTCTTTGGAATGGATTCGTTGAAGTTTCTCAGTGAAAACAAAGAAGTTATATTGTATTTCTGTATGTTGCACATATATTTCTCTTTGTTATGAATCTCTAAGAAGGATTCTTTTGGTGTGGTTTTGTGTGTCATTCAAAATATTCTCTAGTCATTATTACATTTCCAATTGGTTTTGAGCTGTTCCTTAAGGTTCCTGTCTCATGAATGTTTCCTTTATTTTTCTTTCTCTCTGTGAAATGTAAATCTTTCAAGAAATGTAACTCTAGAATTTGTGGTATTTTAGAAATATTTCATCACTAATGAAAGTTAATATCATTATAAAAAAGTACCTGAAGTTAAATAATTGTTAATGAAAATGTTAAAAACACTTCATGTATTGCACTATTGCACGATTTCAGTTCATATCATAGTTTTGCTTCAATTATAATGAAAGTGTTGTGCTGTTTATTTTAATGACAATTAAGAAACTGATTACAATAAATATTTCATCATAAGAAGTATCCATTTGTACTCACCATGAAACTCATTCCAAAGAAAAATCATAAATATTGAAATAGTTGGAGTGAATTATTGTACTATTTTGAAGGCTCTTCTGCTTAATGAACTATTACACTCTACATTCTGTATCACTAAATTTTGTTGAGAAGAATCTTATTGTACATTTCAAAAAAATAATAAAATCAAATATTACACTTCAAATATAATTTATATTGTTATTAATAATTAAATATAATCAATATGTTTCAAAATGAACATTATGAAATATATATTTAATTAAAACTCCAATAAACAATGCTGAATAAAGGAAGTCAGCAATTTCCTTTATTGAGCATTGTTTTTTGTAGTTTTAATGTTTCAAAATAAAAAAAAACATAATTAATTACTTTAAAAAACATGCATAATTCGATTTTTAATGCAATAGAAAAACAGTTCTAAATTTTGTCATCAAGAACCAAAATATTAATAACAGTGCCCTTGGTAAGAAGAATTCATTCTGAGAGGGATTAAAAATAATTATTGGCAGATAAGAGGGGTTTCGCGATTCAAGTGAAAATTTGAAATTTGATTGCTTTTGGCTCCCTATTGTTTGCCAAAAGTTGATTTCAGCTGAAAAGTAAAGTTTTTAAATTGTAAGTCTGTCATGGAATGCAAAGATTACAATATTATATCAATAAATTAGGCGTTTTGGCAAACAATCTGATAAGTGGTTAATAATACAAATATTAATTCGCAAAGAGGAAACTTTGCACTCCTTTTTGAGCAAATAGCACAAACGGAAGAGTGGGAGATCTGACATAGTTGAAGTTTATTTGGATAACTGCACAAAGCAAAAATGTATTTATGTGCTTCATATGCTTCCCAAAAAAATTTCGGCACGATGTTTATTTACGAATCTTCTTCTAACGAAATCCTCAGGATAGTAAAAATAAATATTCATCAGGTTTAGATGAATTTCCGGATTGTTTATTAAAAGTGCACCTGCCATTATACACCCATTAACTCACATTTTCAATGCTTCCTTGTGCACAGGAATATTTCCAGATACTTTCAAAACAGCAAAAATTAAGCCACTTTTTAAAAAAGGGAACGAAAATGAAATTCAAAATTACAGGCCAATTTCTCTTTTGTCAGTTTTCTCAAAAATATTAGAGAGGCTTTTCTATACGCGAATGGAAACCTTTCTCAGGAAAAACGAAGCCGTTTTCAGACTCACAACACGGTTTCCGGAAATCAAAATCTACGGAAACTGCCATTTCTCCTTTCCTTAAAGATGTTGCTTTATCAATGGACAAAAATGAAGAACCCATTGGGATATTTTTAGATCTTTCGAAAGCTTTTGACGTTATTAACCATAACATCTTGCTCTCAAAATTACCTTCTTATGGAATTCGTGGTATTGCCCTAGATTGGATAACCTCGTACCTTAAATATCGATCTCAAAGAGTAGAAATACCGTACTGGCACGAAAGAACATTATTTATTTATCTCTTCAATTCTTTGCCAATTGAACATGGGGTCCCACAAGGTTTGATCTTAGGTCCTGTCCTCTTTCTGTTGTACGTAAACGATATGCCCTCATCTATTAAAAATGGAAGAACAGTTCTGTTTGCCGATGACACGAATGTTCTTTGCAAAAAAGAAAAAATAAATAGTACAATTTCGGAAGTTTCAAATTGGTTTTGTAATAACAAGTTAATAGTTAACGAAGGAAAAACTGTCTCAATGTAATTTTGCGTTTCAAATCGGCAATCATATGGAAAATTAATTAATTAATTTATTTATTTATTTTACGTCAAAAAACAGTTAAAAACTGCGTATGACGTGCTATGGGGAAAAGTGAATTGTGTGCACATTTTCAAAATTCTGTGATCCCTACACTGTCATATACTACTTAAATTTTGAATTTTGAAAGGAGAAAAAACAAAAAACTCCCATGTAATAAAATCTATTTTCAAGGATAAATAAGCAATAAATTTTGAATTTTGAAAGGGAGAAGAAAAAAACAATCAAAAAAACTCCCATGTAATAAACTCTATTTTCAAGGATAAATAAGCAATAAGTTTTGGCTCTTATTACTTCCTGCCGCGACAACATGGAAACGATAATTTGAATAATTGTATTTCCAAAAGAAGACGTGCACAGAAAAGGAAGTTACATTTATGTCCGAAGCAAAACAAGGGGCCATCTCAGCATTTGCTCAATGGATCAGGGAAACTGGACGAAAAACGTGATCGAGATGGGTATAACAATGGGAAACAATGGAGATAACAATATGCAATTAGCTGATGTTAAGGTAACAAAATTTCTAGGTCTCTCAATTCAATCAAATCTCAAATGGAATGTACATATATCAGAATTAAACACTAAATTAAGCTCATTATGTTATGCATTGAGAATTCTTTCGAATTCTGTCAGCCTTCATGCATCTCGTTGCGTGTATTTTGCAAATGTACATTCCCGCCTGAGATATGGCATCTGGGGAAGCTCATCCTTTAGTTCCCAGACATTTAGATTGCAAAAGAAAATTATCCGAATATTGAAAAAATCCTATCCACGTGATCTGTGCAAGCCTCTTTTCATTGAGCTTGGAATCTTACCATTGCCTTGCCTATTTATTTATGAGTCTGTAGTATTTGTCAAAACTGACTTACTTAACGGTGGGAACTTACTTTCATGTAATACTGATATTTATAGTTACAACACTCGACGTAGAAATCATGTTCATCAAGTGTATCAACAGCTCACTACAAGAAATCCACATACAATACATGTACGTCACTTTACAACGCATTGCCAGATGAAATTAAACAATTAAAATTGGTACACAAATTTAAGTTAAAAGTAAAATATTTTCTGCTGCAAAACTGTTTCTATACAATTAGAGACTATACTGATCGTCAAAAAGAAAAAATAATGTTTACTTTATCAATATTTATTAGAAGCTTGCCGTTAGTTTAAGAGACAGATACTCTATATTGCAACAACAAGCAACACACACATTATTTCTTGAAATTTTCCACTCAGTCACTATGTTTGTGATGATTGCCCACTCGTGTGAAAGAACAGTAACAGAAAGAGGGAATTTCTTCCAAAATGGAAACTTTGTTTAAAGAACCTATGAAATGCACATCTTGAATCAACAATCCTCACATCAAATGAAAATAAGTTCTCCAAACATTAAAAACAATGCATTCAATACCGTCAAGAACAGATTGAACTTGTGTACATTCAGTAACATGCGAAATTCATAAAATTCAGTATAGCTGCAACTGTTTTTCTAACTAGGCATCCGAGGGTATTGTCTTCAAGATGGAATATGGCACGGCTTTTCGCGTTTTTTTTTTTTTTTTTTTTCAGTCGTGCTGCTAGAGTCGCTTGATCTGCAGCACTGCTTGATACGGTCGCGATCATGCGACATCTTGCACCAAGACTGAGAAAGACGCCAAAAGTGGTGCCATATTCCATTTTGCAGATAATAGCCTCAGCTGCCAGGGTAGAAAAACCCAAGTATAGTGTCAGACGAAGACAGAAAATGAGTATTTCCCTCGGAAGATGCGCTGCGCCTTGCGGCCCATCCCCCACCCCATCTGCACTGAAAGCCGCGGGCAGTTGCGGTGCAGAGTCTTGACAGAACTTTCTGTGTGAATATAACTAGGATTCTACGTTGAAGCATAGGGCTAAAGAAAAAGACTTAACCTGTGACACGGTGCACTGCCTGGGAGGGCCCTTGTCGGGCGCTCTTTGAATTGAAAATGATTTTATAAATATCGATAATGATGCAGTATCTTGAATATGGAGTGTGAAAAGGACAGGGCTTGATTTCCGGCGGAACGCGACGGAACGGCGTTCCGGTACAATATATAACTATATCTATTAAATTAATAATTATTTGGGGAGCATCCCAGAACCTAACATTTTAGAAAACAAGCACTATATATAGAACACACACACACACACACACACACACACACACACACACACACACACACACACCTTATATTCATACAATGTTTTCGAGGCGCTAGCGTTGACCACAGGACAGACGTTTTACCACTAGTCGATTTTTCGGCACCAAGGATTCACAAAACGTGAATTCTTACTACGCGTGTTAAAGGAAACAGGAAAAAGATATTCACTTGTGCATCACCGGGGTCCGACAATAGTTTTTTCTGTCAAAAAATCGCCGATTTCCGCCGCGCGATTACAATTCTTACACTTTACTATGAACATAAGGCGAGAAAGTAAAGGCAACAAAATATTTTAAAATATTAAAACTACTATTGATTCAGCTTCAGATAGATATAAGTGCAGCCAGAATAAAAGCTATGACCATACATTCCACATTCAAAACTTTTACTTACTAATTCAAACGTGTCATAAAATGCTAGGTGTTGGCTCATAGGAGGCCAAAATTAATTCGAATCTGTACCTGGAATTCATTCATTTATAACAATTCCTTGGGGCTAATTAGCAACAAAGGGTATACATTTTAAACGTCACGCGTTGGACTTATAATATTTTTTCTGTAAAATCAGCAGGCGGGATTCCAGAGAGAAAGGCGAGTCCTTTCGTGTGAAACTCTTTGGAAGGACAAACTGCTTTCAAAGATGCTCACGAGATTGCGCCACCTACTGGGAACCAGCGAGAGGCAGCATTTCGTATTATTAATTTCAGCCAGCCTCTGGAAAATCGAACTATCCCAAAACTGTGATACTCTCCCCAAAACAAGCTATTTTGCAGTCTCAACACCAGGAAATATTTTGAAACTGATAATCTTGAAAACTGTAATTAATGAATAAATTACTCTTATTGGTTACTTACTACTCGTGTCACCGTGCCTAGGGCCTACGATAGGACCAATTGATAATTCTTTAAAAAGAAGTTTATTTCAGGACTAAAAATAAATCAATTACCTATGCACAAAATTATAGATTTTGTATTATTTTTATTTAACCAGATCAGTGGGATTACCACTTTACAGGTGAGTGTAAGCTTTTCTTTAAGTAATGTACTGGAAGGATGCACCACAGTGGGCCGCGATTCCAGCAACCAAATGAACCCACCATTGTTCCCCTTGAGGACATCCCCACTGGGTACCTCAATGACGATGGTTAATTAATTTTATGAATTTGAAAGTAAGAGGAAAGCAGGATGCAGAGTGAGAGATGAGATGATTATTTATCTAGCTTATGCGGGCCATAAAAGATCTTTTGTGAGATGTGATTTAATTCTTGTAGGAGCAACGCAGTTTTCTCCGAGTTTAAAGGGACTGGTGCAAAGGAGCAGTTTAAAAGTTGAAAAGAATTTGGACGAGAGTAAGGAAATGTAATTTGCAATTGGTTATATGCGAGTCCTCTATGAAGTTGGCTGTTGGTTAGAGAGCGCGATTTTTTATTTTATTTTTTTACGAAGGCAGGGGAATAGACATATAGACCATGGGTATTGGTAATCGTGAATAGCGCTATCCTGCAAGAGTTTCAAACCGAAAGAAGATGCGCCTTTTTAATCTTAAACAATAACTAATAATTTACGCATAACGATACAATGTTTAGGGCAGGGTAACCAGATGTCCCGTTTTTAACGGGATTGTCGTTTTTTCGTTGTGTCCCGTTGTCCTGACAAAATATTAACGGGTCGCGAAGTGTCCCGTTTTTCCGTTCTTGGCTAAAACCTTACTCTCCCTAGACACACTCGGGTTTTCGCTACTTCGCTGTCTCTTACATTTCAACAAACTTTTATCCAGAAAATTTGAGAATAGAAAAAAGTTAATACAGAGATTAATAAAGAAGGCGTGATCCACACATTTAAAAGTAGAGGCAATCCATGTGTTGAAAAAACATAGAGTGGTTGTGAGTTTTCCTCTAACTAGGCCTACTGGCGGAAATGCTGTGATGGAAAGCGTATTTTCAATTGTGAACTCCCTTTGGATTGATGAAAAGAAAAACGTTTTACTACCGAAATTATTTTAGCAATTGTAATTTTAAAAACTCATTTTCAAGACGTAAGGAATTCTACAACCTATTATTAAGTATTATTCCAAACTCTAGCAAGATATCAAATCTTCATTGTTGTTTCCATTGTTATTGATCACAACAGTCCTGATTGCGAAGCAACAATTTCTATTTCTGTTGGGCACAAGACATGCTTTAAATGGAATGCAAAAAACAAAATACTTATTTCTGAAAATATTAGACACGTGCTCCTTCAGTCGGGAAATCCGACATTTGATTATCGTTCATAGAAAATTCACGATCAAGAATGTCATCATTAGAAGCAAGGTCAATTTGACGTGTTTGAGGTGGAATCGAACACGAGATATAATTGTTCAGAGCCATTACGCTAACAGTTACGCCACCAAAACCTTCCTGGCTTTCGTGGTTCACTCATGAGTTACGTTGAATTTATGCTTTGAGGTTGTAGTTCGGTTGTCCGCCGTGATTCATAGTAATTTTGACAATCTCCACTAGGCTTTTCTGTTGATAGTTTATCATTCTGCTACTAGAGAGGTCTGCAAGGCATGAACCAATCACAACACTACAGAGATTATATACTCCAATTGAAACGGAGTGACTTCTGTTTTCATCAGCTGTGACGCGTCACAGATGACGAACTACCACAAGTTCATATTTAAATCGAAGTATACACAACTAAATGGGGGAAGGCCATGGTTTCATTTATTACCGATGTATATTTCTGGGACCAGAACCAGCAATGCTGACTCCGTAGGAGTCGATCTATAACTGCGTACTTATTTCAATATTTTTGCCCTGAAATGTTAACGATAGAACAATTTTTCCATGTGTTAACTGTGAATTATCTTTCATATGTTATTCAGAATATCTATCTGGATTCAATCGTGGTGATTTAATTGGATTCTAGAATATACTAGAGATTAGTTCTGAGTGTTTTCTTCAAAGATTCTATAAAAAAATGATGATAAAATTTTTCCATTTATTATAACACATCATTTTTTATTTATTTATATTTTAAAATAGAATTAGTTAATATTTTAATGTTTTGGTATAAGACTGAAAAACTGGAATTAATTCAACAAATGTTAAAAAATAAAAAGAATTTTAAAAAGTAACACCCCTCTACCCCTCTCTTTAGCGTGGCGTAATTTATGGACGGCCCCTAAATTCTTTTCACAATACCTCTAATTAAGCTAAAGATCTGAAATGTACTTGAATTGCATGGAGCCTTAGTTCAATTCGTGATATTTAGAATATCTTCGGATGACAAGTTTAGGAATTCACATTGCTTGCATGACATCGAATGCTCCATGAAACATGCACATAAGTGCAACGTGCACATCACGAAAACTGTGAAGTGTAAAGACTGAAGCTGACAAGAGTCTTCAACACGGTGTGAGATATAAAAGATATTTCTTACACCGTGGACTAGAGTGAAAATCTGTCAGCGAAAATCTGTCAGCGTTGCTTGGCCAACTGCCACTACGAGGGGCGCCCCTGGCAGCCAAATGGAGAAGCCAGCAGACAGCTGAAGGGCCGCCATGTTGCGGGCGATTGTGTACAAACAATTGCGCTCTTGTCAGTGTGTTATCTTGCAAGGAAGGGCACCATCTTTACTCGAAGTCATGTGAATCATTCTTTGCAATTGCGTGGACAAAGTGGTATGTTTAGAGGCTTTTGTGCTGATCGTGTACTGCTTTAAATGTGGAAGGATCGATGCCGATAGGTTATTGCTGACAAGTTAACGGCATATCAAGGACGTAGCAAAGGAGCCCATTTAACGAATTTGTCATGTCGTTGTCAAATGTCATACTACTTAGCCAAATCGCCGGCTATGCTATCGCGTTGATTTTGTCATTGTGCATTACGGTTCCTATGAGTTTACATCAAGATGAATTCAGGTATGTGAATCAGTCTTATTGAATGTTGACATAAAATGCAAGGACCTTTCTAATTTCAGCTTTGGCGTTTGCTTAATTTCATTACTTCCCTTTATAATTAATAATAGATAATTATATATATTATAGTTGTAATGATTTACAAACCTGTATTTGATAATTTTTTGTAGAGGACATTGCCTTCTATTTTCTACTGGTGAGTGGAGAGAAGACGACGGACAGTTCCTTGTGAAGTGGGCCTCTCAGATCTATTGCAATTATGTCATCTTCGTGGGTGTTATTTTATTTCTCGCAGCAGCCGTGCAATTGTATCGAATGGCCATGTTTTTGCACAAAGGAACGGACAGGTATTTCCTATTCATTAATTGGGCTCAATCCGTATCTTGCATCAGTTTTTGGCATCATTTATAAACATCATTTAAAGCTTTTTGAAAATGTTCATTAATGCTGTTATTTGTTGATACTTCGAGCTAAGTTACTGAATTTTTTTCTGTGCTACAGGATTTTTCTATAACATTACTTTGACAGTGATCAAATGAATCAACGAATGACTCATACTGTGTGGTGTTACAGCTCATTTGTGTCGGCGTTTGTGGATGTGATTGGCAACATCTGGCTGTCAGTGGCCTCACTAATTGCTGCCCTCATGGTCACCCTTGGTTTCCTCACATGGTGCGAGGATATGACTGAAAGATTTCCCTCGTGAGTACCTGCTTAAGTGCCCTTGCTTGCATGTGGGGTTTTGGATTCTTAGCGTCTGTTCTGTTAGAAAAGATTATTATCAGAATTATGTTTTTTGTCTCTCAATATCTGTCTGTGAATACCTGTTTCTTCTATCCCATCCAAATGCAAACTCTGGTTGAACATGAGAGAGTTTGTAGAGTGCTCTTGTGAAAATTTTGTGAGAGTCTGTTGAAGTCAAAGCAGCTTAATGAAGTTTCCCATCAGCCCCTTAGGCAGTGGTTGTGCTAGGCATAAGATGGGGTGAATGCTCGTGGGGCCTAAAAATGAGAAAGATAAAAAAGTCCATTATGATGTAAAATTTGTGATTAATTGGAACCCTGTAATAAATTTGTTAGTTATTACTTCCTGATAATTTAATTAAAATATACTAATAAACATAGCACAAGAGCGAGCCAGGAGTGACATTTTTTTGTGTATTTTGTGTGAAGAAACCTCTCTCTATGTCTCAGGGAAAAATTAGATGATAATAACTTTCTCATATTAATTTTTATTTACTGCAAACTTAAAAATGTGAGAAAGAAATATGAAAAGGGACCCAGAAAGAAATGAAAATGCTTTAATATTTATGACTTTATCCCTTCAAAGTCATTTATTTATTTATTTATTTTACGTCAAAAAAAAACAACAGTTAAAAACTGCGTATGACATGCTATGGGGAAAAGTGAATTGTGTGCACATTTTCAAAATTCTGTGATCCCTACGCTAAGTCATATACTAAGTCATATATATATTTGAAACACAGAAGATGATCTTTCTGTTTCAACTAATCTCTGGTATGTTTTAATGTTAGAATAGACAGTGCATTAATTGTCACTTCTTATTGAATGCAGCTGGGGTGATGTAGGATTTTTATTTTATGTAGATTCTGTCCAGGAACTCATTTGGGATTATTCTCGATGGTTTCAGTTACACTCAACAGGTATTATTTGGCATTTACCAAGTCTGTTTTCATGTTGTAATGATGAAAAAGGCATTTTTAGGCTATGTAAAGAGGTGTTTGTAGATGTCAGGAAAGTGTTGGTAGTTAATTTTGATATACCAAGAAAGTAAAATAGTGCATTTTTGAAATTCTGAGGTCTATTCTTTAGTCCAGATTGATCCTGAAGTTTGTTTGAATGACAAGGTTGTTGGATTGTTGGCAATGAATTTTCTTGAAAGTGAAAGAGAAACATTCCAGTTTTAAATTAATGCACTTTACTTTATTAGGTCATTGCTGATCTACATAAAAAGATAAGAATCAGTAAAACTAGTGAATGCGTGGCCACCTTGAAATTTTTGAATTGGTAGTTATAAATGTCTATCTGGTAAACATTGTTATATTCTCAGTTTATATATGCCCCAAAAAACTTGTACAAAATTCCTTTAATTGAACAAAACAATTTTTTTAAAGAAAAGTTCTTAAATGTTATGGAAAAAATAGCACTATAACCTTTTTATTTTCACCAAATTTTCAGGGAAATGAGATTTTTAAAAGCATAAGCTATCTCCTATCTTTTTGGAAAAGCCTGACCCTTTCTGTGAAACATGGAAAAGCTCTTTCTAATGCAATACAGACTGAGGATGGGTATGAAATTGAATGTTATTGCTTTTCCCAACCTAAAATGGCCAAAGTTAACTTTCGTTCTGAAAAGTCAAATGTTTGATGGAAAATTGTTGCTACAGGTGCTTTGAATGAATTCAATTTTGTTTCAACCCTCCTCATTGTTATTTTGTTAAGTGTTATTTCCATAAACCGGTATTTGCAGGTTACAAAAAAGGCTGCCTTTGAACCCCCTAGGTGGACTGGTGTGTTTGGAAGATTCAAGACAGATGGTGCTTTGTGTTACAGGTGTGAGGTGGCTGCAGGCAAACAGATTGATGAGAAAGATGGCATTGACACCACTCACTTCTATATTGAGATGGGCACTGCCCAGTTTGGCACTTGGGCTTCCTTTGCCATCTGGGTGGGACTGTCGGTGTGTGCGCTCCTGAAGCTGTGCCGCTACCACCAGTTGCAGAACCTTAGAGCATCCATGTATCGTGAACGGCAGAAGCTCATCAATGGGGGAGGACCAACATCCTCTACAAGCACAACGAACGTACCAACGAATGGCGAAGTTAATGCAGAAGTGGGCGAGAAAGGGCCCCAAGACACAGAATGAAGCTCTGGTGATGTGCAAAATGTGTTTGCAAATTCCAATGAGGAACGGGAAGAGGGCATGTTGCTATTATTGTTACTGTTAGTTATTTTTAGCATGAAGAAATTCTTGATAGTTCAAGAATGTTTGTTTAGTCGTATCAAAGAGAGGCCACTTTTCTTTGAAGGAAATTTTTCATTATGCTGTACTATTTGTGAATTTTAATTTAGTGAAGAATATTGGAATCAGTAAAGTCATCCCTAATACAAGTTTATTTATAAAGTAATTTTATGATGTAATCTTATGTTGTTTGTCAAAATAACTAATTATGATAGAAATATATTTTTGTGCCTTGTGATGTCAGGAAATTGGTAATGAAAGATGGTAACATTGATTACTGAATGAAAAGGAGACAAAGAGATTGCATTAATTTTTGGTTGTTGCTGTGACTTACTTGTTTTCATTCCAATCTTTCTCTTAAATGCAATAACTAGTTTTGAGCATTGTAATTCCCTGCTTGTAACAAGTTGTATTCTTATTTTCACATCTTCAGGTACGAAGTTCTCTCTGCGAATGTTTTATGTATATGAAGTGCTTCTGCTTCCTTTCTGTTGAATTATGTTAAGAATTAAGTCATGTGTCAAAATTATAAAAGTAAATTGTGAAAATACAATTGGAGGAGCCTAAGTACAAGAATCGAGGGTTTGGTTGATAGTTCACACTTCCATATGTTACTTATGTGTTTCTGTATGAAATTAGCTGTATAGGTTTGTTTTGTTGTTTTATGGTGTAGAGATGCACTTTCCTTCAACTGCTTGTGGGGTGTGGAGTATTTGCCAATGGGAACTTTCTCTTTAGAAAATAATCTTTCTACAGTGAGCCGATAGCAGTTCCTAGTCTCTTATGCATTGTTATTGTATCTTTGTCACAAATACTCACCAAGGAATTGCAAGACTTTATTTGTTCATACCAGCATGAACATGTTTTAGTAATCTCTTTTTTGTGGTGGATTACACCAAATCAAAATGTGATGTGTGTCCTAACACAGTTCTATATTATTGTATTGTTATAGAAAATATTTTTAGCAATGTTTACATAACCTCGTAATATTTTGTAATGTTTTCATATATTGTAATATAATTTGCTTATAAATGTTTTTAGCTTGTTATGTATTCATAGAAACATGAAGTTGGGTGCACTGCAATGGTTTGTGTTATCAGTAAAGTAACTTAGCTATTTGTTGAGATTTTGTCATATTCTACCATATTACATGTTTAGGCCTGTCATTTCCACCAACAAAAGAATCAAAATTTCCCATCCTCTTGCTCACCGTTGAGATGTTATCCTCTTGCTCACAGTTAAAGAGCGACTGAAGAAGTTGAATAATGAATTGTTGCTTCCTTTTATTCCGCTGCTGTACCTGCTCAACTATTGCTCAGTTGCTGCTTGTATAGGCAATTCTATGTTCTCTAAATGTCACTGTTTCAATAAACTATTTTCTTTTGTTGGTTTATTTTGAAATGTTTCTTCAAGGAAGCAATTATTTTGCAAACCCTTATTAAGAAGCTTAATAAAGGTTTGACAAATATCTTTCTTATCAAGTCTATATAATAAATTCGTCATCATCAATGTTTAAAGTCTAGGTGTTTTGGCAAGTTCCTTGTAATTTCTCCAGTAATCCCTTAGTTATTTCCAAGGGGTTTCTGGTCTTCCCGTGAATTTCTTTGTCTGCTTAAGGAGTCTTCTTTCACTTGACTTGTATTCAAGTACTTTTCTTGGGAAACAGTCTAGTGTCCAACCTATCCATTGTTAACAGTCGCTTTCCAAAGCCACAGTGTGACCACTCTGACATCTCGTACCTCTTGGCCATTAGCAAATTTGCCATGTGTTTCAATTACATAAGGTGTAGTTTCGTTCTTTGGCAACTTGAAGTGCCCAGAAAATCTGGTAGGCTGATGGGCAGCTAAGTTACTGGAGGGATTTAAAGATCTGCATTTTATCTTTTGCAAGATCAGGGTTAATTGAATGACAATTTATAAAAATTGTGAAACTCGTCAAAATTGTCAACTCAAAAAATAGGTTTTTGAGTCTATTCCTGTTTCCTGCCATCACAAATCTCAATTGTGAAGATGGAGATGGTCTCCAATACGGCCTCCTTTTTAGTATCTGATATGAATGAGCCCACTGTAAATGTTCCCTTATTCTTATGTACGCTCTACTATAATTTCAATACTTATCATTAAATTTCTCTTGGGTGAGCCAGTGGCTAGGAATTTCTTGATTTGTTTATTTGTAAAGATATCAGGAATTTGCAAATGTAGGATAAAACCTCATGTATGATAAAACTATATTGTTTCACAGTGTGATGCCTATGTTGTACAATATTCCTGTTTTATAACACAGTTCGTATATATCTGAACACTAATGATAAAAAAAATTAAATATAATTTTCCAGTTTTGATTCTTTAAAGAAAAATACTTCTTCCTATTTGATTCTAGTTGACCAGAAACATTTATGCATTGAAAATGAAATCCATGGAAAGAAATACATTCTGATCTTGAATTCATTCAAATGAGTGCTCTTCCGTTTCATGCCATGATGTGTTTTATGAACTTAATTTTGGGGTTTATGTTTTCCAGAAATAACTAATGAAATAATGTCAGCTTCCTTGTTTAAACATCAAAGTTCATTGAGTTGCTTTGTGAAATAGAAATTGAGTGATGGGTAGAAAAGCCTATTCTTTACTGAACCAAACTGACTGAAATTCAATTTATAATAAAATTGTGTAAATAAAAGTAAACTGTTATGTACTTTAAGATGCAATATGTAAAATTGTTATTTTCTCATCTTCATTCTGTGTATGCTCCAAGCAATAGTTTATTGTGTATGTAATTTTAAATGTAGGAAGACTCCCATTATCCTGAGAGCAAAAATCTCACCAAACTGTGTAATTGGATCTCTGAACTTATTCATTCCTTTTTTAATTTTTATGAATTTATTGTTCACCATCTTGCTTCACTCTTCATATAATGATTCATATGATGCAAATTGAATTGTAAAATTTGTTTCCAAATAAATTCTTACCATCCATGAAAAATAACAATATTTACTTGCTTTGCCTAGTGTATCATACAGAGTTTCTGATCAGTGAAGGAGATGGAGCATTTTTTCTCACTTGTAACATGCTAATGTTTATTTAAGATGGTCTGAAGGAACCATCTTAAATGTAAAATTTTGCATGTCGAAAGTATTTTATTTCTATTTTCATTTCTAATTTAAATAAATGAAAAATATTTGTCTATGTTTCATAGGATTGGAGTGGGAGAAAAAATGCATAATTGTTACAAAACATAATTGTATGTCTGTTACTGTGCAGTGGTAAAAATAACTTGTTTTGGGTAGATCCCAAATCATCTTTGTAGAACAAAACAAACTTAATGTAGAATATCTTGTTTAATGTGATTTTCTTAAAATTTGAGAGACGATATGAATTTAATTTTAGAAATCTGATCATCTAAGATTTTGAAACAAAAACATGAAGGTTGCAGTATCAGTATTGTGATAAGAAAACCAAAGTTGTGTATTGTAAAACTTGTAAAAGCCGTATTCAGTTTTTTCTAAGTACTGAAATGCTTTATATATTTTATATCCTCTCTCTTTTTCATTTTGAAATTTTCTGCGTGAGACATTCAAATTATAGATATAACCTTTTGATGTAAGAATTGGCCTAAATTTATTTTAGTTACCTTATTATTAAATTATAATATTTATTTCATGTTCTTGTAGATATTAGAGATTTGGTTTATAAACTCAAATTACTTTTGAGAACATTGATACGCATGTCTGCAAGATTACATTGTCGTATTTGCAAGTAAGATATAATATTTACTGAAAGCTCATGTTTCAGAAGCAATATGTATTTAAGCCAAGGATCATGTGTAAAGATTTGTTTACACTGATTTGTGTTTTTTTAGGAATTTTTATGAAAAGTTTTAGGAGGCTACAGCAGTCTTGACAAGAAAACTGACTAAATGATTCTCACTTTTAAAATGGTTGTGTCAACTGATATTACATTAAACATTTGATGTGTATGTATACAATAGACTATCCTTCAAATGTTCTTTGATTTTTCATTTTTATTATTGTGTGTGTGTCATAAGAGCTATGGAACTATGATGAGAACAAACACATCATTGCATTGTGTTTTTCAGATAAGATTGCTATTTTTTATGTGAAATATATGTAAACATTGGATACACATTTGCTGTTTTTTATTCTTTAAATATAGTTTTTAAATTTTTCCCAAAAACTTTTACATACTTCATTGTTTAGAAAAAAAAAAGAAGAAAAGAAAACAAAAAAAAAAAAAAAAACAGGAGGCCCTGCACACTTTGTGCTACCAAATGTTTCAAATGTTGTCTGCATTGACAAATTTTGAATTGTTACCTGTTGACAGAACACCATCTACAATAGTAGGTTACCTGACCACAAAACATTCAAAAAGGTGTACATAAATGTGGTAATTTTTAGTGATTTGAATAATTCTGTTGAAAAATTTTCTCTTTTACAAAAAAATTATAATGCAATCTGATACTAATAAAATTTGCCTTTCTCTGAAGAAAGAAATGTTTCCAGGTATATGATTTTTTCTTTGTTTTTTTGTACTGGTAAATGGTTTTACAGTGTTGTGAGAAAGGTTTTTGTTTGCAGTTAATCAAGTAATTGGAATAAAGAGCATGATAGAGCCCAATATTATAGCATTTGAACATGCATTAGGACAAATTCAGAATAAACTTAGCCTTCCTGAGTACAATGGACCTGAGAATTTTGAAGATCAAGAAGAGTATGACATTAGGGAAGTTATTGATGACACTTTAAGAAATGAATATAATCCTTACCTCACCTGCTCTCAATCGTTCACTCAGCACTCTATCTTCAGTAAATCAGATAAAAAACAAGCCCTCAGAGAAAGCAGAAATTATAGATTAATTAACATGACAAATGTTCAAAAGAAAAAGAAATTGAGAACAAATTTAAAAATATATAATTCAATTTCAAAGGTTACACCGGAATATATTGCAATGAAGCAAATGACTCTAGACAGGTATTCATTTAAATCAAATTTGTTTAAAACATTCAAAAATTCATCTTTAATCATGATTAAGCATGGCACATCAGTTGACTCTAAGAGCTATTCTCAGCAAAAAATTTTGTTCATGAGCAATTCAAACAATTTGCAACATTTTGAAAGTGATTGCTCTCTCCCGCTTCCCAATTTGTATTCAGAAACTTTGTCCTTATGGCAAAAACAACTAAACCTTTGAAAAATCACTCAGGATCATTGGCCATAGAATCATGTTTGACAAATAAAGATGTCTCTGATATTGAAAGTTCATGTGATGACCACATTGATAAAGATTCCCTAGATATGGACATAGATAATGCAATGGAACTATTTGAAGTGGACAGCTCACCAATTCTTTCTTACAAAGAAACTGGTGTGCAAACAACTCCCCCAATGGTTCATGCATGCAATTGCCTGGGCTATCATAAGTGTGAAGCATTCAAAGGCCTTGCAAGTAAAAGGTGCACTGTGAGCAGATCCATTGCTGCCCTTGACCTGGACACTTTGCATCACTTGAAAAATTCAAATCCACAGTCAGAGATCTTTGAGCAAAATGTGCTCCAAATGAAAAAATTGCACAAAACTTCTAAAACACCTGCTAATGAACTATTGACTGTAAATAACAAAATGCTGTTAACTATCTCAAATTCATCTAGTATTGCACCTGAAACATGTGAAATTACTACATCATTGGAAAAAAAAGTTGAGGAAGAAAATACAAAACAAGAGTGTGTTCAAACAGTAAATTTCATGAAGAATGACACTGTACACATAAATACTGAATCTCTTGAAACATGGATCCATCAAGCAGATCAAGATTCAGAATCCCATAGGCCACAAGAAAGTTTTAATCAAAACAGTTGTCATAGCAAATACAGAGAAAAGATGTTTAACTTAAATGAAGAAAATACTTGTTCTGTACAAATTAAATTTGGAGCAAACTGTACCAGTTTTGCCACTTGCAATGAGAACCAAGATTATGACACTTTTGATTCAGAAGTACAAAATCAAGACTCTGACAATCATTTGCATGTTCCACAAACAAGTGAAAGCAACACAGAAACAGGCACAAGTATTACATCAGGTAACATTTCACTTGTTTACATCTTGGTCTCGTTTTCCAACATCTCCCTAATCTTAGGAAGTATGCTTTATATTCTTCTTGTGCCACATTTTATTAAGATTAGAATCACAATAAGCAGGAAAAGATATTTTGAACTGATTCCTGCCTCTACAGTTAACCTAATGGTTAGTCCATTAATGTAACTGTTCAGTTAATTTTCAGATCAACAATGTTTAATTTATTACCAAAGAGATTTTAAAATTAATTACTGATAATTTAATACATACTATTTATTCTATAAAACTTTCATTGCTGGTACATTTAAATATAAAATTAATAACTGATGTCCCTAATCACTTTCAGAGAGAGTTCTTTATGGTAAAATTATTTGGAAATAAGAAAATAAAATTGACTTTGCAAGTTTAACACCAGTGTACCATTTGTTTTGAAGAATTGAGGGAATCTTTTCAACTATGTTATGATGTATCTCTTACAGATGTTAGCTCATGGAATGGTGCATTCCAATGGAGGGACCTTCCTAGAGTGACAGAAACAGTAGCAGAGAGACCCTATGAAGATTTCTTAACTTTGAAACCAGCTACTCAGAAACTTCGTAGGATAGGTCTGTCAAAGAAGGACAAAACCACTTGCCTTCACCCCAAGAGAATGCAGAAGTAAATTCTTCTGGGTTGCTGGAAATAATCCCGTGATGAAGTTATTTGTTAGTGTTATTGAAATGATTTAATTGTTTTTCTCTGTTTATTAAAAAAACTGTTTTTTTCTTCCAGTTTTTGTCTCATATTGATGAAACAGCATTCTAAGATATACCAGAATAAGTATTTGATGTGATAAAATAATTTTTTAAATGATGTAGGTAATATTTTAAAATGTTCTATTAAATGTTTGTAAGATTAATTGGAACTTAATATGAGATTAAAATTAAGTGTTCAGAAGTCTCAATATTCTGTACTATGAAAATTTTAGACCTAATTTCATTAATTCAAATGAAAGGTCCCTCGGGGCATTTAAATGAATACACGCACATAACATTGTAAATAAAGAGGTTTAATTGCACACATAAAATAACGTTATTTAATTATAATGTTCTGTATAACGTAAGAAGAGTCTGTAATAAATTTCGTTCAATTCAAACTTGTTTTAATAGCGTGTGGAAGATTCCTAAGAAAGTTTGACAGTCACCGTAAGTTCTAACAAAGGAAAGTACTTAATGTTTTTTTTATCTTTCAGAAAATGTCAGCACCCACTTCCCTTACATCCCCGTACAAGATCGGTTATACAAAAAACTGTCGTGTCATTCTCGATAACTAGACAAATTCAAACAAAATTAACGCGCACAAGTGCGCACAACCGCACGTATACTGCGTTGCGCCTGTTGTGGGAACACATGTCCGTCCGAGCGCTCGCGCTGTCATTTCCGGCAATCAAGGTCGATAGTGTGCGCACTCGAATATACGAACTGCGCTTGTACGAAAGGCTTTCCTTTCTTCTCGCATTTCCTCTCACAATAAAATCCGGATTGTCGACCCCTTGTATAAACGGGGAAATGGTTTTCTCTGCAGGCAATGGTTTCGCGATTGACACTCGATCCGCTACAGCTGAGAGGAATCAAAACAAAACAATTGACGTCATTCGCGTTCGCAGGACAATGAAGCATGTGTGTCTATGAGCTGTTGCTATTGTTCGTAATAATCTCGTAGTTGTGTCTACGACGGATAATTTTTTGTCAAAATGCCGTGGTATCTTCCGTGGTCTGAAAGCATTAAGAAACGTGCATGTAGATATTTGCTACAACGTTATTTGGGACAATTTTTGGAAGAAAAGCTGACCTTGGATCAGCTGACAGTGGATCTATACAATGGGATCGGATCTGTTTCATGTGTTAAGCTTGACGTTCAGGTGAGTTGTTTCACGTAAATTCCTCAATGTAATTTTCTTTGGCTGCCTTCAGTTGTATGTAATTGGTCAGTTGGATTCTTGATCCTTTGTCTCAAATGGCCCTTTTGTGCTGTTTACCATAAAATTGTATATATTTAGCTCTTTATTAGTGAAAACACTATATTATGCCACGTTTTGATTTTTAGGCCCTCAATGAATTGGGAGAGCAACAAAATCTACCTGTGGAGTTTGTGGATGGCTATATATCGGAGATGTCTGTGTCTATACCATGGGCCTCCCTTCTCAGCGATTCAAGCTATGTGGAAGTTAACGGTCTGCTACTCACTGTGCAGCCCAAGCAACGGGCTGATACAGGTAATGTACAATATGCTTATCTCCTCTGACATCAATGGCAAGGTGCTTACTTTGAAATCATGTTTATATTGAGAAAACATTTTTGCAGTTAGTAGTGTTCCAAAAGTGACGTTGTCTTTGATGTTTCTATTGCATTTTTAATTTCATGCTCATCATCTCTCCAATAATGAAAGAGAGGGTGTCTCTGCATTGGTGCTTTTTGTTTTACTAGGTGATATGAAACACCAAAGGAGATGTTCTGTGATGAAATGAACAAAACACTGCATACAATAGTTAAAGGATAGAGATGTTTATTGACTATTTAATTAATTCAAAAATTGAAAAAATAATCATGAAAAGTGAACATTCATTGTACATATCCAACATTTTTTTGATGTGTGTAAATTGAAATTAAATGGAGTTAATGTTCTTGAACCAAACTTTTTTAGTAAACTAGGCTTTTCAAGTATTTGAGTGAACTCACAATCATTTGAGTTAACTCTCCCTTTGGATTGTGTGGAGGTTTCACTATCTGAATCAACATTAGGCATTTAGATCTTTAAATATTGAGGGGATGTTAAATCACAAAAATACATTTGTAGAAAATTGGAAATGAAATTTCATGCCATCACAGTATTTTAGAGAATATTTCAAAAATATAAAATCCATAATGTTTTTGTACTACATTTGACATTTCAATTGTAAATTTTATTTATTTTGCCTCTGAGCAACACAACTTCATTTTCACAAAAAAATAACTAAATGTTCTTTCCTTAATCCAAACACCATTAATATTATGATTGTGTTAAAGAAGCATTTTTATTATAAAGAATTCCAGGATTGTTCTGTTACAAAGTTGTTATTACAAAGTGTCTCATAACTTCTGGCGGGCAGCCAGGGATGAGCCAATGGGTTGTGTCGCAGGAGTGTCCATGTTTGAGTCGATGTGGAGCTCAATGAGCTCGAGCATGCAGATCGCGGAAGAGTGCTTGAAGCAGAGCAGTGAAGGGAATAAGGACCAAGCAGTGGACCAGGGGCAACCCTTAGAGGGCCTAGAGCTTTTTGCGCAGACCATCGACTCCAGTAAGTAATGCTTTTTTATATTTTTCTTCTCTGGATTTAGACCGTGTAAGCTGTTGCGATGCTTCTAGAATGCTATTCCCATGTTATTAGAACTTTTGTCTGTATAAGATATTTTGAAGGAAGGCCAGTTCTACATCCTAGTAACTGGGTGATGTACAAGTTCAAGACAATGATCAATCATTGTTTTCATTTATTCATTTATTTTTATTACTCATCTGTTTATTTTCTTCAGCCGTACCTTATGGTCTCTTTTTCAAGGCTTTGATGCGATGGAGAGATCATTTGGGGTGAATACCAGAATTCGGAATGTTAGAACATGGTAGGATGTACGTATTGTAATGCCTTAAAGGCCTTTGGCCTTAAGCCACATAGTTAACAAGTAATGCAATGAGATAAATGTAATAATTACTTTTTAAATAAAAAATAAAAATATTACCAACTTCACCTCAAAGCTGTTTTAAAATTTTATAATGGATTTTGTTTGTATACTTGGCAACCAATAATTGAAGTTATTAAATAATAGAAATCTTGAATCAAAAAATTAAAACAATATTCGGGTACAGCTAAATATCACTTTGACTACATCTTGAATCAGGTACGTTATGGGATACCAGAAAGGTTTAACAGCATTTGCACTCACTGTACTTCAGTGCCCCCAACTGAATCATTCTCACCATTAAGCTAAACAACAATAGCAACAAATGCAAGTTACCATGTACCTTTGTTTAAAAAAAAATATATTTAAAAACAAATTAACTTTTGATGAGAATGATTCCCTGATTTGCAGAGGGTTAATTGCTGTAAGATGCAGCTGAGGTGTTGATAAAGTGCCATCCCAAGCAAATGAGAATCGGGAAAGTATTTTGACTGTACCGCTGTATGTGATTTGTGAAGTTGTGTTGATATTAAATAGTCTCTTTAAGTGATTTTTAACCCACAGAGATTCAAATGAGTTTCCATGCTTGATGACTTAAGTGAAAGGTAACTTAAACATCCTTCAGTTGGTGAAATAATACCCTTATATTTTATGTTACTGATAAGAGAATTAAGTGGAAGGTAAGAGAATGAAGTATACACGTGCATGGGAAAAATATTACCTGTCATGTTATTATGTTTTAATAATATAATATTATTCTAAAATTATTTTGCTTGATTTGTGCATGAGGGAGTCAAATTAGACAGGAAACCCTATTTTCTAGTTTCCATTTAATACTAATTTTAGGCCATTTCCCTTTATTTTTTTTTTTCACTGTTTTCATATCTTTAGGAAGGAAATCATGCAATTGATGTGAGGGTAGTTACCTCTGCCAGAGTTTCAGATTGAGTATTGTTAAATTAATTATGGTAGCCATTCAGGTGCTCTTAAGATAAGGGTATTGGTATTAAAATAGAAAAGCACTTACAATATTATTTTATTATTATTAAAAACATTTATTTTGTTTATTAATTCATTCACATTTGATGGTGTATTATCTATTTTACAAAGTCAATGTATCAAAATAAATTTAAAAAATATAATTTTCTTTATAAAAATCAGTTCCAGCAAAGGAAAATCAATATAAAATCAATCAGTGGGCACACCCAGAAATTTGCACGTAAGTGTACATTAACTTTAGAGGTCAAATAAGTCAGTTGTCTTGTGTTGATAATAAGATCATTTGTAAATCAAATAGCTCACTTTCACTTATTCAGTAGAATAATTTATATTGTGTGAAAAAATTCTTGAATAAAAGGAACTGTTGGGTGAACAAGGAGTTGATGTAATCCAATAATTTTAATTCCGTAGTTGAGCATTTCTGTGTCATGACAAGGCAGTGAGTAATGGTGGTGAATACCTAATGTAATCAGGTGGGAGCACAAGAAGGGGGCAGAGGGCCTAAGACGTTCTTGGAAATTTTGAAGGCCTAGTTGCCTTACATAAAAAAATATTTTACAAGAATAATTCAGGAATAAAAATAAAATATTTTATAGAATTTAGGAATGAAAAACTTGGGCGTTTTACTCAATTGTAACAGTCAACACCTGTTGTGCAATAGTCATTAATCCCTATTTTCCAATAAAATTTATGTTTGTTTATTTATAACTTTTTTATTTTTTGTGCAAAATAGTGCATATATACTAAAGAATGCAAAATAATTGGACATTTTGGACTGATATTCTATTAGACTGTTCTATATATTACTTGTATTAAACTGTTCTGGATATTTTAGATTTAAATTTTAGTTTTCAAATGGTGTTACTTGAAATATTATCTGGGCGTGGGAGTGTAAAGTCAGTGAATTAATTTCATTTTCCCAAAAATAATATACATATTACATTGAGTGTGTTTAGACATGACATTTTGTAAACCATAAACACATTATATGTAGTAATATGTAAATTTTCTGCAAACTACCAAAAAAATTAGAAATTGTGCAATGAATACCCACAGTGCAACATACTAATGAGGGACAAAAACATGAAGAAACTTCAAATCTACTCATGAAAGGGGGGCCAGCTTGATCCCCCTCATAGAAAAAATGTGCCAAAAATCCAAAATGGCCCAAACTATATAAAAATGTACATAATTATCCTGAAAAATGCGATTGGGGTCGATTTCTCATTCGACCATCCCGAAATACATTTCAAATATAGGCTGAAAATTATTCTACCAGTAAAAAGTGCAAATAAAAAAAAAGTGTCAGCTCTCCCCCCTCCCCCCTGGATTGCGCACTACGTTGACCCTACGTGTAGTAATCAGGAAGCCTGTGCCTACGTGCAGATCATGGTTGAGCCTCTTTCTGTTCACTGTTGGGAGCTAGTGACAAGTCTTGGCAGAGAATTGAATCCTTCCAAAACATTCTTTGAGAATTTTCAGGAGGGGAAATTTTTTTGGGGGGGAGGGGGGATGTCAAACATCTAAAACTGTTTGTGAAGGGAGCTACAGAAGTGATCAATAACTTTTTCAATTCCTCTTGACCAGGCAAATCAATTGTTACTTTTTTAGCCAGATCCTTGAAGGATATTCTGGAAAAAATCAAAAAACATGTTTGGGGGGATTTTAAGGCACCTACAGTGGTGAACAACTATGATTTACTGTTCTGTCTTTCTGACGTAACACATTTGATATGAAGTTGCATAGCACAAGTAAACATTTTTAATGTGAAAATACCAGCTGGAGATGCCACATTAATATCCCAATATTTGGCGGCTATACCCCTGGCTGCTTTCCACCAATTTTCTTTTTTTCTCTTTCTTTTCTTCTCTTTTTTCTCCTTTCTTTCTTTCTTTCTTTCTTTCTTTCTTTCTTTCTTTCTTTCTTTCTTTCTTTTTTTCTTTTTTTCTTTCTTTTCTTTCTTTTCTTTCTTTTCTTTCTTTCTTTTCTTTCTTTTCTTTCTTTCTTTCTTTCTTTCTTCTTTCTTTCTTTTCTTTCTTTTTCTTTCTTTCTTTTTCTTTCTTTCTTTCTTTCTTTCTTTTCTTTCTTTTCTTTCTTTTCTTTCTTTCTTTCTTCTTTCTTTCTTTCTTTCTTTCTTTCTTTCTTTCTTTCTTTTCTTTCTTCTTCTTTCTTTCTTTCTTTCTTTTCTTTCTTTCTTCTTTTCTTTCTTTTCTTTCTTTCTTTCTTTCTTTCTTTCTTTCTTTCTTTACTTTCTTTCTTTTTCTTTCTTCATTTGTCAGGCAGTTGCCAAACATGTGATTTGACATCTGTTACCATTGATATAACAAGGAAAGTTCGGTGGAACCTTCATTATTGTTCATTATTCATTATCGTGTGAATGAATGAATTGAAAAAGATGTGACAGGACTCTTAACCTGCATCCTTAGGATTTCATTCATTTAATGAATAGATTTGTGAATGATTTTTGGATTTATTTCAAGAAATGCATACAAAGAGCAAAAGAAGAAATAAAAAAATAAGAACTGATTTTTCTTTTAATACAATTTTAATGGAGAATCTTCATTAGTTACATAACATAAATATTTTTTATGAACACTTTTAATGACTAAGAGCAAGATTCTTGCTAAGATGTGTGTGACTTGTTTGGTTTGTGTGACAGTTCTGAGCAGGGTGAAGGTGAAGTTTGTCAACACCACCATTCGCCTAGAGCATGTGCCCAAGGAAAGCATGTCAGGCGTGGCACTGGAGCTGAGGATACGCAAGTACGTAAGCCAGAAACAAGCCAGCTTTTCTTTCCAGTTGGTTACTTTGAATCTGGAAAAACAGTGCATTTAAAATTGATATAAAAGTAATGAGTTTTGAACATAAAACTGGGTAAAAATGGCATTTAAAATAAATAAATAATTAATTAATAAATAAACATAAATAAAAGGAAAAAAGTCATGCTGATAGTTTGAGATTTGAAAGGCATTTTATTTAGTTAAGTTATGAGGT
The DNA here is from genome assembly GCA_964035755.1 of Teleogryllus oceanicus. NCBI lineage: Eukaryota > Metazoa > Arthropoda > Insecta > Orthoptera > Gryllidae > Teleogryllus > Teleogryllus oceanicus. The sequence goes on from CAXIVR010000010.1 coordinate 60,089,646, forward strand.
TCTAAAGTTTCTTTCCTGTCAGATATAGTTAGTATTGGATAACTTGATTTCTGTTTTGATATCCCTTGTCTTCTCTCAGAGTTCATACGTTTTGGATGGTTTGTCTTTTTTCCTTTCTCTCCTTGAAGTCCTGTTGATGCTGCCTCATGGGAGTTATTTTTTGGTTTGCACCTTCAGTTTATGTAAGAAGAATATTAATGAACAAATCTAATGTAAGGCTAGTAAGGGTGAATTATAAGGGTGAGAATATATACCAGAAAAATAAATGCAAAGTACCCAGTTTGAGTTGTTTATCTGAACTTGTCAGGATGTTTCATGAGACACTGGCTATATGATGAAAAGAAACAGACCAGATTTGCGAGGTAATGAAAAGTCTCAACATTCAGAGGAAATGAACAGTGCAATACACTGTTTTGAAACAGGATTTATTTAGTCAAACACAGAGGCAAGTACATGGTACCTCCCTCTTTATTTTATTAGGCCCCGAGTGTTAGGCAAAATCAGTGGTAATTTTAGGGGAGTATATATTTCGGTTAAATCTTTAAAAGAGTAACCTCTTAAAATTTCCAGGAGTGTATAATTTTATACAAATAGTTGTGGGTAAATATTGTCATCTTTGAGGGGAATAAATTCAACAGAGTATAATATTTGATTATTAAAAGAAGTGGCCATTTTAGTGTAGAAAGCAAACCATGCAGTGTGTTACAATGTAATCTAATATGAAATATTACTTGTTGCTGCTTCCAATATGTGTATGGGGGAAGTATTAATCATCTTAATAATATTAATAATAATATTAATAATAATAATAATAATAATAATTAATAATAATTAATAATTAATAATATTATTAATAATAATAATAATAATAATAATAATAATAATAATAATAATAATAATAATAATAATAAATAATTTTTGGTGTAGAACGTAAACTGGTTACCATGATCTATTCTTGCTGTAACTTTGTAACTTCAATTGAGTGTTCAAGAAGTGTATTATTCTTTGGAATTGAGGGCTCGTGTGTGCTCTGCGCAGCATCGACTACTTTGACGAGGCAGGGGCAGACCCTCCTACGCCACCGAGTGGAGATCCACAACTGCACCAGACCAACAAGGTGTACCAAGTGGCAGCGTTCACCACCAAGGCCTTCTATCTGGAGGGTGTGGTGCTGTTCACGGATGAGTTCCCCTCGCGGGCGAGGACGTTCTCACGCTCTGTCATGTCTCTGTCCACCAGCTCTTCACCGGAGTCAAAGGTAGTTTATCACTTTCATTTCATCATGGCAGCAATAGATACTGTTGTCGGAAGATTGTGTCAAAACTGATTGCAATTTAATGAAACCATACCATCAAACTAAAACTGTTAAAAACTGTTTCAGTAGTAAGGGCAAAACTGAAACTGACTGCTGTATTCTTTCATTAAATATACCACTGGAACTAAATTAAATGGTTTCAGTTTTTAAAAGATCTTCATAATTTTATGTAACTTATTATGGAGGGCTCATGTTTCAAGAAGTGCCTCTTAGAGTAAACTACAGATTTTGAATTTTTCAGACAGCAGAAATTTGTTATTGTTTCTTTAGTTAAATTATTGATGTTTTTGCCCTGGACAGGAAATAAATCATGAAAAATGATATATTGAAGTTCAAAGGTATTATCATTAATTTAAAAAATGTTCACAAAAACATAGGAAAATATTTTGCAACCAGTTCTAAATTGAAATTGGAACTGTTTGTTATCAAATCTGAAATTCAAGTCTAAACCAAAATATTTTATTAACTGAAGCAAAGTGAAACGCTTTGATGCCTTGATTAAAACAAAAACTTTATGGATGTCATCTGCAGTGGCTAATGCTTGTTGAGTAAGCCAGACAAGAGGGGTGGGGGCGCACTAGGCTCTAGTCTAGCGAAAGGCAAGTGGTGAGCTAGCCTCCTTGGACAATCTGCCTCCAATTCTTACTTATGAACAGCCTCACCCGGAGAAGTTTGGAGTGTGCTCCATGAAAGGCTACTTGAGACAAAAATAAAATGGACAAAATATATGATTGCTGTTGTGAATTATACCTATATCAACAATTTTTCATTTCATTGAAGATTGAGATACAAATAATGGAGTGCTCACTTCTGATGTCTCAAGAATAGTCCTTGCATGCATGTAAATTGGTTCATAAATAGAAAAGAAGGTTATCCAGTTTATATAACATAATTTTAGGAAAGATAAATGTATCAATTCCTTCGCCTAGTTGGTGTGTTTATAAATATGGCTCAATTGTGCAAAGAAGAGTGTTGACTGGAGCAGAGCTTGAAGGAGCCCCATGGTATGAAAACTGTTTTGCAGCTGTCGGAGTCTGTGTTGGGCTCTCCTGTGTCAGCCGATGCAGCTCTGCCCAAGCAGATGGAAGCATCCAGCCACAGCCCCTCAGGCGACCGGGACAGCCTCAGCAGCTCCCGGCACTCCGACATGAGCACGAGGTTCCTCACTCTTTGCCTTAACCCTGCATGCTTCAACCTCTATTTTAAGCATGGCAATTAAAACTTATTAATGCATGAATATGTGCTTCCTAAGAAAATTATATATGTAAAGATTGTAAATCATTTGTAAATCATTGTTTTAAAAGGTAAAGTAGCTTCATTCTGGATCCCAGCTTTAAATGGCCAGCACATATACTTTAAAGTATTGTTAAAGTAATATTTCCAAATTTCATAAGTTAATTGTTCACTTCACAACATCAACAAAATGTGTATAAATGCTAGATTGAAATATTATTACATTATATATTTGAGAGGAAAGGGAGTGAATTCTGAATCTATTGAGTGCTTTGTCCTGTGCAGTGAGCGTAGTGTGGGAGGTGGAGGGGGTTTGGGGTCCGGAACCGGCACAGGCAACTTGGCCCAGGAGCCTGACCCAGTGGCGTTTGGTCGGCTGGTGGGGCGCCAAGAGCTGCGTGTCCGTCTGAAGCAGAGCGAAGTGGCACTGGGGCCCAAGGTGCAGCTGGAGGTGTCGTGTGGGTCGTTGCTGCTGTTCCTGTCTGCACGACAGCTGCACCTGCTTCTGGAGCTGGTGGAGGGGTTAGCAGCTCCTGACCTTGAAGACACCAGGTAACAGAGCGTTTGCTTTATTTGTTTCGGAGGACGCTCTTATTCAGGAGGAAAAGAGAGAAGCCACTATGCTACTAGGGCACAGAGATACGTAATTCTTGTGGCTCTTTCAAATTTTGAAAAAGCAAAATACCCATTAAAAAAGTGGTGACTGCAATAAAATTAATAGTGAGAATTGTAATGAGATAGTTTCCTTTGGAAGAATATTTTGTGCACTTCGAACTTACAAAATCCTTTGTGCAGCAAGATGTCTGTTCTTTGATATGGAGGTGGGGTTGTTGCTGCTTGGAAGCTTCAGGGGAGTTGGTTGAAAATGGACTGCAACTGTGAAGAACTTTGAACATCAATTTTATGAATGTTCTGAAACAATCCACGGAGGAGGAAAATAAATGTTTTGATTTTGAGCTGCTCCTTAGGCCAGAGAGTTGCTGGACAGAGGAGAAAGTTCTGTCTTCTGAGAAGAATATACCCATTCCTTTTTACTACAATCCCTATAATTTCGTGAATTTTATCATTTAAAAACTAAGTCATTATGCATCATAGATACAATCTATAGTGAGCTTAAATTGTATATTAAAACTGTTCTTAAACTTAAATTGTGCATAAAAAATGTTCTGAGTTAAATGGAAAAACAAATTTGGCAAAAATATGTGTGTATGAACTGATCAACACAAAAGTAAATTTTGGCAAAATATCTAGTGCTTTGGTTTCAGAATTGCTAAAAGTGCTCATGTGCACCTTTTTCTCATGAGAAAGAGAAATTTAATTTATTAGATATCTACTTTTATTTCCTTGTGTTAAAAGACAAGTTTTTAATAGTTTGTGACATTAATTAATAAAATGCACATTTAGGCATATACAGTTGTCCTTAAATTATTTGGACAAAATAATCAGCTGTTATCATTGTTAGAGAAAGTTTGCACAGTCTTTTTCCCATGGAAAATTTTTGTTTAGAAGAAAACTCAATATGGTTACGTCCAGGCGTGCATTTTAAATACTCAGCCTGAACAGACACACACTGCATTGAGTGGTTGCATTGCATGTGTGGTGGCATCCAAGAAGCCTAGTTTCCTTGAGAACGAAAATTTTTTATGGGAAACTGATAGTGCAAATAACAATAAGAGTGATTGTATTGCGAATTCATGTTTTTTTATGGTTTTATTGTATTGTGTTGCAGCAACGTTGCCCCTCGGCCGCATTGTGTGGAGAAGCCCATGGAGGCTGTGGACTTCCGTCGTGTGGAGCAGGAGCTTCAGCAGCAGCTGCTGCCCTCTGCCCATGTGCCCATGCAGGGGCTGCAGGGCACCCAGGGCTGGTCCACTGCTGCCCTGGGTGAGGCTCTCTGGCCACCTAGCATTGCATCCAGGCCATGAGCTAGAATTCCATGTTAGGCAGGGTTGTTAGTTGTGTTTTGGCATGGTGATTGGAACCTCCCGATATTTCCATGTAAACAAATACCATGATAAATGGCAGCTGGGAAGGAAGTGGGCAAAATTGGAAATGTAACCCCCACTCGAAAGAAAAGAGAACTAATTTGAAAAATCTGTGTCGTTTTGTAGCACCTTTAGTTTATTTTTATTTTCAAATTCAGGGACAGAAATGTTCTAATAACGGGTCCTTAATACACCTCACAGTGGCATCTGCAGATTTAAGCAATAAGAAAATAAAATATTTACAGAGTAATACACACAATAAGACTCGTTTGTCTCAAAATTTGTTGGTTTATCATTGCTTTAAATCATTTACATTCATAATTCCACTTACAAATTTCAAACTGTTATTTCATAGAGAAGTTCTTATGTACCTAAAATCATATATGATTGTTTGTATGCAAAGTTTTCAGAGGAGGGTTTTGTCATTAAACTAACATAATTACCTGATGATGGTTCCTTGGGATGTAGTTTATTTTTACTAATCTTTTACACAAACTTGGAATACGACACTGTATTTTGCAGGAGGTTTGAAGTACCTGATTTGGTTGGAATTTCTCAGGTTTCTGCAATATTCTAAACGTGAGAATGAGTTGTGAAGATTTTAGTTGTGGAATCCTTAATGAAAAGGTAGAAAAAAATGAATGGTTTTTGGATAGACTTTGTATCTATTTTTGTTAACAATTTGTTAATGATCATTTTTTGGGCTTTGTCTCTGATAACTGATTCCGGACATAAATATCAAAACGTGCAGCACTGGGTGAGGTGGCTCAGGGCATCAACTGATGCCACTGTAGTGTCTCTGACTGGGAGGTCCTGGCTTTGAGTCCTGATGGCAGAGGATTTTTGACTTTAGCCACACACGATCTTTCCTTCCTCTTCCTTGATCTATCCTCAGTCCTTACTTACACACACTTACACTTGTGTGTACTACACTACCACGCATGTTGAGAGACCGGTTGGGAGCTTAGAGCTTGTCCTGGCTGGGGAGGCATCTCACAGATTAGAGAAAACTGTTAGCTATCAGATCTCACCATCCCGCGAGGGGAATAACACCACATACCAAGGAAAAAAGATGCTCTCCACCACAGGACTATTGGCCTTAGCAGTTGACATGCCCAGAGTCCGATCAATGAATCGAGGGGTGTGTGGCTTGTGTTGCAGAGGAGAGCGACAGTGAAGAGGAGTTCCTGCCCATGGGTGGAGGGATGAGCGAGAGCGTCATGTCAGAGGCCTCCAGCATGGCTGCGTCCACATGCTCATCTGCCAGCAGCTCTGTAGGGAAAGGGGCTCACAGGTGCGTTGGTCACAGAAATATTTTTCTTGCTGTTATAAATCAACCAAATCCTGATTTTCTTTTTATTATTATTATTTTTAAAAAAATTTTTATTATTATTTTCTTTTAATAAATAATTGCCATCTGAGAAGATATGTTTGGACTGTAGTTCACTGTAGTTTGGTATTTCTCTGACTGATTCTACCAGGATTGGAAAGATTCTAATGACGCTATAATGTTGCAAATTGCCATGCCGCTCACGCTATGAAGAAACCCAAAAATGGGAATACTTAATTTTGAAAAATAATTTGGCATTTATGAAGATGCATATGGACTACATTTTGGCATTTGTTAGGCTGATTTAACAATATTTTAAAGATGTTAATTACTCCCTTTAATGCCACAAATCACGTTCTACATACTCAAACACTATGAAACTATCCAAAATGCCATGTTAACATCAAAGTTACTTATCATTAATATCATATTATCATGGACATCCTCATAATCAACTGATCATTTTAAAATTTTGTTTAAGGTATTTACAGTCCTGGAAGAATTCAGGAAGAATTCTTATTTGTACTGTGAGTTTAGTTATAAAAATTACATATATTGAAATACCGTATATACTCGAATATAACCCTCATATTTTTTTCAAAAATTACTAGCTGAAAATTGGTGTGCCGGTAATATTCGCGTCAAAGTCGAAACCGCGAACTTTAAGCATGTTGCACGAGGTCACAGGGCGGTGTGAGTTAGTAGAAAGCGTTCATTGAAGTGCAATAGATGTTTACCAGTCATCCGTTGGTTTAATGGCTTCTCCAAGATGTCACGGGAGGTCTTTTGCCGCGAAAGAAAAACTATGTGTGATAAATGAAGCAGAAAAGTTCTGTGACTGCTCAGCAGGAAGAAAATAGAGTTGTGTAGACGAGAGTTGTATTCATGAGTGGCGTAGAAACAAAACAAGGCTTGGACAAACTAGTGTTAATTGGCGGGCCTTTTGAGGACAGTAAGCGAAGTTTCTTGAAATCAGACCAAAATGTGTACTTATGTAGAGGGGAAAAAACAGTTCAGTGGTGCCGTTTCCAGATGTGCCTAGTGAAAGCGCTGGCTATTGCAAAGGAACTTTGAATGACGGGATTCAAGGCCACCGCAGGTAGCTCGTGCATGCTTTTAAGCGCAATGGCCGCAGGAAAACTAACATTGCTCAACTGTTATCTAGCGATTTTGGACAAAAATTTCCACAAGTATGTGATTAGTTTGCGAAAATCGAATTCCTACTTTTTGTTGCAAATCGGCAATGCTGATCAGACTCCGGTATATTTTGACATGCCATTAAATTACACTGTAAACAAAAAGAGAGAATCGAACGTCACGGTGAGAACAGGAGGCTGTGAAAAGCTAAGATGCACAGTATTGTTCTGAGTTGCTGCTGATGGGCAGAAGTTGCCTCCCTATATAATTTTTAAGTGGAAAACCATCCCAAGAATTGATATTCCTGGCATTATTGTGAAAGCAGAAACAAAATGTTGGATTGACAACGACCTTGTGCAGGACTGGGTTAAAGAGTTTGCCGACATCGCTCTGGGGCACTTTAAAACTGGCCCAACCCTGGCTACAACACAGAGGAAGTAAGGAATTTGTTAATTAGGGGGACTTTGTAATCATCCCGGGAGGTCTTAACATCTGTTGTGCAGCTTCTGGATGTGTGCATTAATCGCCCATTCAAGGTTGCGGTTAAGTAACATTATACAAGGTGGATGGCAGAGGCAAACCACGAGTACACCCCAACCAGATCAAGCGGTCAGACATTTCACAATTCTACTGATGGATTAGAAGTGCTTGGGATGCAATTGAGTTTTCTCTGGTGGAGAAGAGCTTTAAGAAGGGCGGCGTAAGTTCTTTTTCTATCAAAATGTTGCCGTTCTTATTCACGAAAAACCCAAACTTACTTATTTTTCTTTTATTGCAGGTGTGGGATTATTTAAACCATGTAATATTAATGGAATTATTTTTTGCAATAAAAATGAAGAAATGAAAATTTTATTTTTTTCGAGATTCCTTTATTTTATGAAAATTAGGATGCTGGTAATATTCAAGGGCCGGGTATGTTCAAGTATATATGGTACATTGTAAAGTCCTTTGGTATACAGTCAGGGTAAAATATCCAGATTTATATGGAAAACCTTGGCAAAGTTAGGGGATTCCCTTCAGCACAAATGGTGACAACTCAGAATGGGAAATGGGGGGGGAGACGAGTGGTGGCTGCCGGGCTAGTGTTTCAAATTCTGAGAACTGCTTTATGAATTTCAGAGCAAGTCAGTACATAATTTGTGACATGTTGATGTACAATACGTATGCTGCTGAATCATATTTATTGTTCACTTTTATTGAAACTATTTTAGGGAATGTTATTTGTATTTATTTTCTAAAAAAGGTAATGGTAGTTTAAATTTTCATCGACTGTTTTGTATCATGTTGAGCTTTCTACTATTCCGATCTGGGTGTATGTACAGAGCATTTCAATAGCCCCCTTTGAAATTACCTGAGAGATCTTTGGAAAACGCGGACTTGGTTATTGCCATCCTTTGAAATAAAGAAGACATTTTAATTTTAGTAGAACAATAAATAATATGGCACCTCTGGTAATTTCTGAATTGGCAAATGCTTCTAATACTAGCAACTCCATTCATGACGAAGCGTTTTGATAATTATTGCAAAAGAATTCGATTTGTTTACTGGCAATTTATAAAGGGTAAAGAGTGAGATAGATGCTTGTCATGGCAAGAGTGTTGGTTTTTTTGTGGTGTGCAGTTTGAGAGATGAGGAGAGTCTTGCATTTGTTTCAAATTAGGCAGGACTTAAAGAAGTTTTCAACTTGTCCTTTCAAAGGAAAGTTCAAAAACAGAAATTTTTCTGTAGCTTCTGTTACTTTCTGTAGGAAATCACTTGTAGCAAATAGGAGTGAGTGTGAAGTGAACAAATACTTTCATATAGCTGAAGCATTTTTAAAGGAAGTGATTCAGAGGAAAATTTACCTTGCTGCCTTGGATTGACAGCAGTACTGGAAATCTCTCCAATCATCATTCTTCCTACTCTTCTTCTTGATCTCAAATTTAAATTAGGGAAATGAGCACAAAAACTGTGCAATGCTGGTGGACCTGGTGGATATAGAACAGGCAAACTATATTTGGAAAGAAGGAAAAGAAAGAAAATAGCAATAACCACAAAATAGATAAACTTCAACATTTCAGACATTGATGCTTTCTAAATAGTAAATAATGATAATGATATGGCAATTCTACCACTCATTTTTTTTTATCATTGGCAATATAATTATGAATTACTTATGTATTTAAGAATATATTTATTTATTTACAGTACAAGGACAGGCAGATAATCAGATGATGCGAGTGTGAATGTGAGTTGACAAATTTTAATGGTTATGCAAGTGTTAACATGGAAATTGCATTGTTTAAGGCAATCATTTACAACTAATTGGTTTTTTATTAAATAACTTCAAAAATATTCGTAAACATAACCTCTGTTAACAAATTATGGTGGACAATGCTTCACCTCAAGAGATAATGTAAATGGTAAAGTAGGGTCTGCCACTCCCTACAAAAATTTAATATGAGCCCATGTAGAATACAAATTGCGTCAAATAATGATTCAGCTTTGAAGAAAAATAAATAACAAAAATTTAATGCCCCATTTTCAAGTAATTTATTTTATTAAAATGCCAAGTAATACATTTTGAATGAATTGGTGAGTGATGGACTATCTAAAACTAATTTGTTTTTTATTATATAACTTCAGAAGCAGTCTGAAACTAGTCGTAACACACTCTTAACAAATGAATGTTACATTAACAATAGAAAATACTCTGCATAAGAAAGAACCCTAAGCAGTTGTGCAGGAAATTTTAATGTAAAAGGTCACACAGGGTCTGCAAACCATACAAAATCGAAATTTTACAGAAATACAGCAAATAATGTGTCAAAATAAGGATTCAACTAGAAAAATGCATAAATAATCTACATTTTAATTCCTAATGTTCAAGTAATTTATTGTATTAAAATGTTACATAATATATTTAAAATTAATTGGTGACTTTAGAGGGAAATTCCATTGTTTGAGGCAAGTATGTAAATGTTTTTTTATTATATATTGTCAAAAAGCGTTCTTGAACTAGTCATAGCACACCCTCGACAAATGACTGCGGAGGATATTTTCCTATGCACACCAAAGAGAAGGGTTTTGTGTGGTATCTAGGGCACCCCCGCTCCAAGGAAATTGGAAGTCAGATTTGATTTTGCTTCAGCTCAAGGGATTAGAATGCCTCCCTGGAAAGGAATAAGCCTTGCAGACAACACAGGGTTCACTGGATTAACCAAAGATTACAATGAAACGATGATTCCAGTCAAATTAAAATATATATTTGCAGACGTTTTGACTTACATTGTGAGGTCCTCTTCAGTGTCTGAAAGATCAATTTATCAACCAATCAATTACAATCATTTACAATCTATTACAACATATGTTACACAAATATTAATAGTTATAATTACGAGACAGATTTTAATGAAATGTAATTTTTTTTCTTTTCACTTTAGCACAATGCTGTTTAATACAGAAATTCATTTTGTGTTATGACAAAAAGAAATGACCCATTTTTATACTTTTTCATTTTGATCAATTTTGGCTCATAAGTAATTTTTTAACTTTTCCCGTCATTTTTAATGCATTTTTCTCTGCTATCATCAATTTTAATTGTACTTACTTTAAATAATATTTACGAGATGCAACAATTGTTCTCCACAGAATTCTTGAGTACCTGTATATGGTAGTCTATTCGATTTCTTCACTCAGAAGTTGTAATGACAGCCATTGTGAGTATGTAATCTAAGGTTCCTGTGATGCCTGTCAGCGTCATTTGCGGTTCAACCTATTTCGGGATAACTAAAGACAGAGATTTCCCAGTAAAGAACAGTCCAAACCAAAATTTTGAAAGCTTGAGTTCACTTGAATGAATAGAAGAAGCCTCGATTACATCAGTAATGTATCCAACAGTTTCAGTTGTTCATCTGCTCTGATTTTGATCATATTTTTTATGTCATTTTTAAAACATTTTAAGAGAATTTTTTTGATAATTTTTGGCAATGTTTTAGGTCATCAAAATTCTCCCCTAGTTATAATATATACATAGTGAGACAGGGACGTGTTACCTGCAAAATTGTGAGGTTAGGTATATATCTTGATATAAAAAATAAAAGACCAGGAACTTATGTTTGTTGACATTGTTGTCTAAAGATCCATGTTAAAGATATTGAGAAATTGCTTTGATTCATCATGGAAGGCACCCTTTCAATTACTTTTATGCATTAAGTATCGAAACATGTTCATTGCTGTGAACTGATCAAGCGAATGCATATGTTGGTGGTGCCAACTTCGAAAAAGGGAAATGTTAATATACATTGGTTTGATCAGTTTGCAGCAATGAACATGTTTTAATACTTATGACCTATAGAAGTAATTGCAAGAGTGCCTTCCATGATGAATTAAAGCAATTTCTCAACATCCATTAACATGGATCTTTAGACCACAATGTTAACGATCATAAGTTCCTGGTCTTTTATTTTTTATATCAAGATATATACCTAACCTCGCAATTTTACAGGTAACACATCCCTGTCTGACTGTGTATGTATTATAACTATCAATATTTGTGTAATATATTATGTAATAGATTGTAAATTATTGTAATTGATTGGTTGATAAATTGACCTTTCAGACACTGAAGAGGACCTCACAATGTAGGTCGAAACATCTGCAATATATATTTTAATTTGATTGGAATCATTGTTTCATTGTACTGGCAGAAATGTAATGTTAAAGATGGGGTGTTATGGCCTCTGTGCACAACTGCTTAAATGTGAGTGTTGAGTGCAATGGGGAAGGGAGTGTGGGTTGTGGTGTGCAGGTGGGTACCAGTGCGCTGGCCTGCGAAGCGGTTGCCTCTCGTGGTGCGTGTGTCCTCTTCCCTGTTCCCTGCCATCTCCTTCCTGTGCCGCACTTCCCTCGCCAGGTCAGCAGGTAATCAGCGTCAACCCCCCCTCTCCTTGGGCCCAGCAGGCTTGAGGGTGGAATGAACTCTAGGCTCTATGGACCACATCTAGCCCTCAAGTATTTTCATGGGCTCATCATGAAAATATTTCTTTATATATAAACAAAAAATCGTATTTGATTAGAAAATCTAAATCACTAATGATTATTTTCTTAGGACTTCATATTTTGCAGATCTGTAGCAAATGTTGCTAAGTACTTCATGTATGATTTAGCTGATTACAACTGGTTGTGATAGTTTGCCACTTCCAGAAGGTAAATTCTCAGAGATTAGAACCTACAACCCTCCTAGTGGAGAGTGGTTCCCAGAAACAGAGTGGTATAGATTCAACTGTTGTCTTATATACTAGAATAATATCATAAATAGCACTATCAAATAACAGTTCTCCATGCTCCCTTGTGGCGAGTTGATTCCTTCACACGGGGCACAGTTGGGAAATAAAACCAAACTTGATACATTTGCCAATACAAACGGTTTTTGTTTTTACTGACACGTTATTGCATGGTTTTGCCTTCTGTACGGAGCTCTACATACACTGCATACCTTATCTTGATTGAGAGGGTCGTGTTTACAAGGAAAATAAGAAAACAATTGAATGATGCTACATGTTCTCTTATGGAGGGAATTATGAAAAGATCTATCTTGTAATCTCAAATAAAATCTTGTATAAATCTCACGGTAATTGGTTCTCATGATCTCTGACAAATGCCCGAGTACCCCTACAGCCCAAAGGCTTTTTGTCATCAGTGGAGAGCAAACATTTTTTTGTCATCAAGTTTTTCCCTAAACTCTCATTACCCTAAACAATCAATGTCATATGTGACCATCCTATGCAAAAATAGGTAGTATACATTTCAAGTGCTCTAATATTTAAAATATGGGTTATTTCATCATAATTAAGAGACGTTCTAAGCAAAGATAATTTCAGCTTATTTCACAGAGTTAAGAACTTAATGAAAAGACAACTAATTTTTAATGTATGTTTTGTATTCAGTGGGTTTGAATGGGCACATTCTTTGTGTATTGAGAAATAATGTTAATAACGGTGCTGTGATTCCTGACGTATTTTGTGTGCTGCTAGGTATGCCACCCCCTGTGCTTCCTTTGCCCAGAGCGGAGCCTTTGCGCAGGAGCCCCGCAAGAAAGCACACAAAGGTGAGTGGAAAGTCCTGTACAACTGCTAACATTTGTTATTGATGCCAATGACAGTGGCAGGATGCCAATGTTGTGCTTCTTCGTAAATATCAGTTGATATTGAGATGCAGTTTAAAATACAAGAAATTAACAGCATTAAACTGAAATGTTCAGTTACATTTATCTCTCGCAAACGTTATTTGTTAGTTTACTCAGGTTTGTGCAAAGTGACCTGACAATATTACAGAGAAAGAGAGGTAAGAATTGAGTTCTTAAAATAACATGATTGTACCAATGAATTTATTATATGGAAGAAATCTTTGCAATTCTTTGATTACTGTGATGATAACTATAATTGAAAGCAGCATTGCCTGAATGGGCATGTGTGTGTGCAGGGGGTGGAGGGCCTGGCCATGGGCTGCTGGAGGCAGAGATGGGGGTGACGGAGGTGAGTCGCTTCCACCTGCGCTTGGCATCGCTGGCATTGGTGCTGCTTCATGAGGACGTGCTGACCCCCTGTGCTGGCCCTGGGTCAGATGGCAGCCTGGCGCGCTCCTCCGTGCAGCAGATGAAGGCCACAGCAGACAGCTTCTTCCAGGTTATACCAGCCTTCCTTTGATGTAATGTAGCAGGAGGCCTTATCAATTTAATTAGCTTCTGGGGAACTAAAGGCTACAAATGAAACATAACACATTTAAAACCTTGAAATCTCATATGCACCTCATCAAATTTAAACACATAAGCCATAGAATTACGCATGTGTCAAACTCAAACTCGGTGTTTAAGAGTGAACAAGCCATGTCTAGTGAAGCAAGCCTCAACTACTTTCCCTGCTTTGTTTAGCAAACCATTCATGACATGTCGCAATTGCTGAGAAAATGCGGTCCCTCAGGGTGACGCAAATCATCATCCACTTCTGATGTTTAATGCTAGTAAAGTGGTCACAGATTTTTCTAAAGGTCAGTCACTTTGGGACAGTTTATTCCTAATTTCAGCTTGTTTCCAAGGAACAAGCTCTATTGCTCTGCAAGTTTCCTGCTAGAAGTTATGATTCATTAAGTTACGATAAGTTATGATAAGTTAAGTTACTAGATTGGTTAAGTTACGATATGTTACGATAAGTTATGATAAGTTAAGTTACTAGATTGGTTATGTTCGTACCTTAAACAACGATCTCAGAGAGTGGAAATACCTTACTGGAATGATGGAACATTACGTACGTACCTTTCCGACTCTTTGTACATTGCACGTGGAGTTTCTCAAGGATTGATTTTAGGCCCTATTCTGTTCCTACTTCAAGTAAACAATATGTCCTCGACGATCTGAATCGGAAGAACAGTTCTCTTTGCGGATGATACGAACATCCTTTGCAATAAAGAAATCGTAAACCGTTTGTGCAGATTTGGTGGTATAACGGCCAGCGCACCGGACTGTTGTACCCGAGTTTGCGGGTTCAAACCCGATCGAAGCCGTGGATTTTTAAGGGCGAAAAAATCCTTCGTACGCCTTCCTTCGGAGGGGAAGTAAAGCCGGTTGTCCCATGTTAGTAGATTTACTGCATGTAAAAGATCCTCAAGCCTAAATGAAGCCTCTGTGCAAAATTGAGTTCCGCCTGTTTCGTTGCCCGAGATAATACCTCCTTTCTCCGCTAGGTGGTGTAAGGAGCATAGCGAAATTTGCGTGGTTAGATGGAAGAGCGGGCCTGATGGCCCGAATCTCGCCACGTAAAATAAGGCATTAACTAACTAACTAAATAGTACAATATCAGATGTTTTAAATTGATTTCGAAATAACAAATTAATAGTAAACGAAAAGAAAACAGTTTTAATGCAGTTTTCCATTTCAAATAAACCATTCTATGCTCCATTAAAAATGAACGGTGTACCATTGACTGATGTTAAGGCAACAAAATTTTTAGGTCTCTCAATTCAGTCAAACCTTAAATGGAACGTCCATTTAAATGAATTGAACACAAAATTAAGTTCAGTATGCTATGCGTTCAGATTTCTTTCAAATTCAGTCAGCCTTCATACTGCTCGTTGTGTATATTTTGCGAATGTTCATTCCTGCCTGAGATGTGGCATAATATTCTGGGGAAATACATCTTATAGCTCCCAGACTTTTAGATTACAAAAACGAATGTACGATTAATAACCAAATCCCTCCCACATGATTGTTGTAAGCCTTCTGTAGTGTTACTTGTCACAATTTTCTTTATGTTAGTTTGATATCCAGTTGGGGAGACACAATCAAGAAGTGAACATCATTCTCAGCCCACAACCAACAGATGATTAGAATCACTTCTAGGCATTGTAGTTTTTGCTTTAGAATTCATTGGATAAGCATATATGGTCGTATATATTGCCTCATTCCCTTTACATGATGCGTTCGCAGGGCCTGGGGCAGTTCGGATCTTCATCGTTTGGAGGCAAAGACTTTATGGCTGCTAGAGACGTCTTCCTGGGTGCGTGCCACCTCAACCACATTCGTCTGCTGGCCGCCCCTGTGGTGTTGGAGGGCAGCGAGCGTGCCACTGCGCAGGGCTGTGCGCTCTCTGGCACTGTGACGGCCATGCACCTGGAGCTCCTGGAGTGCTTGGTGGACAAGGCTTCTGCGCAGCAGCTGAAGGTGGAGTATGTGGAGCTGCTCAAGTTCCCAGGCTGTGAGGACAATGCGGGGCAGACGTTTCCTGGGGAGCCCAGCTTGAGGTTGCAATACAAGTACCACGAACGTGTGGTACACCAAGGACACAACAAGCGTTCAATGCACCCTCGGACTGACATCTCCATCGCTCTGCAGCCGTGCTCTAGTGAAATTGATGTTTCGATTGTGGACAGGATAACAGCAGTTCTAAATCCGCAACCTTTGTGTAGGAGGAACGTGAACAAATTCGCGATGTCAGGTGGGAAAAGTGGGGTGAACCAGCACTCAGGCTTCTACCAGGCTGTAGAAGCGCCCTCTTCTCCAGACTGCAAGACGAGCATCAAAGTGTCTTCTCCTTTCCTTTCGCTCAAGTTAAGGTTCCCCACACCGGATTTGCGACCCATCCACGACATGGACCGTCCACCCTGGTGGAAACGGTCAGTGCGGAAAGACTTTCTCACCTTTGAATTGACAGATGCAAGTTTCAGCACGACTATGGACTCCCACGAAGCTAGTCAGCGCTATGAGATCCAATGTCGAGAGGTTCATGGACTTTTCCAGGTAAAATAGAAAAGTTTTTGTTCACTTTGTAATGACTGCTGCTGCTGCTGCTGCTCTTCTTCTCTCTCTCTTTTTTTTTGTGACTCGCTTTATATTCAGTAATAATAAGTTTAAATTATTTTACAAATGAGAATATAGACGAATAAATTAACACAAGATATAAGTATTTAAAAACTGGGATTTCTGATTGAAAGAAATGATCTCAATGAAATTCATTTAGTAAGATTTTGATATAAATATATAAAATTTGGAAACGTTTTTTATTAATTAAATTATTTTAATGTGGCTTTGAAAATCAGTGGTCGAGCCATTGCTGTAATTGTTCTCTGATGTATGTTTTTGAGGTGAATTCCTTTGGAGAAAGGAATGTCCATTCATTGTGTTTTGTCTGAGGTAATTTTATTCTGATATCTCCACTGAGTTACGTATCTAGTGACGTACTGCTTTCACATCATACTTAAATACAAGAAATCAAACATTACATCGTATGTCAAAAATATTGAACAGCCTTCTGCTTGTTATTTTTTCTTAAATAGAGATGAGATTATAAACCATTTTTAAGTGTGTTTTAAAAAATAACCCTATCCACCCTTTGTTCACGAATGGCATTCACAAGAGAGAGCATTTCATTTATGTTGGAAAGTTTTATGCTAATCAAATATTTTGATTAATTCTATTGTGTAGTGCATGTCCCCCTATAGGAGCAATAAGAGCTTACATGGCTATGTGATATGACATTAACATGCAGTTACGTCTGCTCTTAATATGTCACTCTTCCTGAATCATTGTTGATAAGACATGGTAACCTGTTCTTTCCTTGTATAGTTTTACTTTTTAGTGTAGTTTACTCCTTAGATTTAGATCTTGATCATGTGTTCCTGGTGTGCTTTAACATGGTTGTTCAGGAGGCAGACACTGAAGCACCCGTGTCCTTTGCAAGAGCATCTGCGGATGACAAGAATGGCAACTCCCTGCCGGACGGGGGCCAGGGCTTTGGCTGGCCTCGCTTGGTAGTGACTGTTTTTCCGGAGGCTCCAGCTGGCGAGCTGGAGGACGCAATGGACCAGGACAGCGATGAGGGCAGCATGAGGCATTCGTCCATGGACCACCCGATGGACAGGGGCCCTCCGGAGCCCTCACCTTTCAGCTCCAAGCGTGTGGTCCATGAGAGCGACACCCCACACAGCCGCGCAAAGCAGAACCCTGGCCAGCCAGAGGCAGCTGGCAATGCAACTGCAGCTGGGGAGGAACTCATCATCCCAGGTACCATAGGCACATCCCAAGTGGATTCATTGCCTCAGTAGATTCTTTCATGTTCACTGAGGAAAATGTAAAATTACGGAAACTGAATTTGAAATACTCTTAAGTAGTGTATCTGTGTGAACATTTTTAACAAGACAAAAGTTAATATGATTCACTGTTTTAAAAAAAGTTATACATACTTCAATATTTAATTACTGAGATACATACTTCTCTGTGTAAATGTCACATTTGTAGTTCTGCACATAATCATTTCACCTGTTACTATAATTTTTTATACATGCATCTATTGAATATAATAAACATGTTATAAACTATTGTATAAATTCTTCAGTGAAATATTGAATAATTTCGTTTTAATTTTATTTTACAAAGAATACAGGCAATTTTATGGTATTTTACAAAGAATACAGGCAATTACCTAATTATACAAACTTCATCAAGAAATTAAGGAACATAGACTTGCATATATACATATGGTACAAACTATGTGGAAGTTTATCAGATTTGTCCAATACCTGTTTCCTAGTGACTAACTAAAGTATTTAATAATTTTATAGAAAAACTGATATTGGTACTTCTAACAAAATGATTCACCATACTCTCATGCACTATTAAAAATCATTATACCACAAAGACGAGGTATTTTTCAAAACATATCAGTAAAAAAATGAGGGGTCCTCTTATATTCACAGATTAAGCCTAGTCGGTTGGGGTTTGTTTTCACATTGCCATTCCATGTCGCGAAACTTGTATAACAGTAATTGACATAACAATAAACTGCGAAGAAAGTATAATATTGCGTGTAATATGCGTATCTACAATATGTAATTATATTCATGTTTGTATTCTCGACTTCCACCGCAAATTTCCAAACAATTCAGACATATTTTTTAATCGTCTGCAAAGACAGAACCTCAAAACGAGTGGCATTGTATCAAATGAAACATAACGTGAAAACGAATGCGAAGATTTTGTTGCATGATGCGAGTTCAACGGGACTGCATGGAATCCCCGTTTGATGCCCTACGAATGTGAATCTGCATTTTAAACAGTTAAAGAAACATCACCAAATGTGGGACGGATAGAAAATCTGGCGACACTAAAGGGAATGTTCTTAGCTGGTGTTTGATGAAAGACTATGAACAACCAATTTAGTCTGCAAAACTTTCAGATGGACCTAAAGGTCTGAAGATGTCGTATCATGGATGGAGGACCAAAATGAAAGAAACATGATACATTTGAAGATGATGAGGGTAGAGACAAAAACCATGATTATGATTTTAAGGAACAAGAAAATGATAGTTCAGCAATAAGTCTTAACATTCTCATTAACAAGGGAATTTTGTAGTCAAGAAGACAATTTGCCATTTTATTTTGACTAAATAGTAAGAATTAGTTAAAAAATTAACTGTTGGTAGTAATTTAACTGGGTTGTCTTATATTCAGTGTTGACTTATATTCAGGTAAATACAGTAAATCCTAGAATTACAGACATTCAAATTGTGTGTAGGAACCATCCAATATCGGTTTGACAAGTACTGACCATCAATTTTCTTATTAAGAAGTTTAGAGGAAAATAAATTATTAAAGTTTGTGTGACTGTAGTGTGCTACAAAATGCTTACTGTCTGGAAATAATTATGGGTCACTCTTGCAGATTATAATAATTGTAAACATGCCATGAAATAGGAACCACATTAAGGAATTTGTGTTCCACAGATTCAAATTTCTTTTCCTAATATACCTAGTAAATACATTCATTGATAACATGGAAATTTAACTGGCAGCTCTGTGAGCTCATGCATTTTATTGAATGGAAATTGTTTCTCTGTGGGTTTCTTTTATTTGGAATGTGAATTCAGATGATGAATTTTTTTAGGTAGCAATAAAAAAAAAATGATTTGAGGATTTTGAATGTTATGAGCACAAGTTGTATAGAACTAAAAATGCTGATTTTGGATACTGATGTGATGTGTTCCTTTAGTTTGTTGCAACGTCTTGATTTAATAAACTGAATGACAAACTGCCAGAGGAATCATCATTGAAAATATCACATGATCAATATTAAAAATCAGAATAATAAGTCCTGTTGTGAATGTTTTTGTCTCATATTGAATTAACTGTGATTCCTTAATGCAGAATATAAGGGAGATTTCAGTTTTGTTCCTATTGCATTGTTGCATTGCAGGGGACAAGCAGGAGATGGCTGCCTTCATGGAGTATGCTTCACAGAGCACTCGGCTGCACTTGGAGATGAACCTTCCCTCTGCGTCTGTGCACTTGCCTTCCAAGCACCTCTACGAACTCATCTACAATCGCGTCAACACTGACATGTTCCTTTGGGAACCTTCAGCCCCCAAGCCACAGGCTGGCTCTTCCACAGCAGATGGGTATGGTGTGCGCGCTGCAGCAGGTGTGGAGTTGTCCACTTTCCTCCAGGACACACTGTACACCACGTTCAGCATGTGCAAGTCAGGCATCCAATATGGTAAGTGTGGGGGGATTAACTGCAGTAAGTGCTTTGGCCTCAATTCTTAGCACATAACATCCCCCTTTTGAGAAAACAATGGATGTCAGAATTTCACAAATGTTTGAATGCAGTTTAAGATGGAAAACTTTTTTGGAAAAAAAAAAATTTTTTTCCCACCTACGTTTAATGTTAAAATTTGTCACTTTGCAATCCAGGGGCTTACTGTTTTATTGCTTTGGAAGTGAAAAACAAAATGAAAGTAACAAGACTTTTTGTGCAGTTTGCTATGACATATGCATTTTTATCAATAGGACGTGGCTTAGGGCATCAACTGATGTCACTACAGTGTATCTGATTGGGAGATTGTAGGGTTTGAATGCCAATGGCAGCAAGATATTTGACATTTAGGTAGATAGCTAGAACAAGTTCAGTCACTGACTGGAGGAGAATTCTAGCTTTCTGCTGCTGTGATCAGTATTTTTCTGAGGATTCCCGATCAATATCACATGAATCCGGAGCAATACCCTAACAAACAGAGCATGGATTGCGCATGAGCTAATCTTCCTTGTCCTATCCTCACCCCTTACTTACACACGTCACGAGACCAGTCAGGAGCTTGGAGCTTCCCCTGGCTGCGGGTACTGTCCCACTGGTTCCCACCTGGATGGGAAAACACTGCAAGTTGACCTATAGATAGGCTCCGGATCTCACCATCCATCAGGGAAAGATTATCACCATCTCCTGTGATAAAACATGCACTACACGTACGGGACTAATGACCATAACGGTTGAATCAATCAAAAGGATCTTGATATTTTTAATTAATTAATCAATTAAAAAACATTTTATTTATTTGCACCAAATAGACAAACCAGTCAATTTACACATCAAGTAAAAAAATTGTTACTTGCTATAAAATTCATAGAATAATTATTGTACATAAATTATTAAATGAATCTGCTACTAGATGAATTGAATCAACAAAATTCACAATCTGAATTTATGAAATGCATATCTCGGTATTGAAAATGAATCCTTATTTTGAAGGGAGGTGTTTTTTATTAGCTGTAGTAAATGGTCAAATGTATTAAAATGGAACAAATGGAATATGGAACAGATGCAAAAGAGTGGATCTTAGGATATAAATATAGATGAATCTTGGAAAAAAGAGCAAAGCAGTTTGTTTGAAGTGAAGATAAGTTTCAAACATGAAATATGTGAATGATTTGGAGGGACTCTTATTTAAGTGCTCTAATGGTAAATTGTAGGGACTTGGAAGGAAACTGCAAAAAGAGAGTGAACTAATTATTGCTTGCATTCATGTGTTTTGTTATTGCTTTGTTTATTGTGACCTGTTTGGTTCGTTTCTGGAATACACTTCCTGGAGACTGTCTCAGCAGAAAATGCGGATACATTTGAAAGTCATTTAGGCCATGCTCTGTCATTGTTGTACAGCCATACATATTTTTAATAATGATGTGTATAAGCAGCTCTATGAATTCAAATTAATAAATATTCAACAAGTGAGGTTCTCAAAGTGCCCAGAACCATATCATATGTGAAGGAGACAATAAAACAGATATTTGTTGTTGTAACATCTCAAACTAAAACATGGAAAACAAACTTTAGAAATACAACAGGATGAATGGGTTAATCAAAAGACCCTTTGGATGAGATATGTCTGAAGAGATCAAACTAAGAATCCACAGTATGATATCTAAACTAATCCTCTTGTACAGTTCGGAAGTTTGAACAATGAAAAATAATCAGCAACAAAGACTAGAGGGAATGCAAATGAGATTTCTACACCATTCTGCAGGAGTGACACTAAAGGATAGGTAAAAGAGGAAAACATCAGAAACAACTGAAGGCAAAAAGTATAGTAGAAGAAATAATTAATGGTCAGAGGAAATGGCTCTCTCACAATAACAGAATGAAACAAGAAAGATTACTTATAGCAGTGTTGAAGCACAAACCAATGGGGTGAAGGTATGTGGGTGGACCACAAAAGAAATGGCTTGATCAGGAACACTTGGAGGTGTAATCCTCCGGGTCTACTGGGAAACAGGAACAGGCGACAGGCCTAGCAACCTGCAGTTTATGATGATGATGATGATGATGATGATGATGATGATGATATCTCACACTTTATTTCCCCTTCACTTGCTCATATATGTACAGAGTATACAGAGTAATACATCTGAAAGTTATATAATGCTGCGGAAAACAGATTCAAGATTTAAATGGAAATACAAGTTTTTGGAGTCCCCTGACATCAAACAAGTGTTGTTTTTTAAAAACGTCCATTTGTCAGTCTGATCTCTCTATCCATGATCCGTTTCTCTGTCTGTCAGTGTGTGAACAACACTACCGCCTAAACTAAAGGGATTGTAAGAATTTGTCCAAAATGAATATTCTGTGGTTGAAACTCAAGGCCTCACAATTTTGAAAATAATTTTTTGAATTTTGGGAGTACTTTGAGTGAAGCCCTTAGATATTTTCAAAATTTTCTCAGATACAGCTGCGAATTCTTTTCTCAAAAATGACTTCAAATTTTTCAATGAAACTTCGCGTACCAGATTTTACTCTTGTCTAGTATTCTTGAAGTGATATTTCAAACATTAGGGGACTGACAAACTCAGACTGAAGAGATTAGGAAACCAACTAGTAAGAGAGTTTGCATCATTCTGCAATACCAGTAGTGTTTCTGTGTCAGACTGTATTTGGTCTTTTATTTTAAAAACAGAAAATATTTTAGGGTGACTGCTTTACATAAAAATTACAATATGATTACAATATATTACATGTGGTACATAATAGCTATAGCAACGTTTCTGAAAATAATTATTTCCATTTTCCAAAATTTTTTCCTTCCTTCCTTTTTATTGTTGGTGTCATGACACACTGACACTACCCTGCAAGCCACCACTGATCTCAGCATTTGCTCAGTGTATATCAGATTGGACGAAAAACATGATTGAGATGGTGATGCAATGACTTGTCAGTGTGGGACTAGGAAAGATGACTTTTTTATAGGTTTGCCAGTTTTAACTGAGACATTTGAACCATTTTGACAGGATATTTATTGTACAATTCAGAACAATTTAATGAAGTTTACTATTGTTATTGAAGTTAGAAGCTGTATTTGAAGTGCCTTCATAAAAGGGTTAAATTAAACCTTTAATCTTTTTATGATCTTCACTCATTTTGACTTTGTTTGACGTACATTTTATGCAGAAATTGAAAAATCTAAATGTCATCAATTACAACAAATTCTAATTATAGTAGCGTTGAGGAATAAAATTGGAAAGAAAAAAAATTGAAGTTGGTAAGTGTGTGAAAAAGATGATTAATGTAGACCCAATTGGTAATATATTTGTTGCTGATATCACGTCACAGAAACTTCACTTACACCATTTCCATTCTAAGAATGTCTTTTATTTTCAGAGTCTAGAATGTGTATTGTGGTGGGAGTTCATCTATAAAGAAGTAATTTATAATTTTATCTCTTTGAGAGTTCCTTTTTCCTTTTTAAATAATAGCAAATTGAAAGGCTCGTTATTGTCTTCAGAATCGGATTCTGACTCTGAGGACGCGGAGGGTGTGTACTATTCAGTGTACGACCAGCGACAGAGGCAGCGGCGGCGCCAGCAGCTGGAGGGAGTGTCGGGCAGCCGGCAGAGCCACACAGCCCTGGCGCTGAGCATCGGGCAGGGTGCACTGAGCGTTTTCACTCCTGTGCGGGTGAGGCTATTACCTGGTTATTGAAGTAAATGAAGATGGAATTTTCACAATGTATTTATTATTAATGGCAAATTTTTAAGATTTTAATTAAGAATTTTTGTGTGAGAAGGAAAATCCGCTATTTCTAATTTCATTATTTCATAGTAAAAGTGTGTTTTGCCTTGATAGGGGTCGATGTGAACATTAATCCTTGAAACCACACATTTAATTTAATGGACAATGAAGTTTAACATTTGGCTCACTTTGAAAATTAACTTGCCTTGTGATGTGTATTATTTTATATCATTAAAAATATTTTTTATTGAAAAAAATTAGTAAAACTATTCATTATTAAAACTGAAAAAATTATTCCTATGACATTTCACAAGATGTTCTTCAACCAAATATAAATGCACTTGTTAAAATATAAAAATGAGGAATTGTTTGATCTACATGATGTGGTATATTTGAAAATTGAATTATTCTGAGAGTGAGGCTTGCACACAAGTTGGAAGATTAGGCAGGAGTGCAGAGGTTGGGAGTCACCTGAGCAGAAAACTGAGCAAACTGACCTGGAGGTAGCTGCTGAATCTTATGTAGAGAGAGAACATTGCCATCTTTTGGGATGTAACAAGCATTACACTGGGGGACTAGTGAAACAAATTAATCAGTCACTCAATTTGAGAGGGTGCTATGTGTATTGTGCTGCAGGACTCGGGGGGCAATGTGATCCCTGGCCAGCACGGGGAGCTGCTGATCCAGTTTGAGGAGGGGAGCCTCTTCTCCGTGTCTGGCTACAGGGGCAGGCCAGGCCTGGGCTACATTTGCCTGCAGGTGCACCAGGCAGCTTTCTACCACAACGGTGAGTGTTAAGTTGTTCTCCTTCTGGATGAACAAGCCTCACACAGAATTGCTGGTATCCCCCTGTCTTTGTGCTTAAGCATCACTAATAGCCACAATAACAAGCAATCAATGAAGAGCTGAGTCTTGTTTGTGCTTGCATGACAGGTGGACAACCAAATCTTCTTTTCCGTTCTTCACAAATGACACTTTGAAACCTGAAAAGTAGAGTGGTGAGCAGGTGTGTTGGGGTTGTGTTGCAGGGCTGGTGGCCAATCCGCAGGAGCCAGTTGTGCTGCCTGTGGTAGGTGCTGCACCCCCTGCCCACCTGCAGGCGACCATCTACCACTCGGAGCCAGGAGCCACTGTGACGCCCAGAGCCTCGGACCAGGACATGCTGAGCGTTGCCATCAAGGTGGAGCTGGAGGACAGCCTCCACCACCTCAAGGTGCTCTGCCTCATTATTTCCCTTTGCTTTTTCAATCTCCTATTGAAATGTAGGGATTTTAATGTGTTTGAAATATTCTTAGCTTGACAGTTATGACATGAAATTTTATTTTCATTTTTCTATGAACTTCACTTTTATAACTTAAATTCTTCTGTCCAAACTCTATCAATGTACAGTGAAACTCACTTCATATATTTTGCACTGATACATTTTTCATGGTAGATGTTGCTATACTTACCATGCTAAAGTATTTCAGATATGCATTTTACTTTTGTTTTTTACACTTACAAATTCATAACAAAAGACCCTTTAAGACCGTATAATGTCCAGATGATAATGATATAGCTGACCGATAAGTGAGAAAATTTACATTCTTGTAGAGGTGCCCTCAGAATTTTTGTGTTGACTTCAGGTTGTTTAATTTCATCACTATGCAGGGCGTATCAACTGCTTTCGACTCTCCATTTTGGAATTTTCGACGAAACTACACGATAGAAAAATGGGAGCACTAATATCGTCTGGTGCAGCTTTGCATAACGTTCGCGAACGTTGCATGATAAAAATTTAGTGCATTTCAAGGAAATATTGAAACTCAAGGGAATCGAAGATTTATAATGACATTTAGACCAGGCACTCTAGTGACACAGGCCTAAAGAACTGTCTACTGTTTTTATATGTGAATATCAGTGCCATCTTTTCTATTAAATTCCAATATGCCCTGGCCCACATATCTTCTAACTAACAAGTAATGTTCTTCAGCTTCTGGGTCAGTGACCAGTAACAGGGCATGTACTTCAGCTTCCGGACTCAATCAGGATTTTGGTGTTTCCCTGAGCCATTGAGTAGAAGCTGAGATGGCCCCTTGTTTCGCTTCTGGACATAAATGTAGCTTCACTGTGCACATGTTTGGTTGAGCTCACTCTCCTTTTGCTTGCAAAACAAAACAACAACAACAACAACAACAACAAAACAAAAATCTTCAAATTGTTTGTCAATGCAACCAGGTTTTCTATAATTTGGGAGTAAAAATGTGTAATTTTCAAAAGTTGCTAACTTTAATTTTTTGAAAACTTTTTTCATCATTCAACTATTTATAGTTAAAATGTTGAGAAGAGATTCTGGAGCTGAAGAAAATGTGCACAGATGGTACTTCTCCCCCGTATATCACATGTGCAGTTTTTACTCTTCTTTGACTAAATAAATCAAAAGTAATGTTGGTAGCAGTTCCTGCGAGCAGGTCCAAGAGTGAAGCATACCAATGTAAACATATTGTGTTGAGTTTTTGTTGTGCTGATAATATTAAATTTCAGTTATGGTTTCTCTCACTTATACATTTTTCCTTCAAAAATGTATCAGTGAAGTTTGACTGTATTAGTTGTTGCACTAGTGCCTTGGAAGACGTATTGTGTGTGTATGCTGCAGACTTTCCGTGTGGCTGCTGGCCTCCGGGGAGCCACCCTGCGCCATCGCATGGGCCCCAGTCCACACAGCTGGTTCACACAGTTCGTGGATTTCTTTGACGTCATTGACTACCCCATTGCAGGGTAAGCAACTCGCACTTCGAAATGCTTTGCTTGGTAGAAGGAACATTGTAATGAGCTCACTCAAATGAAAGTGGGAGTGACTAATTTTGATAGAGTGGTAAGTACATAGAAACGTTTGGAACATCAGGGCCAAACAGTTAACTTGAAGGTAAATACAATTGACTAGTAGATAGTTACTGTAGAACATCCTCCAGGATTGGCTATGGAACCATTCTTCAAAGGTAAACCATGGTGTGCAAAAAGCTTTCTTGAATGAACCAGATGAGATTTATTCAGTCAAATTCAATTCCATTCCGTTCAATGTGTTTGCAATGTGTGTGTAAAACCACCAGGATGTGTATATGTACACATCCCGGTTGCTTTGTAAAATAAAAATAAAATGTTAATTAACAAGTAAGTCTGAACTTTTATATTGCCAAATCACAGAGAAGTTACAGGAAGTGTGGCATGCTCCTCTGCAGGTATGATCCACCAGGGGTGATCACAGAGCTACAGCTGCATCTGTGGGGCTGTGCAGTGGACTACCGGCCTCTGCACCTTCCCCTGCGGTCCCTCATCACCATGGGTTCCTTTAGTGTAGCCAGCAACATTGCTGCACACACCAGTACCTCCACATTGCGCTTCATTGCTGAGGAAGCTGCACTTTTCCTGTCTGACCAGGCCCAAGAGGATCGACCAGTGGATCTGCGCAAGGATTACGTGTGTGTGGTGGACTTGGGCCTGTTTGAGCTGTCTCTGCGGCTCTGCAGTCAGCAGGCCTCTGGAGGTGAGTGCAATTGGCTTGCATTTGTTATGGTAGAAACCATTGCACCATTGAGTGCCTGTCTGCCATTAGTGCTCCTACCTCAAATTCCAATTACACTATTCACCATGCTAATGTTAATGCATAATTGAAACATTTATTTCAAATTATCTATGTGAGACAATACATAATATAGATTATTGATTCATGCTTTTGTTATTACAACGTAGTAGAAATGTTCAGTTTCTTCAAAAATATACATATTTATATTTGCCTCACAGCATCTGAATAAATGAAAATCATTTAACATATGAATTTAATTTATGTGAAATAAATTATTTTAATACTTTGCCTAATGGTACCACAGTTCCTGACCCTTTCCTTGGAGATTTGTAATCAGCAGTCTTTGCTTTTACAAAAACATATGAAAGGGTCCCATAGCACTGCTATCACTCAAAAAGCAAAACGGATGTCTCGCAAGTGAGAGTGCTCCAAGACTAGAATCAGTGATTCTAGGAGGAACTAGTTTCCAAAAGGTACCAAATCCACAATTTTCGAAAATTGAACTATAAATGGCAGCATTTTGTCAGTGTCAGAATCTAAATGCAATATCATTTTTCACAAAAACTTCCAAATTCCATTCATAGAGATCATCAAAATTCTCGTTTCATGGCAAAACGTACCAAATCACCTTCCTCTACAAAACGTACCAAATCCTCCACCAATCCATATGGCTGAGGTTCCGTTACGTCACAAACACATCCAGCCAATAGAGTGACTCAATACGGCCATGTGCTGGTTATGTGACTCCATTGTAGTTTTAGAAGCTCCTGCTTTGAAATCAGTGGTGTGAAGTGCAGTGTGATTTTGGGTGTAGTTTGGTGTTTTTGGATTTATTATCTGGTATAAGTGTGAGTTAATTGTTAAAATGGATTCTGATGTATCGATGAATATGTCGAAGCCAATTACTGGTTAGCTGAGGAAAAAAAATACAGTGGATATGTGGAAGAAATCTTCGAAACAAGAGAAACAAACTTTCTGCAAATACGAAACCAATTATCTCCTGTAATCATAATGATAACTTTTGCAAAGTGATAGTATAACTGAAGATGATATTATTCATGAAAACAAATGATACTGGGATAATTCAGATGCTGTGAGCCAAAGAAATATTTAATGGGATATATTAATGTTTACCCTCCAAAAAGAAAAAGACCTAATCAAGGTAACAAGGTATCTGGAAGCAAAAATAAAACAATTAGCTACAGCATCCAAACCGCGCCAAAGCATTTTTTCAGGATCTGAATAAGTTCCCAGAAAAGTCTGCGACAATTAACTTTGGTATGATGCAAAATCAACCTTTACGTAAAACACAGATTAGTAAGGCACACTATTCATGTCAGTTGTGGTATTATGCTTTAGGAATTGTTATCCATAATGACAAGGAAATAATTTCACCTGAAACTATGTACTTTTACAGGTAGCTTGAAAGTGAAGGGGGCAGGGGTCCTAATGAAATCAGTTCATCCCTATGGCACTTTTTCAAATAGTTTCTGAAGCCATATTGTAAAGCAAATAAAATTAAGCGAGTACATTTATTTTGTGAAAGTTGTGCATCCAAAATCAAGAATTACTGTGTTTTATTTATGTGTGATTGGTTCACAAAATGGTTATGGAATTGTAGAAAAAAATTGAGAAGGCTTGAAAATGTTATGATCCCAGAGGAGTATGACAGTTTATCAGACTGTAGGGAGTGTGTGCTGTCTTAATTCTGACTTTCAGTGGGTTAATTGGTTGGAGCTATCTCAAGCATCAGTTCCAAAACCCAAAACATTTAAAATTAGTAATGCTAAAAGATTGACAATGCATCCCACATTAGTACTGGTTGGTTTACATTCTGGATATGTAGTGATTCCAGTACGCCAGCCCAAAATGCTGTGAAAGGGCATTTGATTCGTTTGTATATTAAGTAAATTAAAAGAAATTGCAAATTGTTGGCATGTCCAGCCAGCAACACAAATGATTTGTTTATCTTTATACCTTCTGCTGTGGGGTATGAAATAAATCAGATACCTTTCATAAAACTGCAGTAGAAGAAACTGTAGGGAATGAAGATTCTCAGTCTGATAATATTGATGTCTATTATGACGAATGAGAATATTATTTTAGTAATGTTAACATTAATTAATTTTTGAATTATAAATAATTTAAACTTGTTTGAAAGAAGAGGCTAATTGGAAAAATGATTAAAACAGCAGTCTTAGTTATTGTACAAGGTTTTACTCTTCTTTAATATTATTGTTGTAATATTTTGATTCTACTATTAGGAAACCAAATAATTGAAAAAATTTCTAAAAGTGTACTTTGGGTAGCGGTAGATGGCAGCTGATAACAGGTCAAGACCGTAAAGCCAGTCCACACCAAGGAAATTAGAAAACTTACTATGAGAAAGTCTGTGCTTTTCTGTAGAGCGACTGGTTATCTCATGTGATGTCTGTAAGTATTGTTCACTTGGAGGCCTCTCTCACTTTGGTCTATCCATTCCCTTTTCTGCACTGACCTTTTTCGTTCTTCCTTTGTGGATCTGTGCTCTTGAGGCTTTTTGATTTTGATCTTTCATTTTTGATCTGATAAGGTGTGTATAATTTAATCTGTTTTATTAATTTTAATAAAAGTTGCTGATAGTTTCTACTTTGCTTGGCATTTGTTAATTTTGTTTGTGAATGTATGAAGAAGGAAAATAGATGATGTTTGTGCAGTTTATTTGTCTGAGAGCTGTGTTACTGTGTTGCAGGGACTAATGCTGTTCCGAGGGTCGACCTCCGCGCTTCCAACAATGTGCTGCATGTGAGGACGTGTGCAGACTCTGGGAAGGCTCTCACAGAGTTGCTGACCTATTTTGCCTCTGATGGAGATCTGAAACCTGCTGCTGAGGAAGGTAAACTTATCATTTTATGAAAGTTAACAGGCCTTTTAAATCACTATTTTTTTTTTGTGACAATTTGACTATTCATCTCTAATTCATGAATATTTAGCATGAAAAGACGAGGCTTACCAACTCCATATTCCACACACACGTGCGCGTGTTGGTCCATGTTCTGATGGGGGGATGCAGAGAGAACTAAGTGTTTCTTTCTTCCACCAGTCATTTCTTTTCTCTTGATTGTTCATTCTCGTTCTTTTATAAGATCCTGTTTCTTCTGTTCTTCTTCTATTTCACTGACTTCCTCTGTATGCTGAACACCATCAATGTGTTTGCCGTGCATGGCGACCCGTGTCCGAGGGAATGTGTGTTCTGGCGATTCAGGAATCTGTTTGTTTCCCCACTACTCACCTTGTGCTATGTTCTGCTTTGCACTTAGGAATACGTTGTTTACATATTTTGGGGAACATTCTTTGTAGGTTTCAATACACTTGCTTTGGCTTCGGACTCTTCTAGATGGGTAGTCCCAGGCCGTCAGAACTGGTTCGAAAAAGCTTGTTATCAAGTCCTTGACTAGTTAAAACCGAAACATGCACTGAGCGAGCATCCAGCCCCCCTGGCAATGCTCAGGAGGTCTCGGCTTTGAAGGTCCTGTCGGGGAGGAAGCTCGCACATTCGGTTCCCAATGTTGGAGGAAAAAAGACAAAACTTAATCCCCTTAACTTAATTCGTTTGACATTCACAAAAATCTCTATTGGCTCCTTGGGCAAGGTTTCTTAACCAATTTCTTTAACATCATGACCTTTTTCTTAGTGGAATTACTTACAAAGATTTAATTATGATTATTCCAGTGTGTAAAGGCTTTTCATATAACTTGTCCATTCTTTTTTTTTTTTTTTTTACTTTTTATATGGTCCAAATATTTTCTGTAAATTTTTGCTCAAATGTAGTAAAGAATGATAAAAAAAATTCAGGAGAACTCTCCCTTTTATCAAAAATTGCAAAAAATTACCATTAGAAAAGTACAATATTGGTAATTGGATTTTTTGCTTAAACGAAATCTGTTCTAAACCTGACAACACTTGTTTAAAAATTACAACAATAAATAAGCTCATGTTCGTTGTTTAGAAACAATGAGTTGTTTGTATGTAATTTTAGCTTAATGCAATTTTTTAAAAAATCTCAAAATTAAATATTTTTTTTCCATGTATGGAGATAAAGAAATTATATTGATCACATTTTTGTTGAACTTCCAAATTATCAAATATTGCAAAAATTAAAAATAATGTGAGATAGTATGTGCAATTAATTTACTCTAAAATGACTTCATCAAGAGATGAAGACTTGATTAAGAGTTTGTGAACATTCAGATTTATTAAACATAATATTGATTTCAAACAAGATCAAACAATTATTTTAATATACCTTTCAATGGTAATACCATTTCTGTGCATTTCTGATTTGGTTATGTCATTTTAGTATTCACAAGGCTTGTATTGAAAATGTCCAACACAATTTTTTGTTATTTATCATATAAATTAAGAATGCCAAATCCATCTCATCTATTTTTCCTTAATTTAAAATCTTATTGAAAAATTTATAAATACAAGCATCTGCATAAATTAAACTGTACAAGTTAAACTGTCCAAAATGGCAAACGTTGTTTATTTCTAATAAACTTGTATTTAACCGAGGAATAATGGCCAGTTCAAGATTCCTCTCATAGAACATCTTATGTCTTTGGACTTCTGTCACAAGGCTTGCTAGACTTTGTAAACTGCAAGTTTTCGTTCTCTAAGTTCTACCATATTTGGATCTTTAAAACATCTTGCTAAAAGTATATACCTTAATGACTATTAATTATTCTTTATATTTTGTAACTCCAAAAATTTTCAATCGAATGAATACGCTTATATTGTATCATTTTTGGTATTATTTAGGGTTTATGTCTGCCTGTTAAAAATATATCAATCAATTAATCCACTTCTATGAAGGATATTTAAAAATCAAATGATAAGTTTTGATTTATTGAAATTACTTTCTTACTCTTCTATAAAATTTAGAAGGATTCCTGTGTGAATGATTGTAGATAATGTTAATTATTTTGCATCAATGCCATCAGATCTGTTGAGAAGGTTATTTGTTTATTTATTGTTTAATGACAGCAATCAAAGATGATTTGCATATGTCATGTGACATCTGTAAATGAATCACGTCATGCACATCCACATTTGAATTGAGTTGTAACTCTGTCATAATTGCTTATCTGCTTTATTTGTTGCACAAAGGGTTCTCCTTTCATCTGGATTTCACACCATTCAGTCTCTCCTTGCAGAAAATAAGATTAAATGAAAGAACGAAACAATGAATGAACAAACGAGCTATCATCATTGATAATAATTGACTTAAGTGAATTGAGAAGGGTTTGTATTTGTGCACAGGCTCTGGCAGTCAGTCACAGAACAGCTCTGCTGGGGAAGTGGATGGCTCAGGTGGCACAGATGTGCTGATGTCTGTGGGTAACGACAACGAGCGCAATGGCAATAGTCTCTCCCAGTCACAGGTTGCGCATGTGCACACTATGATGGAAGAAGCCATGAAGGAGTCGAGCGTCACCTCCCACAGAGCAGGTGAGGCATGTGTTTGTCTCTAATCAGATGCCCAAGCAAAGTGTACTTGGTGAATAATGTTAAAAATCTTATAATTCACACATTATGTGCAATAGTATATAAAATGGTCATCATCACATACTGCAGGATACAAGGCTTGAGGCCAATTCATGTGTAATCACAAGCTGCCCATGGAAAAAAGTGAATTTAGATGATAGTTCCAAAGTGTGATTGATTTAACCTCTTAAAAATTTCATAGAAATTTGAAAGCCTGTGACCATTTCTCAATTATTGTGTGTTCTGGGGAATTGAGATTTGACATAATTATTAATAATAAAATTCATTAAACTATTTTTGAAGTTATTTATTTTGCAGTAAAATAAACAATGAAGTCTTCTTTTTACAGTTTTGTCCAACTTGTATTCGAGAATGTACTAAAATGGAAAATACCATAGAAAATGTAGTTGTTTCTTTTCATGTACTCTGTCTAAATATGCACCTTCATCTCAAAATCAATTTTTTCTGTTGATTAAGGAAAACAAACATAAGATAAAGCTAAAATGGCATCCGAGTAGTTCTTTTGGATCATAGAACAGCAACCTTCAGACAATGCATCTTTGTAAAGGAATTATTGTCATTTTTTAAAAATAATTTATGATATCATGTGTAACCAACATCGTGAATTTGAAGGTTAAAATGCCAATTTTTGATGCAGTAATCTGGCAACAGAGCTTTGAGAAGTCATTGTTCGTTGGGACAGAGGATAACATACACTGCTTTGAAATGTATTATTCTTATGGTCCTTAGTAGTGATCATACAGATAAATTCCTCTAGATTTGTAGTTGGTGAGGAAAGTTGTGAGAACAATTCAGATGTGTTTGAGTTGTTGCCCTAGTGAAAATTCTTGATGCCCAGTGTTGAAGGCTTGTGTGGTGTTGCAGGTCCCACTAGGGCTTCGCGCAACAAACGCGGAGTAGAGGTGTTCTTCTTTCCGGATGAAGCTAATGTGCTGGCATCAAAGGCCTTGGCTGACTCTGAGCTCTTCCAGAAGGAGGAGACTGAGGAAAATGAGGACAGCTGGGAGGAGGACTTCTGCATCCTTGACAAGGAGACAGGCTCTGGCTTTCTGGTACGGAGGACAGGGATTGTAGGAGAGCTCTTCCAGAAGGAGGAGAATGAGGACAGCTGGGAGGAGGACTTCTGCTTTCTCGACAGGGAGGAAGGGTTGGAGTGTTTGGTAAGGACAGGGATTGTAGGAGAGCTCTTCCAGAAGGAGGAGGACGAGGACAGCTGGGAGGAGGACTTCTGCTTTCTCGACAGGGAGGAAGGGTTGGAGTGTTTGGTAAGGACAGGGATTGTAGGAGAGCTCTTCCAGAAGGAGGAGGACGAGGACAGCTGGGAGGAAGATTGCTGCATCCTTGACATGTATTGTTATTGAATTATTGTAATACTTCACTCACTTGTGTATGGTATGTATTAGATGTTTTGTTCCCCAGGTATCATGAATTCAATTGTTGAAATGTAGTGCTGAATATTTAATTGAATATTACAAAAATATTGCACTCTTTTTAAGAAAGTAAGTTAAGTTTACCATTAAGAATTGTACCTGTTGCACAGGTTTATGAAAAGAGTTGAGCGGTTAAGAAAAGGGTTTCACTTTCAGGGGGCATGATAATGTGCCGAAGCTATCTGCTAATCAGTGCTCTTGTTCAATGTATTCCTTTTTTACATTTTTGTCCCCTGATCGTAGATCTCCTTTCCTTCGGGCTGCGACTATTTTCCCCAGATCAGACTGCAGTGATACCGACTCACTTCCCCAATCCTCACTATGAAGTTGTTTGTGAGCCCATTTTAGTATTGTGGATACTACTTCTACTACTACTACTACAGACGACTACAACGAAGAAGACCACCACCACCGCCACCAATAATAATAATAATAATAAAAATAATAATAATAATAATAATAATAATAATAATAATAATAATAATAATAGTAATAATAACGATGGTAATGTAATAATAATGATAATAATAACGTAATAATATATCCTGATTAAGCAAAGCTAATGACCCCATTATGCTTAGTGTGATTTAGAGGAAGGGACCCTGGCTGCACCTAGATTGTGCTCTTGCTGCACCCTGAAAGCAAGGCGAAGTCTCCCATTCCTATACTTGTACGCAATGGGGAAGGGAAGGATTGCGGTACAAGGGAATGCACCACCATGCAGGGGAGGGTCCACACTGCTAAGCCCACATTGCACCTGAGACAGAATTGGTATCCACAACAGGCAAGAGCTCTTGCGCTAATCCCTTTTGTGATGTTGTTTGCAGCCACGCAACAGTTTGCCGGAGGTGCGGCTCCTGACCAGCGAACCAGTGCGGCTGATTGACAATCACTTTGCGGTGCCGCTGGGGAAGACAGATCTGTTGCGAGCCCCCAAGGGGTACCCAGCTGCAGTTCTGCGCTACACTTTACGTGAAATGACTGTCATCTGGCACATGTATGGGGGCCATGACTTTGGTCCAGCCCCAGGCCCCGGAACAGCTGCGGGTGCGGACGAGCAGAGGGTACCAGAGTGGTAAGCTGTTCTGCCTTTCAAGTCATGTCATTTCTTTTGTACATGAATTTAATTTCAGTTGTAAGTTTTTCAATTTGATGAAAGTTTATATTGTGGTTTAATTTCATCATGTTTAATGTTCTAAGTGCGTGCAACAATTTGAGCAAAATCTGGGAGAACCTTACTTATTTCAATAGATTTCATACTATTTGTGTGATACATGTTGTCATAGAAAATACACTGATCTTAGCCAACCAATGTTTTTGCTTGTTGCTTATTCATTAAGAAGGTGACTGCTACTCGATGCATATATCTTTCTTGCTAGTGTTTGTGTTGTTAAAGACATGAGAAAGTGCCCTGTGATCTTGTGCTTCCCATGATCCTTGTTTTGCTGTCATAGGTATTCTGTACAAAGTCATTTCATAGCTTCTATTGAATGAGATGGCAAAGTAACATCACTAGATAGCAAATATTTGTCGTTTCAGAAATTATTCCTGTAATAAATATGCAGAATAAAATTTTAGAGAGAGAAAATGCATTGGAATAGAGGTGAAGTCTTGTTTGTAATGTAAATTGTGATTCAAATGACATGCAACAATGTAGTCTGATTTGTTTTCAAAACGTTTAGTGAACACTCCAGTGAATTTGTGCACTCTCGTTTCAACACTGATTAAAAATAGGCTCACAAAAGTCTGTGGATTCAGAATTTTTTATTTAATTTAATTTTTTTAATGACACTTACGTTTGGTGTATTGAGCAATTGAGATGGTTTGAATCAGCATGTAAAATGTATACATGTTGTAATGGAGGCTTTGGCTGAGTGTGTAGTGCCTGCAATGTGACATGGTTTGATGTGTTGCAGCAAAAGCTGCCCTTCTTCTCCTCCCTTCAGCAGCCCACGCAGCTCTCCATCCACTGGTCTCCGGCCGCGAGGCAGCGTCTCCTTCTCCAAGTCCACCCCCACAGAGGTGAGTTTGCTCCTGAAGACACTCAAGTTGTGTTTAACACAGACGATGACAGAAAATGGACAGAAAATGTAATTTATTTATTTGTTTATTAATTTCAAGTTCTACGTACTATCTATCTACTTTTACATTATTAATATCACTAGTGCTACAACATTTACAACTACTTTCTCACATTATTTGTATTAGTAGTATAAAATTATAATAGTACTTGAAACACTAAAGTGTCCCTAACCCACAAAAATAGTAGCCCATGCTGAGATGTGAACTTTGATACAAGTTTATCAAGTAGTTATCATTACCAATTGCCTGAGTTGGCGTTATGACCTTCCCGACGCTTTAGAAAGATTGCTTCAAAAGAAAAGAAAGAACATTTGCATCCCTTGCCCCATCCTCTCTCCTTACACACACACACACACTTACACTGGCATGCACTACACTACCACATATCCTGGAAGACCGGTCGGGAGCTTAGAGCTTGTCCCGGCTGGGGCGGTGCCCTCCTGGTGGGAGAGTCCTGGTTAGGTGCAAACCCCACTAGCCGACGGTAGGTCGGCGCCGGATCTCGCCATCCAGGGAGGAAGATCACTGTCATCGCCCGAGAAAAGAACATGCACTACACTAATGGGAGCAAATGGACCAAAGCAGTTGACGTGCCCGGAAACACGAAAAAATCAATCAATCAAAATAGCTGCAATATAATATCAACACTATAACTGACAAAAACTTAATAAAAATGCTGTGTTTGCAATATTTTGTTCATAAAATCAGTATTCTTAAAAGATCAGAGCTTATAATTTTCACTGAACATTATTATTAGTGATTTTTTTTCTTTCTTTTTTTTTTAACATTTGTTGTGTCAGCTCACGACGCAACGCGTCTCCTAACCCCGTCTTGGGTGTTGAGCGCTATTGGAGTAATCCTCCGTTACTTTCTACGTATAATTTGGAGTAATCCTCCGATACTGTAGATATTTACTATAGATGTTTCTGTCCGTCACGTCTCGTCGTAGTCTGTTGTCAAGAGGACCGCCAGGTAGCATCTCCGCGTATGCGCCTCCTTCTACGCGCTCCTGCGCCTCCTACTACACAGTGGCCAGAATTGGGAAGGAATAAGGATAGGGGCAGGGTGTAGGACACTTCAGACGGGTTTGGACTAGCCCTTGTGAAGCAGCCAAACTCGTTTTGTAGGAACAAATTTCACATGAGATTCGACGGGAATCGAACCCGGATCTCCTTGGTGAAAGGCGAGCGACTTTGCTCTGTGCTACGAGAAGGCCATTGAATTGAATTTGTTTTGTCCCATTGTAGCTCGACACTTGTTTTTAACTCTTTTGAGTTTACAAAATAAAGGACACATTTATGTGGACTGAATTGTCTGTCCCCCTTTATTATTTTAAAATGTTTGTACTTAAATAAGCGAGATGTTGGGTATATATATGAAAAGATACCATTTGAGTCAGCTGCTGTGACAGATTTTGGCGTGGATTTTGTCATCCACTCAAAAAGTTCAACCCGAAGAAGATGAGAATGAATATGCTGCTCTTAGAGGAGATCTGTTTTCAACTCCAATAGCATAGTTATCAAATCTATTTAATTTTTATTTATGTGCTGCAACTAATGATAAATTTGTATATTTTCTTAATTCTTTTTAGAAAATTTGCAATTTTGTTTAATAAATTTTTGAGTCCCCTTCAGCTCTAAGGCCCCAAGCTGTAGCTTTTTTAGCTTAATGCTAAATCAGCCACTTCCTCTATGATAAAAACTCGGGCTGATGCCACAAAATTCTTAGAACAACAGTGCTGCAAGAGAGGAATACAGACAAAATGTAGTGTGTTAATTATGATTAAATAAGATGCTCTAAAAACGTAATGAAAATATCGCTATTTCATTGTGTTCCGGGTACGTGTATTCTCCCATTGACTGGAACAAAATCGAATTTATACTAAATTAGGGTGTACATGTAAAGACAAGTAAAATGCAAACATGAGACAAAAAAAATCTCATGTTTGAGAAAAACCATTCCAATTTTGATTATTCTGTTTGTTTTGAAGAAAAACGTTAATATTAAATGATAATATAAAACATGTATTCCCAAGAATAAAAATAAATAACCCAAAACAGTTTCACGTTGCTAGTGAAGCCATAAACAAGTACAAAGCTTACAAGCCGGGTTAATTCAATAAAATATCACATTGCGAAACATTGCAACGAACTTCACAGATAGTTTGGTCAACAAAATCATCGCTGTCCGACCACAGTGCTCTCGTCAAAAGGCTTCAGTTTCTAAGGACAATGTCATTTCCATATATTCTAATGCCCTTGGCTGTGAGTTGCCACGCACTTGCGCTACTTCACACTTACTTCAAGCTTTAACTAGAGGTCGACTAGGAACAGTGGTTGCCATGGAATTTACGCTGCCCTTGCTCTCAACTTACACTACGCTTCCGTTACTCCACATTTATTAGTCAAGATTTTGGCTCCTTCTAGCTTAGCTTATGCCAGAAGTAAATTTTACTCAGTGTTTATCAGTAAAGTGAGTTAATTTCACTCGTATGGTATGGTATGGTATGGTATGGTATAGTATAGTATGGTACGGTAGGGGAAAGTAAAAGTATTTGACCTGTGAAGCTACACTTTTACACAAGTTCTTTGGCAACTTGCCAGACTTAATTATTTAACTCTCACAATAAATAAATCAAATTATACTAAAATAATGAAGTATAATTAATTAATAATAATTAACTTTGAGTTTTTATTGAATAATTGTTTATTTAAATTATCTAGCAAATGAAATTCACATCTTTATCTTTATAAAGGTAAAAATAAAAAAAAGATAAAGGTAAAGAAGTCAATACCTTCAATTGTGTTTCAGAATTCATGTAAGTCATTCCAGTTAATGCATCTTAGAGGGTCTACCTGTTTTCCCCTCAATTGGAAGAAGTAGTAACCTCCTGAATGAGACACCTATTTAGTGTAAGCAAATGATCACATCCCTCCCATACTGCTTGTTTCCATTATTTCTATTGAAGTTTTCTCTGTCAATTTGTTTTAGATTCCTGTAGATCCAAGCATTTGCATTTGCAATTGTTTCAGGTGCACTTTGCATACCACTACCCTGCTCCCCACAGCCCTCGAGCCAACTCCCCACAGCAGCCACTGCCACAGCAGCCAGCGCAGGTGCCGCTCTCGTGGCAGGCTCGAGGTGGTCCTGGCCGCCAGCACGACGTGCTCATGGAGCTGCAGCTCAACAAGGTGAGAAGAGAAGGAAAGCCATCCTCTCAAGAATTTGGCTGCTGAGGTCTACGTCTCTCCATATGGCTCAGTCTAATTACTGAAAAATTCTCATTAACATGTACTTGCTTAACATAAATTTTGCCCTCACTGAACAAAATTTGAGTTCTGGGAAGGAAACTAATATGGATTTATAATAATCAGTATATATCGATTTATAATAATCGGATTTATAATAATCAGTCATCACAGTACTAATGTCACTTTTTTTCTGCATTTCAAAACATGCTTGATCAATTTTTCACGTTATATTGTAATAATTACAATTTTTTGTGGGTATGTTTGTATTCGATCATATCAAATGACCTAACTTTTAGATTAGTGATGCAGCTGTACTACTTGGGCTTTGAAAATAACACTTCGCTTTTCAGTTTTCCTCATCTCTCAAAAAAAAGCTTATTTTTAAAGTTGATCCTTGGCTGTGATTGTTATTTTTATTGAAATTAGAACATATTTAATAGTTCAATTGCTGAATTCTTATATTCGTATAATGTACATTACTTTGTTTTCTTTCCTTTAAAAATCTCTCTTTTTCTTCTTCTTTTTCCTTCTTTCTTTTTGTTTGTTTTTTCTTTTCTTTCCTTCCTTCTTTCCTTTTCTTTTTCTTTCTTCCCCTTCTATTACATTTGATCTTTTATGATGCTATCAGAATATATTATAAAATTTCAGTGTGTATCGTGCGATTCTGTCATGATTGAAGATTTTAAAAAAATATTTACTGTAGGTATGGTAGTTTAATTGTAATTGGAAAATAATCACTAGGAGATGGTATATGCAACCATATTTTTTAAAATAAATAATAATTGTATTATTTTCTTATCTGGTATTTTATCAGTCAATTTCATTACATGATTAAATCTTGTTCTGCAGCTACTTTGAATAGAATTGTCTTTGACATTTCTATTTATGTAACTTAAATATTAGATTCATATATTATTTTCACTATATTAATTCGTTTTTCAGTTGTTAGTTCATATTTTACTTCAGATTTGAAACATTTGTAATCCTTATAAATGTATGTATTTGGGTTCATGTAGTGCCATATAAATTCTACCCCTGGGTTGTCTATTAATGTGCTGGTTAAGTGGGGTAATACTGTTACCTAATTCTTTGGAGATTTCCTTTTCTGTTCCTCAATGTAATATGTACCTGATTATAAACATTTTTTCTGATATGTCATTTATGTTTAAACTATTAGTTTATTCTCAAAATAATTATTTAGATATTTATGCAGTTCCAATTATAATTATTACTAGGGAACGGAATTTATTGTAATAAAAAATGCAAAATATGTACATATATATGTACTTGTTTTTTCCAAAACATGTCAGAAAAAATAGAAAATATGTAAAATAAAAATTGATTGTTGTGTTTAAAATTGTATTCTATAAGCATTTTCCGACCATGGAACGTCGCTAATCTTTTCTTAACAAGTATTCAGAGTGACTGAAAGTAGGTTCTATCTCTGCTAAAGTAATGATACATTAGACTTCACCACATATAAGATTTTTTTAAAAATATAAAATACATTCATAGTATATATTACAATGTTTAAGAGGAGCCGGTGTACAAGTGAATAGTAGTACCGTATAGCGAGTGATGGATCCTGCGGGGGGGGGGGTGCATATACTCCTCCCTGTGACAATTTTCTCCCCAATGTGACAATTTTCTGGAAAAATGTTTGTAAAGTTTTCGATCAAGTGACGAATTTGCTATTTGAAACATGAGCAAGCACATGACTGAAATTACTTTCATTCATAATAATCCACTCATCCTTGACTTGCAAGTACGCAGTAATCCAGGAGGGAGGGAGGTAAGTTTGACAAATCATGGTGAAAATATGGTGGTAATAAAAGCAATACATTTAATTTGTAAGAAAGATGATTTCGTAACAAATACAGTAAAACCCCGCTTTTACGTTCCCGCAATTTACGTTTTCCCGGCATTTACAACATTTCTTGTCGGTCCCATCAGTTTTCGTATATTCATCATGTTATAAATACCCCCCATTTACGTTAGTATAATTTCAGTTTTCCCGCAATATACAACAGTTTGCTTGCCACAACACAAGCCGTTTTTCCGATTTCCGGTCTCGCAAGGAGCGCGATTTTTTCACGTCGCGTCGTTCTGGGTGGCGTCGGTCTGAGGGAGACTTAGGCCATTCAGTACTGCGTTCATTGTGGCTTGTGATAGTGCGAAAATGATAGTAATTTTAAGTAAATTGTGGGTGGAATTGTGCGAAAACTTCGAGCTGTAGAAGGGGAGTACAATGGACAAGAAAGATAGAAGAAGTTTTTCTATTGAACAGAAAATGGAGATTTTGAAGAAAGTGGACGCTTTTTCAGGACCACGTGTTGTGTTGGCGAAGCAGTTGGAAATTTCTATTTCAACTCTAAATACAATCGTGAAGTGTCGAAAAATAATCGAACAGAGTGCAAAGGAGTGCGGACAACAATCTAAAAAGAGAAAGTACGTGAAATACTCAAAATATGAGAAACTGGAAGAGATTTTAAAAACTGGTTCGAGACAACAAGGGCATCCAATATACCAATTAATGGTACAATTTTGAGGCAAAAGGCTAAAAACGTGGCAGATATGCTAGGAATAGACGATTTTGTTGCATCCAATGGTTGGATTGATCGTTTTAAGAAACGGTACAATGTTGTATATAGGGCAATTTGTGGAGAATCGAATAGTGTTGATAAAAGTATTGTTTCTTCCTGGAAAGACTCCACCCTTCATGAATTAATTAGTGAATATGATGCAAGAGATA
Source organism: Teleogryllus oceanicus (assembly GCA_964035755.1). Taxonomy (NCBI): domain Eukaryota; kingdom Metazoa; phylum Arthropoda; class Insecta; order Orthoptera; family Gryllidae; genus Teleogryllus; species Teleogryllus oceanicus. The sequence goes on from CAXIVR010000010.1 coordinate 60,132,071, forward strand.
TTTTCAATATCGATGAAACCGGGTTATTTTTAATCTTCTGCCGAATAAAACGTTTGCGATGAAAAATGAACCATGCCATGGGGGCAAACATAGTAAAGTTCGACTCACGGTAATGTTGGGGACAAACGCAAATGGAACGGAAACCTTGCGTCCGTTTGTTATTGGCAAAGCAAAAAAGCCACGTTGCTTTAAAAACATAAGAACATTGCCAACATCGTATGCCTCAAAAAAAAAAAAAAAAAAGCATGGATGACTTCAGAGTTATTTACTCAGCAAGTTCATGCTCTTGATGCTAAAATGGGAGCACAAAATAGAAAAATCCTTCTATTTATAGATCAATGCCCAGCACATCCCAAAACGTTGAATTTAAAAAACATAAGAATGGAGTTTTTCCCAGCCAAATGCACAAGTGTACTGCAGCCTTTGGATTTGGGCATCATTAATAATTTCAAAGTGCACTATCGTAGAAATTTAGTCCAGAAATATTTAAGGTACATTGAATGTGGTAAGGATGCAGCAGAAATGAAGATTTCGATATTAGATGCCTTGCATTTTATTGCAAAATCATGGAGGGAAGTAAAGGAGTCTACTATTGCTAACTGTTTTAAGAAAGCTGGTTCCTGGCAGATACAGAAGAGGCCGTGGAAGATGCTTCTGATTTTGAGTGTGAGGGCTGGACAAGTATTAAGTCTCAAACTTCATTTGAAGAGTTTGGCAATATGTTCGTACTGCTGATAACAATCATCATTAGAAGTATTGTTCAAGATTATCTTCAAAACAATGCTGTTGGTGAAGATGCTGATGGAAGTGAAGATGACAGTTACGATTATGATCAACCTCCTCCCACGAGTGCACAAGCATTTGCAGCCCTAGAAAAATAAAAAATACCTCTCTGCTGCAGATGGTGGTGATACTACTTTTGATAAAGTGTATGAACTAGATTCTCAAATTCAATCAGTCCAAGCTAAAAGAAGAAAACAAACCAAAATATCTGATTTCTTTTTGTCTTTATAATCTTATTTGTGTATAATACTGAATATTATAATTCTTATTGGTCTTTTAGTATTTAAATACAATTTATTTATAGTTTTGAAGAGAAAAAATCATTTCCCCTTATTTACATTTCCCGCAATTTACACCATTTTTCCTATGGTCCCATGAAAAGTGTAAAAGTGGGGTTTTACTGTATTGCAAATGTGCATCTGAAATGTTCCGTTTCGACATATCGATGTATAAAGATAATAAAATGTAGCAAAATGTGTAAGAATTGTGACGTAATAGATAAAATATGTAAAAATATGTTAAATAAAAATAGTTCTAATTAGTTCACAATGTCTTGTAAACTAAAAAATATGATTGTATACAGGTATCTAGTTCCTGTAAAAACATGTAATTACATGGAAATCCGTACCCTAATTATCACTAAAGCAGTTTACATTTATGTTAGTGCATTGGAATCAACTAATATTAGTGCTTAGTATTAATGTATTATGACATAATAGGTCTTGCACTGTCGGATTTGGTGGTTACAAAATAAATTCCTTTATTATAGTCTAACTAAGGAGTAAGTCTTCTTCAGGTGCAGTCTTTGATGGTAATGGATTTACTATTATTTTCTGGACATTCCATCTGTCATGTCATTATGTCTTCCTCTTCCAACTCTATCCCACGGTCTTTGAATTCTTCACACTCTGGATATTCCCATCTGCTTCATGAAAGTTATTACTTTGTGATTACTCAATTTTGTGAACAAAAAGTTATTTCTTCTGACTATTTGTTGGTTACAACATTTTCTTTCAGAGTGAAATATGCTTTCAAAATCTCTTCCTTTTAGTGTGGGTATGTGTGTTTAGGTGCGCTTCCAGCATGAGGTGTATCCTGAGAGTGCCTACGAGGCCTCGCGCCAGGTGTTGCTGGTGAGTGATGTGGAGCTGAGGGATCGTTTGGCCTCCTCGCAGATCAACAAGTTTCTCTACCAGTACTCAAGCGAGGCTCGCCCCAAACAGTCCCATGCCAATATGGTAAGGAGAGGTTTCTTCCAGAGATGGATGGCTCCTTTTCTTTTCTTAACAAAATATATTTGGGCAGTTTTGTTCAAGGCGGTTTTATTGATTGGCTGTTTTTATTGTGAGTGTTTTTGGGAATGAGGAAAAATTTTTATTTAATTTGATTTCTTTTTGAAGTTATTTTACTATGAAGCAGGAATGTTTAGTGGTTCTAATATTTTGTGAAAGGTTGTGTTTAATTGAGTTGGTAGATGTTAAGATCTTTGGAATGCTTTGTAATGGGATTGGAAATGGGAATATATTGAGGGGGTGAGTTACAGTTCTGTTTTTGAAGAAGAGCTGCATTAGGAAGAAGGTTTAAGGTGTAGATTGAGACCTTTTTCTATTGTTTCAAACCAATACAGTTGGTATTAAAATTAATTGTTGCTGTAATATTGTTTAGCATCATATTTTCAGGTGAGAAAGTTTCTGCTTATCATTGTAATTTTAGGAAAGAAAAGAAATGATGAACTTCAAACCATTCCAATGACAACAATTTTAACTAAACAAAAATTCTAAATTTCATTACTGTCTTCTTGTGAATTAACTCATCTTTTTATTTATTTTTTATATGAATTGTTGTCTGATTATTAAATGACAGGAAACATTTTTGTAACTTAAATATCAAAAGGAGTTTTAATTTTTAAAAAAAATTATATTTTATAAAAAAAGTCTCATTATGTGCGTAGTACTGTTCATCAAGGTTCCCCAACAGGGTTGGTTTTGGCCTCCTGTTGATGAAATTTCAAAGGGGGTCCGTGATGATCAAGGAGTCAATTGAGGGTCACTAGTTGAATGTATTCTGGACTGAATGATATGGATCAAGCTGATCAACATCCTATTGATTACAAAAACATTAAATTAATGAATTTCATAATTAATTGTTATTTTATATAAAACTTCAACACATTTCATTAACATTAAAATAGAACTTCCATCCTCTTTTTGAAATTCATATCATTCCCATTCATGGAAATCTAACTTTTGTGCAAATTGAATGTGTGATTTTTTTCCTGAAAACTTTAGTGTATATTTGTAAAAATAAAAACTATAATAGTGCCAAAAATAATAAAACCTTATTCTAAAAATATATGTTTTCAAAACTGTTGTCGAATGTTAATTTTAATCCTTTATTTGCAACTATTTGTAATATGATTTTGTTTTATGTTGTACATAGTAGAAAAATTGAAGGGGGTCCATGAAACTATCATTTTTTTAAAGGGGTCAATGCAAGAAAAAAGGTTTGGAATTCCTGCTGTACATGAATGTTAGCATTCAAAAGATAAAATGAATGGTGTTGAGGGTAGGCTTTTCAAACGGAAGGAAATCAAGAAGAACCGAACATCTCTTATTGTGTTGTTTGTGGACAGATTGTGATCAAGGCAGTGCATGTGCGACCTGACCCACGACTGCCTGCACAAGAGTGTACCCTTCGTGTGTCTCTTCTGCCTTTGCGCTTGAACATCGACCAGGACTCTCTGCTCTTCCTCTTCAGCTTCTTCTCGGACATCTCAGGACGCAAAAGCACTGAAGGTATTGGGCCCAAATTGCTTCTCAGGTTTCAGAATCAGACAGAAGTTAAAGTACTATACTTCCTCAGGCCCTATTTAATGCATTTCAATGCTTCTAGACTTTAGAGGAAATATCTAAAGAAGGAAATGTGAATAATGTACTTGTACTTAATTGAATTAAAATACAGATTACTTTTTATTTTGCTTTATCGTTATTTTAATGTAGCAATTGGTATTTTTACTACAAAAACGTATTTGATTTGATGGCTTTGTGGTCATGAGTAAAGTCAAATTCACAATCATTTGATGCCAGAAATCTGTCATGATAATGAAACTGCTTCAACTGCCAGTGTTGACTTTCCACTGATGTGTTGCCTCCAGAAGAGAGCGGCAGTAGCACCAGCAGTGGAGGGGGTCTTACTGGAGGCACCCCTCGCCACTCCACCCCCACGCACGCCCCCCCAGTGATGACGGTGAACGTGGAGGCGTGCGAGCAGTTGGTGCCGCCAGAGCCCCAGGCATTGCTCATTCTACTGGAGGATGAGTTGAGCAGTGCCATTGGAGTGGCGGAGGATGAGGGGCTGGGTGCGGATGCCCAGCGCCGGGTGGCTGCCACCTCAGAGAGTGGCAGAGCCACCACTGGTGGGCCCTTGGCACCCATCTACTTCCGTAACTTTGTGTTTACGCGCGATGTGCCCATCCGGCTGGACTACCAGGGCAAGCGAGTGGACATGACACATGGGCCGCTGGCTGGGCTGCTCATGGGGTTGGGGCAGCTTAACTGCTCTGAGCTGCGCCTCAAAAGGCTATCGTACAGGTGAGCCCAAAGAACATTTTTAAATCTCTCCAAGGGAGGGGTTTAGTAAAACCACATGTTTATATGGTTGAAATAACTGAAACTGCACTAGAAAATTGAGCCAAGGCTAAATTTTGCTCGTTTGAATCATATGTGGCGTTGTGCAGCGAGCCGGGCTCGGAAATACCATTACACCCCCACACTTAAGCCGGATGTGGGTTGGGGGCGGTTGGCATGTGCCGGGCCAAGGACGCATTGAATAGGCCAAGGGGATGGGGCAGGGAAGCCCCGCTCGAAAGTAACTATAGAGAAAGGTTAGAGTGCGAGGCAAGGACGATGTCGCAAGAACCTAGAGGAAGGTGGCTGCCGAGCCTTTGTGATGCCTGCTGGCGTTGTAGCGCTGAGGGGAGGGGCGAACCCTCAGGGTAATTAAGGCTGCATCAATGGCACCCACGGGAGATATGTAGAGGGTCGAAAGACTGTGTGATATCTCTGGTGCTAACCTAGCATGCGGCCTTCCAGGAGAAGACCAGTTTGGCATCAGGCCATGTGATAACAGTGGTTAAGGGACTAAGTGTCTGACAGCCACGCACCAGGGATTGCGTGCCTGCTTTAGAGCAGTGGTCCTGGGCTAGGCCTGGACGGTCGCGGGGTTTCACGACTAAGGGAATAGAGAGGCTGCCTGAGATCTTTCATCTGTAAATTATTGTAAATTATTGTGTAAATATAAGTATATAGTTGTTTTTTTTTGAAACGGTCATCTGTGTTATTAATTCCCAGTACGTCACACATGCTTGAAACACCTATGCAACCTACATCTCTGCAAGTAACACACTGCATGACTGAGTAATGGTTTGAGGTGTGCAGTTAGTTTGTTTTACAAAGATGTAAATGGTTATAGGATGATGTGTTTTTGTTAAAGGTAGGCACCCTTCATACAGTTGCATGGAAAAATCCCCCCTCCCCCCTCAAATGTACATGCCCAACATTAACGTCAACATTCTCTTTAGAACTGACGCATTTACAGAAACATATTATCAGTAGTACATAAAAAGAGAACAAAGGAAGGGAAATAATTAACCTGGTGGATGTGCATTAAACATAGTTAAGCACAGTTAAACTACATTTTTGGAGACTTTTTCATAACTATCCTTCCAAAGTGTTTTCAAATGAGATACTTGTTTTTGTAGTGTAGTTCACTTTTCAATTACTCTTTTCTTCTCCATCATACAATTTTGTAACAAAGCAGACACCCTCCTGGCCTCTTAGCATGACCTCTCATTGTTGACTTGTCATTTCCATTTTTATGAGCATGTTCAAGAGGAAGTTTATTAGCAATTTTGATGTGACACTGCAAGAGGTGCTTTGGTCTGAAAATTGTGATTGCAAGCCGGGAGAGAATCCATGGCTGCAGTCCCTAGAGCCAGTGAACCAAAGTCTATGTTGAGAGGAAGTACAGTGAGGGGTGGTGGTCTGATGATGCCTAGGCATGGACTGCTGGGTTTTGACAAGCTGGTGGCATTTGCGCTGTCGGAGTGGCTGCGGGACATTAAGAAGCACCAGCTGCCATCGCTGCTGGGCGGTGTAGGTCCCCTGCACGCACTTGTGCAGCTTTTTCAAGGCCTGCGTGATCTCTTCTGGTTGCCCATCGAGCAGTATCAGAAGGATGGGCGAATTGTGCGTGGCCTCCAGCGCGGAGCCAACTCTTTCACCACTTCTACTGCTATGGCAGGTCTGGAGCTGATGAATCGACTAGTGCAGGTACAGTACTCTCTATTTCATTCCGTGGTCCCTGCCTTTGAGACAGTATGTGAGATGAGTGATTTTGATGAGTGGGTGATGATGTTATAATATGATTTGAATGATGGTGCGATGGTAGAATGAGAGGCAGGGAAAAAAGGAATTAATCCAGGAAACCTGCCACAACCCAGATTTGCTCACATATACACGTAATACATTTTGAAAAGTTGCTCCGCAATTTTTTTTTATATTAATGGGACAATATTACATTTCAAATACTGTTATGAAATCGCCTACTAGTGAAAGTTATGGCAAACTTGTACATTTTTTCTGACTATGAACTCCATTACTTTATTTTTCAAATGTTCAAAAAAGGTTATAAACTTCTTCTGTACACTTTTGTAATAAATTTTTTTGCATTTTACTATATTATAATGATTATGAGATTTAAAAAAGGCACAATTAAAAAAAAAAAAAAAAAAAATTTTGGTTTAATGGATGGTTTTTCTTTTTTAAAAAATAATTTGATTTAAATCATTGTTATGTAATGAAATGTGTTTCAAATTTCTTTGAATTAATTACAATAATATCGAAGAAAATTGATATTTGAAAACTTAGAAAAGTCAGAGAATTTTGTTTTCCAAAGTTTTGCAAACCCTGTAAAACAAACCACAACAGATCAATTTGTGGAATGATGTATAGTAGTTTATCTGAATTACTTGTACACTTCTTGTCTACTTCTCCAAAATTGTTGAAACGTCTTCTGTTTTGTACAATATTGATATCATCAATGATTACATTTGAGAATTAGTAAAATTAAAATTTATTTCAATTTGTGATTTTTTTAGGCAATTCAGGCAACTGCAGAGCTCGCCTACGACATGGTGTCCCCTGGGCCGAGTGTGCGCTGCTTGCGTGCTGGCCGAGGTCAGAGAGGACGACGACGGCGCCGCCTTGCCCAGCCCGCTGACTTGCGTGAAGGAGTTGCCAATGCACTGGCGGTGGTGCGTGAAGGGTTGGGGGAGACAGCGCAGGCTCTTGTGCGCGCTGCAAGCGAAGAGCATGAGCTGAAGGGCGTGTCAGGTGCTGTGGGAGGGGTGTTGCGCCAGATCCCACCCACTGCCCTGAAGCCCATCCTGATGGCGACAGAGGCCACAGCCAACGTGCTAGGGGGCATGCGCTCACAACTAGCTCCTGATGTGCGACGCGAGGCACAGGACAAGTGGCGAGCAGAGGACTGAGCCTCGAAGTGATGGCTGTGTGTATGGCAGTTAGCAAGAGAGATTGCTTGAGATGAAATGTTTCTTATCTTTTCATGTACTATAATTGTTTTGTTTATTCTTATAAATAACATTCTCAGGCAAACATTGTATCTGCTTACCACTTTGCATTACCTGAGAAGCAAATCCATTGATGTTTTCTTAATATTTCTGTTATGTTACAGAGTATGTCTACATGTTGTGCATACTTGATATCCTGTGAGATTGATTGTGTTTTAATTTCAGATGACTGAGATTCATAAAATGCTTTTGAATCTCATAGAAGTAGCTTGTAATTCAAATTGTAGTAAATTGTGTGCTGGCAGACGATTGGACAGAGAGTTGTAGTGTGGAAAACTAGTAGCCCAAGTGACAGGTCTGTTGTGATTGGTTTTTGATGAAGTGTGAAATTGCTACATGCAGAGTAGATCTGGATTTATTTGTGCCCTTTGAGGTGCTTTTGTTTTTTGGTTCTTGTTGCAAGTTACCACGTGGAAGTGCAGAGGCAGGAAGCTTTGGCTATGCATTTGGGTGTTTATGACAAAAGATGCAGTTCAGATTTCATTTGTAGTTTACAAAGGCTTTTCTGTAGGTGTAGATCTAGAAAGGATTTGTACAAAAATTGAATAAAAGATTTTAAATTTAACTATTCAAAAGTTTTATATTGCCATTGTTTTTGTGGTCATGACGCCATATAAAGTTTGATTAACTCTGTTAGTTTGATTTCTGTCTTTCTTTTTCAAATTTGAGGGGATTCAGTTTAATTCATCTTAAAATTGGATGTGCAAGCAAGGAATTCTATGAATTGCATAGTTTTTAATCTCTGCTTTCTTGAGATCAAATTTTTTATGATGTCATTAATCGTGAAAAAATATTATTGTGCAGTGCCCGATTGTTTTTTTACGTTTTGTATTATTTAACTTGCATATTGAGTGAGACAACAGATTTGTCTCGACTATCAAAATAAGATTCAGAATGAAACCTTATGGAATTTCAAAAAACATAAGCTAGGTTGATAGCCTGTGTGGTATAGAATCTGATAAATTTTTAGCTGTAGTGACTAATGACCACTTACAATATCTATAGTTAATTGGATTAATGACAAATGATGGAGATTTTATCTATATGCTTCTCTTAGTCTGATGAAAAGTTGAATATACTGAGAACTGATAATAATATGGATTGCATGATGTTAATGGATTCATTTTGATTTATTGCTTTTTTCTGTGGAAAGAGTTTTCATCGTTTGTACCTGAATACAAAATTGCAATTGATCTTGAAAAATATTTCAGAGGAGGTTCAAACTTTCTTAGCTGAATCATTTAATGTCTAATGAGAACGAATTAGTTTTGTTGATTTAACGTAAAATTGTTATAAACTGTTTGAATCTCGGAACCTTTTTGTAGGCCTTCTGTGATGTTTTGAAGGGTGTAAGAAACCGTGATGTGTGACAGAGACAGTTATTGTGGTTGTCATTGCAACACAACACTGGAGAGGATATGTTGTCTTCAAACAATAAGAGAGTTGGGAGAGGAGTGAAAAAAATAAGGCATGGCTTCAACGAAGCCACTTCTTCATTTCAGCTGCTCAAATGAATGAAAGAAATTTATTGCATTGGCCCCTACTGTTTTCAATCTGCCTCATTAAATGAAATGCTTTTTTAGAAACTTCTTCACCACTGGAAATTTGAAATGAAGTTCTCCAGTCGTTCAAGAGAGTAACATTTTCAATGCTTGTATAATAATTCAATTGCACACCAACTGTACTGTTGTCACCTTTCTAGAAATGACGCTCACATACAGATTTGGGTGTTTTTGTTTGTTTTTCTTATTTTTTTCTTTCCTTTTTCTTCTTCTTTTTCTCTTATGTCTTTTTTTCTTTCAAATGTTTAAAGTGTAGGACTTACTTAAGTAAGATCAGGAGCAATATTAACAATTACAATTTAATTCAGAAAAATAGTGTTCTGATAATTAATAGAAAAAATTGTTTTTCAATAATGTTATGTGACTAAATTGTATAGGAGTAGTGATAGAACAATAATATTCACAATATTTTTTTCTCTTGTGGTTTGTAGAAATCGTATTTAATGTGTGATTGACTATTTTTGTGTTGCACAGTCTTGGCCCAATAAATATGAAAGATGTGACTGACACTGCTGCAGCTCTAACTAGTTGTGTAGCTATGTTATCAGAGGCACTAGTGCAAAACAAGTCAAGAATCTAATTTATGTTGAAATTAAATTCTTATAATCAGTGAATATATTATTCTCCATCACTCATCAATCCAAAACTATACAATCTTGAGATCATTGACTCATTGTCTGTTGGCTTTTGTTTCTTAGTTGATTTTTTTCTATCTGTGATTTACGCAAGATGAAACATGGGAATATTGGTAGAAAAAAAACTTGTATGAGGTCTTAGGAGCAAGAAAGAAAACATTTAGTGTTATTTCTGTGATGAGTGTTTTTTTTAATAGAATTCGTGTGATTGTATGAAGTAGAGAAGAACTGCATATTGTTTTACTTTGTGAAATACTTTATTGTGAACAGACTGGCAGCATGGCCTAGAGGACAAATTTTATATTCACATCATAATTGATGTGCACTATTTTCCTTTGCATAAAGCAAGGGGCAGTCAGATCACTTCTTGATGAATTAAATATACATATGAATAAAAATTCTTCTTTGTTTACATCAGAATATTTAACTCTTTGGTGAATTATATGTCTTAATATTACCTTTTGAGAGATTTTGTTACATTTGTATGTAACATGAACATGGAGATATAGAACTTATTCAAATGTTAGTGATATTAAAAACAATTATTTTGATATTTGGAAACAATATATTTGTATACATTGTCTTACATTTAAAATGTATGATCTTTGATGTTGAATAACATGAATCCAATGTGTCTACAATTTATTGTGTTTAGTGTTCGTGCGTTTGTTCCAAATCTGTTACATGATGTATTCTGCTATCTAGGAACAAATACATATCTTATATGATGTTGGTATGCATTGTGTATTTTTTCTCCTGGGAAAAGTCAAGAAATATATGTGTGTGTAGTGTGTGCGTTATTATTTATCCATTGTTGTATCGCACACAATGTGTGCCTGATACCCTAGTGGATTCCAGGCTGCTCACCCTAAATTTTTATTTCTGGGCGCCAAGGATATACGAATCTGAATTCAGGCTCCGGCAAAAAAGATCTTAGGTGGACTGCCCTGGGTTGAAGTGATGCAAGTGTTTACTATTCTACTTCAAGTCGTAGGGTTATGGAACTGTTTTAAGTGTTACCTGTCAAAGCGGCGGGAACACATTTGTTTAAATTGAATCAGACTTTTCAAAAATAAATCAAGTTGCCATTAACTAATAAAAATCCCCCTGTCCGGAAAATTTACAGTCCCTTGACTACGGATAGGACCTATAGGCTTGCTCGTGGCACTTAGCGAAGTCGCTAACCTTTCACAACTGCGGTCCGGGTTCGATTCCCGTCGAATCACATGTGAAATTTGTTCCAACAAAACGAGTTTGGCCGCTTCACAAGGGCTAGTCTAACCTCTGACCTAAACCCTACCCCTTTCCTAATTCCTTCCCAATTCTGGCCGCTGGGTAGTGACGCAGGGGCGCGTAAGCGGAGATGCTATAGAACGATTTTCCTAAGGATGAGCCAAAGTGACAGTTCGCGAAAACAAGTGAACATTACATGTATATCAGAGAGGTAACCCTCCGCCGCGACAGCTGTTCAGCCCCTTCGTAAAGTGTTTGGTTATGGCTTCTGAGAAGACATCCCTATCCAGAAGTCTAACAAGGGAATGGTAACCTTTGTCATGTGGAAAGCGCACCTGATTTTTTTTCACTTCAAGTAAATATTATTTAAAAGCTGTTCATAAATTTTTAGCTGCCAAATTTGTCTAGAAGCATTTAAAAAAAATATGAAAACTGATGATTTTTCGTATGGCACACCAGTCAAAATACTGGGCAACCCTTGGGACGGATGCGTCAGCACTGTGTGAAACAACGGCCTCCGCGCCGCGCCTCGCCTCGGCCCCGCTCGCCACCGTGGGCCGAGGGTCGGGGGTCGGGGTCCCCCTCCTCTTTGCGGACGACTGAAATGCGATCGCCAGTATAGCGCGAAATACCCAAATGCAGAAGTGATTGGGAGACTTTTCTTTCGAACGGCCGCAGTGAGTGTCTTATTAACTTCAGTGCTATGTGGAACCCTGTGAACGTTTTGCGTCTTGCCTTGCAAGTGTATGAAGATAAGAAATTGCCTGCTTCATCAATTAGTCGTGAAGATTACTTAATGTGCGACACCATTGTGAATATTTTGGATAAACATTCAAGGGAAGAAACTGTTGCAGTAGAAACAATTGATACCCCCGACTTTATCGAAAATGAAAATATGTGCGGTGATGAAACTATTCAAAACGAAATGACGAATGAAAGTGGTGAAAGTGTTTCGGAGTATCAGCCATCTCCGAAGAAGCCGAATGTCGCAATTTCTTTTGCGAAGAGGAAGGAAGCAGTTGCCTACTGGATGAACGAAGGCGGAAAGAAACGCCGTAGTTTAAGTTCTGTACAAAGAACTTTCGCTTTGTTAAATCAGAACGGGAATTATACAAATGGAAAAATGAAGTAACTGAAAATCAAAACGAAAAAATAAGTTCGTTGAGTAGCAAACTCCTGAACTGTTTTACTGAAGCCAGAGAGAATGGGTTCAGCATAAGCGACAACCAGCTGCGATCATGGGCAATTGACTTCGCTTCTGAAATGGGACTAACAAGGTTCAATGCATCTGCAAGTTGGATTACCGGTTTTAGACAAACTAATAGAATTGGATCTAGAAAAATTACGAAATTCACTTCTAAGAAACATCTGGAGAGAGAAATTACTTCCCAAAAAACTATTACGGACTTTCTGACTGCGGCAAAAATTAAGATATTAGAGTATCCTGAAATAGCTGTTTACAATGCCGATCAATCTGGATTTGAAAAAGAAATGCGTGCAAAACGAACGCTGTCTTTCGTAGGTGAAAAACACACGGAATCACTGGCGCAATCTCTGTCTGCTTTAACCCATTCTTACACAATAATGCCTTTAGTAAGTTTGGCTGGAACACTTCTGTCACCCCTGTATGTATGTCTGCAGGAAGCAAACGGAGAATTCGGGCCGCGAGTGAGAAGCTCAATGTTCAACGCCGAAAATCTCGCAATAGACTGTTCCGCATCCGGGAAAATGGGAAAAAGAAATGTCACGTTTTTTATCAATAATGTTGTTTTCCCTTCATGCGAGAAAAAATCTCTTCTTTTGTTAGACTCGTGGTCTGGCCACAGTAATATTGAAAGTTTGGATGCTCACAATCAAATTGCAACGGATATACAAATTCTGAAAATTCCGGCTGGAACTACAAGTCTAATACAACCTTTGGACAAAGAGTTCTTCCGACAATGGAAATCCCTTTATCGCAAAATTACAGAGAGAATAATCGTTTACGGCGAGCAGATTTTCACGTCTACCAAAGGGATATTTCTTAAAATTACAATCATTCATCCATTACCAATTTTCATCCCCAAGATTTAGGAACCTCATTAAATATGCATGGTACGCCGCTCAATATGTCGATGAAAGACCTGCATCCTTTGTGACACCTTCACAATACTGTTTCCACATCACAGAACCATTATGTGCAATTGATTTATGCGAATCACCTTCATTTATTATATGTGCGTGGTGCAAGAAAAATATAGTTTAAATCACTGCATTATTCAGTCACATTTTTGTGAAACATACAATGAATGAAATTTTAATTTTCAAATGAATGTGATGTGGACAATACTGTCGTGTTCATTCGCAAGACACCACCGCAAGCATCTGCAAACGTTGGGGCTGAGGCGACGAAAGCACTCGTTTCCTGCTCTCGGAGCGAGACACGTGGCGGCTGGGGTGAGGCACTGCCGCGTGGCTGACCTTGAGACGTATCGTGTTCCAGGGATGTACATTAACCTATTTGGAGAGGAAAAACATGGCCAAAAACACGTAAGTTTATTATTTTTTTTAAAATGCTTCCAGGAAACTTTGGCAGCTAAAATCTTGCATCTACCCTTCTTTTAACCCGAATTTTAAGTAGAAAAATAATGAGGTACGGTTTCGACATGACAAAGTTAAGCATTCCCTTGTAAGAGTTTCGCTGATGTATATGCACGTACGCGAGTCCGGGAAATAGTTAATATATAATAATAAATAATCTCTTAACATGCTCTCACAACCAGTAAAAGAAAACTGCCACGAATGTAAATAGAAAGCTCTCAATCACAGCTCGCCACACAACAGCACAAAGACCGGAACCACGTGCATCGGTACGCATCTCGTATTCAACTCTCGGTTTTAAAATAAACATAATATTTATCACACAAAAAGTAAATTCAATGTAATATATAAAGGAAAAAGAATTTTTACAGAAGAGCACATAACACTGCACTTCCTAATTTCAATTATTTCTCGCGGCGCACTATATTTTTGTCGGACGAGGACGTCACGAAAGGAAACGTTGAAGCCATTTACAAGTTAGCCAACTGCAAACGAACGAATGCGGGAAGGGAGTCTAATAGGCTCAACGACCACAAACTTTCAGTTATGTTGCCAGCACTAGCTGTAACTTTGGCTCATCCTTAGGAAAATCGCTCTATACCTGGCGGTCCTCTGACAACTGAGACAAGACGAGACATAAAGATACGACAGATATTAATGGAGGATTACTCCGCGCTCAACGCTCGAACAGGGGCGAAGAGACGCGTTGCGTCGATAAATAGGATTAAGGCGTAACAAAATTTTTTTAAAAAAAATCTGCGCACCTTTTCAAAATTCTGTGATCCCTACACTAATTCAGATACTACTTGAATTTTGAATTAATTAAAAACACAGCTCCCCTGTAATAAACTGAATTATGAAAATTTTAAAAAAAGCTCTCATGTAATAAAGTCTATTTTCAAGGATAAATAAGCTATAAATTTTGGGCTCTTATCCATGATGTCCTTGGTCACGGAATAATAGCCTACTTCCTGCCGCAATAACATGGAAACGATAATTTGAATAACTATATTTCCCAACGAATTCTAGAAGACCTGCACATAATGAAGTTACATTTATGTCCAGAAGCAAAACAAGGTGCCATCTCAGCATTTGCTCAATGGATCAGGGAAACTGGACGAAAAACCTGATCGAGATGGCGTCATTGACCCTGAAGCTGCGATACTTGTTACATATTGCTTAGAATTATATAGTCCAAATGGTAAATCATACATTAAATATCACTGTTAAAATTTATTTTACTTTCCTTGTGATGCTCAGTATAGTCTCTAATTGTATAGAAACGTTATGCAGCAGCAACGATTTCACTTGGGATTTAAACTTTTTTATCACAAGAAAAGTAACATTTAATTTTAACAATGATACATAATGCATTATTTACCATTTGGACTGTATAAATGAGTATAAACAACCTGTAACAACTATTGTACTACAGCTTCCGGGTCAATGACCCCCATCTCGATCAGGTTTTTCGTCCAGTTTCCCTGATCCATTGAGCAAATGCTGAGATGGCCCCTTGTTTTGCTTCTGGACATAAATGTAACTTCATTTTCTGTGCACATCTTCTAGAATTCAGTGGGAAATACAATTATTCAAATTATCGTTTCCATGTTGTCGCGGCAGGAAGTAATAAGAGCCAAACTTTATTGCTTATTTATCCTTGGAAATAGATTTTATTACATGGGAGTTTTTTTTGTTTTTTTTTCTCCCTTTCAAAAATTCAAAATTTAAGTAGTATATGACTTGGTGTAGGGATCACAGAATTTTGAAAATGTGCACACAATTCACTTTTCCCCATTGCACGTCATACGCAGTTTTTAACTGTTTTTTTTTACGTAAAATAAATAAATAAATAAAATATATAAATTATCGAATTTAATCGTTTAATGTCATCTGGCGAAGTGTTGTGAAATAATGTGCATATATTGTATGTGAATTTTTTGTAATGAGCTGTTGATACTGGTACTTGATGAATATGATTTCTACGTCGGGTGTTACAGTAATAGACATCGGCATTTTCTGAAAATATATTCCCGCCCTTAAGCAAGTCATTTTTGACAAAAACCACTGATTCGTAATAGCTTGCCATTTACAGGCCACTGTGGTTGTTAAAATTATGTAATCTAACATTTTTTGTCCGGTGACTGACCAAGAATGCTACAATTTCGTGCTGTTCATAATATGAGAAAGTAGGCCTCTTGCTTATTTTTCTCATTTACTTTTAAATTGTAAAACGATGTGCATTCAACTGCGGTTATAGTGAATTTCTGGGGGACTAACATTTTTTGTTCACTATATCCGAGGATGTCAAAATTAAACAGAAATTGTCCATAATTGATTTTATAAATATAGAGGTACAGTAAAATACATTAACAGATCGAAATGCAATATCTTTATTTGTCCTTAAAAATCAATTATTTTCATTTGTTTGCTTCGTAATTGATAGACTCAAGGTTGTTTTAGTAAACGCGAGGGCCGAAGGCCCGAGCCTCGCCGTGACCCGGATTCGGGCAAACGAAGCGAGAAAACTTGCCTTTGAAAGTAGTTTGCCATTAGGCTACAATGTGGCATGAACAAAGCGTATGCGAATATGGGGCATGAGTGAGTATAGGCCCTATCTATTCCCGCTTAGGTTGGCAGTATGATTACAACTACTGATGGGGATGGCGTTAGCGAACAAACGCTCAACGCACTCAGCTCATAATCATAGACATATAGTACTATATGCCTATGCTCATAACCAAGTCTGCGCTAGTATCCCCGACTCTTCTTTTGTTTATTTGTAATGTAGGTGAAACGGGACCAGTGAGTTAAGTTCACTATAACCGAGGATTCACTATATTCGAGTTCACTATAACCGGAGCCAAGCTATATTTAAAAGTTGTGAATCCAAATACAGTGTAAAGACTGAATATATTTCAGTACATGAACGTAATTTTTTCTCCTAATATTTCCGTGCTTGGTTTTAGATGTCGAAACACTGTCCTCTGCCATAGTTTATGCATACTTTGAATTTTATGCTCATTTTTGATTTTACATTAAAATATATAGTGTGTAATAAAGATCTCCCTTGACGTTATTTTTCTTTTTTCCGTTTATTTATCTCCCTTTCTGATTTTCGAAGTCTATTAATGCTGTTCAAATAATTTCTGTAAGGTTTATCTAATGACTATTCACAATTAATTATTAAATCATTAATGTTACATTTAGTTCAATGTGTTTAGAAAAATTCGCATATATTACGAGAAGAACGTGGAAAGCATTGAACACTGTGACCGGAGTAGGACCCGGACCTGGAAGGCTCGCAATGTTGCCAAATCGAGTGTCATTGTTTTTAGTAAAAGGTGGCCGTGGACCGTGGCGCGCTCTCACGGTCATCATTGGAAGCAGTTCAAGCAGTTGAAACACCCGATATGCATTTCTTTTCTCTCTGCAAGGTAGCCGGCGGTTTTGAGGGAAAAAATCCATCTCCAGCGAGTGACATTTGATATATATATATGTATATATATATATATATATATATATATATATATATATATATATAAGTGACGTCACGGGGTTATACGAACCCGTAACGCCACCATAAGCCACTAGAGAAGACCAAAGAACTAAGAAATAGGGTACGAGGCGGAGCGATGGTCCGAGAAGGCGACATCTACCCGCAGGTTTTCGCACTTCGATATCCAAAGTTAGCGGATAATATTTTCTCGAGAGGGCGCGAAGGAGGAGAAAATTCACCCCTCCAGAAATTTTTCCCCAGGCGGAGTCGCATAAATACCGCGACGCATTTCGGTAGAGCTCTCTTACGACTTCGACAGCGACGGCGACTCAACTAAATTCTTCAGCGGTAGTAATTGGTTAGTGCAGGAGTATAATTTTACTTGCTTAAGTAAAGCTGATTTAAGAAACGCGGTAATAAGTGATAGAATACAGAAGCAAAGTGCATGTACAGTATTTGCACTACCATTACGCGAGTAAGCGAGCGATGTGACTGCTCGAACTTGAAATAGTTTCATAATCGAAGTAAATTCGCGCAGAAGGACTCTCAACGAAATCCAGTATTTAATTTTGTACGCCACGACCACGCACGCTCAAAGTGTGGTATGTCGGCCGAGTGCTAGAAGTAGTCAATTCAAGCACGTTAGTTATTTAAAACTGGAAGCGCGAGCAACGGGTACGCGGCAGGCGACAGAAGGACGGCTCCAACACTCAAGCGTAGGCGAGAAAGACTTGGACCAATCCGTGGACGGTACGAGCCTGAGGACGAGAGAAAGGTTTGGAATTTGGACGTGTGGCGGTATCCTGAGATCGAGCGAAAGAAGAGGTGTCGCGGGACGCCGAACCAGTCGAGTGACGTGGCGAGGACTGCGAGCGACCGAACACCCCAAGGTTAACTGACGGCGAGCGGGAAGGAAATGTCGAGGTAAAGAACTGGCAACTTCTATGCGGCAATTTGTTGGGAAGCTGTGTAGCTTTAAACACCAGGCGTAGCGTCCTAAATAGGTGAAAGTTCCATGTAACTACTGGGAAATATTTCGAATGTATGAGCGGCAGTTTTGATTTCATTCGCTGTACGCACCAGTAAATTCGTTGAATGCCATACCTTGTACAACTTTTCTAAAGTAAATTATAATTTTTCATGTAATGTAAAAGTAATCTTATTGAAAGTATTGTGTCCATTGTATGATGTCAGGGATAATCAGTTGCTATAATTTTGTAAAGGGTACGATTTAGTAACGTGTGTGTCACATTTATTATTGTGTTAGAGTTAATAGCATTGTAATAAATGCGCAGCTCAAGGCTGACCTCTGTGAAGTCTATAATGGAATAATTGTAGAGAATCACTTAAAGGGCCGTGCACGGAGAAAACTTTAGATTAACAAAAGTTAAATGAGGTACACGAAGTAATTGAGAAGGAGGTCAAAGCAAAAGTATTGTAAATAGTGCGTATTGAGGTAATCAGGCAGTAAAGGTGACGCCTATACATTCTCTTATGGTTGTGTTATTTCTGTTCTTTTTGTTTGTTTTCTTTGCAGTGACCATCTACGTAAAATACATACTTATTTTATATTTGTGACACTGTGTAATTTGTTTTACTGAATATATGCTCATTTTACCAGAATTTTATATAATTCATTGTGTCAAGGGTTCAGACCTTTCTCATACCCGAAAGATCCTGCTTCCTGAGAATTCAAAGCTCTCTTCACGAGCATTCATAGTTTCACGCTTCATCGCCACCGGCTGGAAGGTAGTAGGTGGGCGTGATTATTTATATATATATATATATATATATATATATATATATATATATATATATATATATACATACCTTGCATGTACACATTTGAAATAGTTGTCTTCACAAAGAAGATTCTAATGGAAAACAAAGACACTTTCACTCTAAATTCTGATGTACACAACTGTAACACTCGACAAAAGGATAACCTACATGTTCCCCATTCTGAAACTACACTTTTATCAAAAAAGTACCCCAATAGAGGGCATTACACTTTACAACAAATTGAGCCATGATATTAAAGATATTAATACAATACATAGATTTAAAAGTAAATTGAAAGCTTTCCTGCTTAACATGTTCTACAGTGTGAAAATCACAAATGTACACATCACATCACTACCTCCCTTAAAAAACAAAAATAAAAATTCTAATCCCATTGATTCTGTTTCATGTTGACTGTTCAAGTTGAAGCAAAGAAAAAAGAACTGGCATATCCCATCCCGCCTGTGTTAAATTGCAGTTGGGCTGATGTAGAAGGAGAATGCCAAACCAAAATTCTGTTTCCTTCATCCTGAATTTGCTAAATGCACTAGGGATCATTAATATCGTTAAATCATTTCTGAATGAATATTTTTTATTATTAGTATTGTTACTATTATAATTGATATTACTATTATTAGAATTGTTATTATCATTATTATTATTTTATTACTAAAAAAATGTCCGTATTACCATAATATCCGGGACCGAAGTTTTGTCCGTGTTACGGCGAAATTCCTGTTAAAGGAGTTCCTGCTAACGAGGGTTTACTGTATAATGAATATTAAGAAATATACGATTGTAAAACATGGAAGATTACGACAACGTAAAAGTTGTTTAAGACCTTTACGTACTATTCATATTTTAAATTTTCCGCTAGAATTTTGCCCAAGAATCTACAACATTCAATATTTGACCTCAGGAGCGGGACACTTACACTGCCTTCGACTGTCAATCCCGTGATATCACGGTGTAAAAGATTTCTTACGCCGTGAATAATATAGAGATCGGTGCTAAGAAATTTTCATGAGCAGAATATTTTCGCGCTGCGTGTCCATTAGATCAGTGGAAAGTTAATGCTGAATCAATGTTTGGCAACGTTGCTTGTTAAATCATCTTTGTCGTTTCTACGTTATTCCTTGATGCTTCATAGAATGCATAGTGTGGACCCAAGGAGGTTATAATATAACCTCGTTGGTAGTGGAGGTTATAATATAACCTCCTTGGTGGAACCACATCACATATAGTTACACTCTGGTATCGCATAGAAATGCCAAAAGTCGTACAATAAGTCAATAATAAACATGGCGTCAGCCGTATTCTGGTAGGAGACATATCGGTCCTCTCGTTGGAGAACCTGCCGGCGTCGAAGAATTTCTTGATCATGTATATCCTAAATACATAATATGAAGCAATGCCAATGGGAACTTAGTGGCTAGATGCTTGACTAACATTTTTCTGTGCGTTTTCGTTTTGCATTTCTAAACTTGAAGTAAGGTAAAATGGAAGAGATACAACTAAGTGAAACCGAACAGCGTTATTTCGGCGACTTATTCACGTGCTGCGATTCTGATAAGACAGGAAAAGTACCTGTCTACAAAGCCTCGGAATTGTTTAGATCTGCCAATCTACCTCTTGACGTGTTAAAGCAGGTATGGTCCCCAGTGATGCCCAACTTGTCCAGTGACACATATACATTTATTTGGAACTCCTATGTAAATGCAAAAAGACCTATACCACTGGGGCATTCGATTTACTTCTCAGATTTTTCGCAGAGCATAAAAACTTACCCTTGTTGCCCTATTGCGAACCTAAATTGATCCATGGATTGTGATGAATAAATTGTTTATTTCGCCCCCTTGCATCAATTTGTAAAACTGGTCCAGAATTTCCGTCGATTTTTAATGATGTAATATGAAAAGGTATTTGGTTGTTTCAAGTATGTCAAAATCAATTGTCACATTTACTTTCTGGGTTTCTAATCATGTTTTACTTGGCATGATAATTTTTTCTCAGTAAACTAATTTACACTGCATGTGGTTTCAAATTTTATTTAAAATCCGGATTAATAATTCATTAGAAGATTTTGCAATGTATTGAAAGTATTTGAAAGAATAGTTTTGTTGAAGTTTGTGAGATTAACAAAATATTAATTTGTTTATTTTCCCCTTTTTTTTTTCTAATTAATTAAATTTTTTTAAGTTGGATAAAATAATTGTAAGCGGTAGGTCTAACATGCATGTAAATTATTTGTTGACTGATATCAATGGCATAACCAGCAATTTTTTTTATGGTGTTATGCCATTGATACCAGTTTTGATGTTTTCTTATAAAGACTTTTTCTTGTTAATAGTTTGGATACAATAAGTGAATTAGTACTTTAGTGTTTCTACAGCCAACATTTCGATTACATTCAGAGCCATCTTGAGGATTATAATGATATGAATTGTCACTTGTAATGGCAAAGTGTGTAGCAATGTATGTTTTGTGTGTTGGAAGTATAGTTTGAACTTCTATGAGGAATAGTATAATTACAGGTGTATATTTTTAGAACCTGTTAATTATTTGTTTTCAAGTGAAAACACATTATGGTGTTGGTTATGTTTGTTATCACTTGCGCCTTCTGTTCTTTTAAACATTATGTAACTATTTATGTAACATATTCTAATTATTATTTGTATAATTCTAGCCCTGAAGGTGGCTCTTTATGAAGTTGGTAGGTGAAATACCAAAGTATTTATTCATGCACAGAATCCAAACCCAAGGGCCTTCCTTAGAAGAATTTTTCACTAATGCTGAATTTAAAATTTGTTTTTATTTTGTTGGTTAATAGTTATTTATAATGCATTCAATTGAATGACATTTGCTACCATAGAACATTAATAAAAATTATATTTCTGAATATGTGCAATGGGCTGAGGGGGAGTTCCCCGTGCCAACTGCACCACTGGTCTTTGTGTAGCTGACATTTGTTTCACCACAATTTTTGTTAATTCATTCATTGAGAAATAGTGTTAATTTTAGAAAGAAAGAAAATGATCTACTCGGGGATTATTGTTTTTTTTTAGACAATTGTGATATTTCATAATTGAACTGGCACTTTGTTTTTTTTCCTTTCTGGTCTAATATTATTTCTGATTGCATTCATTCTGATTGTATTCAGCTGTGGAAGATGAAATTGATCTTGAAATGCAAGCAAATAAATTTTGTATTTGTTCAAAATTTTTTTCTGCAGTGGCATCAGCTATTAGAGGAGAAAGTTGACTCTTAAATTTTGTTTTGGATCGGAGGCTGTTAATGGTGGGGGAAGGGGATGAGATTCTGATGATTGTTTTTACTTAATTTTTCAGTTTTGTTTGGAAGTGGTGTGGGGAAAAGATTTATTAACTTCATTTATTGATATGTCAATAACAAAAAAAAATTTTACTTGCTCTGTGTAGGTTTTTCTTGTTTTTTTTTCTCTGCTTAGCAAAATAATTAAATATTGAAAATATGTTTGTACTCTTCAAATTGTTAAGGATTGTCAGAGACCTATTTCAGTTTTAGTGAAGTAGGTTTTGTAACAATTTTTGCCATGAAAAAATAAAACCATTCTGTTGTGTAGTTTTGTTAGCAAACGTGCTGTGAATTGAGAGTAAGTGTAAAATGTTTGGGCAGATCACAGAGCTGTGTGGTGGTCGCAGTAGCCACCTTGGTCGGCGGCAGTTCTACTCTGCACTGAAGCTGATAGCTGCCTATCAGGCTGGCCTCCCTCTACGCACTGACCTGGACGCCCCACTGCCTCGACTCAGTTGGCCCACTTCTGCTGGTGAGTTCACTTGTTTGTGCAGCGTAATAGACTGTGAGGAAGTTTTCTCCAGCACAACAGCCCTTCGGAGGACTGCTTGTTTGCTTCTCTGTTTGAACTTCACCAGCTGTTCAGCTTCTGCAGATTATGACCTTCTAGAGCATTTGACTTGTTTTTATGTTTTCATAAATTTGTAAACGTGTAACTTGTTTGTAAGGAATTTAAGCTATTTGCCCTATGAGTGATAAATGTTCAGTTATGTTGTTTAGATAAACAAATCTGTAACTCCTGTGGCAAAGAGAGTTTAACAGAAAATTTGATTAGCAACCGTAAAGTTTATTCTTTGGAAATAAGAAATAATGATATGGCATCATGACATTTTAGAGATATGTATCTTGGTTGCTACTCTTCTCTGATGCCTTCTAGTTTCTTGTCAAATTCATTGTGTGAATGTCTAATACTTGTAGCCTGTCACGAATTGTACTAATCTAAACCTCATCTTAGAGCATTAATGTACATAAATGTGAGAAAGAGTATTTCCATGTCAAATTACAGTCGACTCTGATTATAGTGAACTTTGGGGGACTAACATGTTTGGTTCACTGTATCAGAGGTTCACTATATCCGATGAAGTCCAAATTAAATAGAATTTCTCCACAATGATTGATTTTATTGAAATAGAGAGACAGCAAAATCCATTAAAAGTACAGACTGAAAATTTCAATATCTTTATTTGTCAGCATTTATCTTCAGTTGTTTGCTTCGTACATTTTTAATTAGTAATTTCTCTAGATTCTTCTCCTGAGTTCATGCTCTCTTCATATTTGATGCTGCCTTGTCTTTTGTCTCTAAGTATCGTAATGCAGTCTTGACACCTTTCAATGCCTCGTGCACGGTTGGAACACAGTCTCACTCTCCGAATACCCCTTTACTGGCCTAATACCATAAGAGAACCTATTCATTTCGAGAACTTATTTCCTATGTTCCCTATAGCCGAGGTCAGGTTCATTATAATCGACTCTACTTATGCTTATTTGTAATGTATGTGAAACAGGACCAGTGACTGAAGTTCACTGTAACTGAGGGTTCACTAGAACCAGAGTTGACTGTGTTTTTTGTAAGACAAGATGCATGGCATGGTTGTAACTCATCTTCTCTTCTGTATTTCATCATATTCTTAAATGTCAGGGAAAAATCGGTGAATTTGTTGAGCACTGTGGAAGCACCTCTATTTAAATGCTTTTGTTCTGGTTCTGGTTAGTTTGGACAGGGCAATGAACCCACTGAAATGTAGTTTGTCACAGTCTACTACACGGCAGAAATCCTCTTATGGTCTGATTTGAAGCAACATTTCCTGCTTGGGATTGTGTGATGAGTAGACATCGGATGTTTAGGGAAATGCCTATTTTATTTTAACAAACTTATTTAAAGGCTGATAATATATCTGCATGAATCATGACAAATTATGACATCTGACAAAGTTTGATGACATCTGACAAAATGCTTGTTTTTGCTTTTATTTTTAACCATAAATGTCTTTTTTGGGATAAATACCTTTTTTAAGATTTTTTTACTTTTATTTTACTTTATTTTTACTTTATTTTCATATACAATTTAAAGATATTAAAAAATTGGCGTTAGTCCAATGTGACCATTCATTACGAAATCTTCAATTCACATCTTTGAATTTTAAAATACAAGAGAATTCCTAAAAGTATACCAACAGATTTTTTTTCCATTTCCGTATTTCATAAATACCACCCTGTTTTGAGAACATGCTTGACTGACAATATACCAATGGCACCAAAATTGTAAGTGGAAATAAATGTAAATTACCAGAAGGTTTCAGTGTTGCTAATGTTGGACTTCTAAAGTATATTTCCAGTCACATCAGTAGATATTAAGAGATTCTTCTCCTCATTCAAACTGATGTATCCCAATTGCAAATTTGAAATTGTGATCCTTGAAATGTTAGAGATAATATGCAAATATTACTGGTTAGTGCAAAATATTAAGAATAAAATGTAGAAGAATAGTTGTAAATGTAGTTTTATTTTAAAATGCTCATACTTGTTTTGTGGATTTGAAGTTTACAAAGTAATATAGACAAATTATAAATTTTTCATTTTATTGTGTATGTAACTTATGATAGTGCCTTTTTTTTCTCATTATTGACATTTTCAGCGCCTTTTTAAGTGCCTAAACATCCGATGTCTTGTGATGAGTGCCCTTGTGCTGTACTTTCTACTAAGTGGTCTGCTACTAATTATATTCACTTTTGCTTTTTAAATAGTATTAATCATCTTTTTGTTTTGTAATGAATTATTTAATTGAGATACTAATGGATTGTATCTTTAACTCATCAATGAACAAATGAAATTGGTGTAGTACAGTTTTTGTATTATATTCAGTATATCAAAGTATCTGCATCATTCATTTCTTGAAAAAGTTTATCAAAATTCATTAACGTATATTTTACTTTGTTCTTCTTTTGTGCACCTTATTAGTTAATTAGAGTGTGTATTTTAATTGTTGAACTGATTGCATTCATAAAAAATACTCAGGGCTAAATTCATTGTAGGCACTTAGAGTGAGTTTCCCCTAAGATACTAACTTGAAGTGCCTACTAAGTGCTGTATCTCATTTATAAATGGTTCTGATTTTGAAATGAGGTACCTCCGTTCTTGCTTGTTGGTCACCTTCTCACCAGTTTATGTTCTTGACTCGAGGCAGTGCTCAATGTCTGTTGTATTATTGTAACTGGCATTGTTAATGTCTGTTGTTTTTATAGTATTTGAATTAGTGTATTATTAGAAAATGTACATCAGAAACATCAGCCATCTGTTGGAAATGTACAATGTTTTACAATTCTGAAAGCGATTTCATTTCATTGAAAGAAGTTATTTGTGCTGCTCATTCTGAAAACGCGCAGAGACGAAGACAGGCCTACCGCTATTGATAGTTCTTGTTGCATTAAGATTTTATGTTCTTGCACTTTTCAGTTTTGTTTTCAACGTATTTTCATTGCAAAGGAAGAATTATATGATCAATTAATTATATTGAATGATTGTGTTTGCAATATGAAACATTCAGACGGTAAATGCAGATTTCTCCAATTTCATCCAATCATGTGTGTGCCAGATAATAACTGGAGTGGCAGAGACCTTGCTGTGCCAAATCAACAAGAACATTAGGATACCATCAATAGCTTGAATATTAAACTGACGAAAATTCCAACATTATGGAAAAGCTGGTTTCCCAGGAGTAGTGGGAATTTTGATGGAACTCCCTTTCTGTAAAATGTTCTTACAGATCCAAAGTGAAGATTTCTCACAAAAGAAAAGCATATTTTTCTATCAATGTGGTCCCAATGAAAGAATATTGAGATGTGGTGTGCAGGTAGCAGAATTCTGCTTGGAGGCAGCACATGGCTGTATAACTAAGGTCTATCTTAAATACCCGTGTCTTATCCAACCACAATAAAAATACAACAATTTGCTGAAAACAGGTTTATTGGGAAATGGAAAAAAAGTTTTTTGTTTATATTTTGAATTCTAGTTCTTGTTGTTTATTATTTTTCTAGAACTGTAAGTTGCCACTTCACATCTCTATCTCAGTTGAGTTTTCTTTAATTTATCAGTCCCCTGTTCTAAACTGCGCAGCAATGCTGATTCGATAACCAGTGAGCTCCATTGGTGGCTGCTGACTGATGAGGAGGTCCTAATGTGGAGTGCTCTGGAAGGGAATTGTAGGGGTTGACCTCTGATTGGTAGCTTTCCACTTCTTCACTCAATACCAGGCAAAGGCTGGAACAGTACCTTAACAAGTGGTCCATGAACTACGCACAATTTTTCCGCGCACACATACACACACTACACCTATTCTCCCCCCCCCCATACACACACACACATACACACACACTTCAGTGCACTACGCCTATCCCATATATTGGAGGACCAGTTGGGATCTGAGAGCTTGTCCTGGCTGGAGCTGTTGGGGAGGAGAAATCCCCTGGAAGTAGATCTTACCCTAGGTCAGTGGAGAAGGAACACTGGCTCCCCCAGCATTCACTACACTAATAGGACTTAGCAGGTGATGTGCCTGGAATCAATCAGTCAATCACAAGGAGTGGGTGGCTGCTTCTTGCCCTCTTGTTTTGTGAAACTCCTTTTGAAGGGAGGAGCTTATCCACCATTACGTTCTTAGGAATCAACTTTTCCCTCTGTTGCACAGTATCACTATCGTTTCACTTTGTTATGGAATATTGGTCCCACAGGAATCTAAATGTAGATCTTTTTATTGATTGTTTCTTAATAAAAGTATTGAGATGAGATTAAAGATTATGGCATCTTACACTCAGGACTGTTGATAACTTACCTAATATTCGTGGAAGGAGTGTCGTTATTATGAATTTCTTGTTTGTAGTTTTATTATTGAGAAAGTGTAATTGGGCGTTTGTCTGAATAAACAACGAAAAATTATCTTGCCTTCTGTACCAAGCAAAACAACATTATTTCATTTAAATTTGTGAAGAATATAATGGTCTCTCTCTTTTTGAATTAATTATGTCTCCAAATGCCTCCAAACGCATTGATGCATCTCCAAACCCCTAGGAGGGCATTGAGCGCTTGCTAATATAACATTATGAATAAGAACAGAGTGTTATTTACAAAAAAGATGCTATGTAAAAAATGGATCTCAAGATCTCAGTTGTGCAAGTATTGCACTTTAGCCCGTGTGGGACCAACCATAAGGAATTGTTTGCAGAAGAGGTCAAAGAACATTTAACAACATTCTCGAAAATTCCCTAGCCTAAGATCAATTGCAAACAGGTAGAGTATTAATTAGGGAAACTAGAACATTTCTGTCTCTCGTTTCAGAAAAATTACAAATAAAATAATGAATTGTGTGATAGAAAGTAACCAGATTGCAGGCAGTGTGCAGTTTGCAGGCAAATACATTGTATTTCATAAATTTAATTAAAACCACTCATCCGTTTAGTTCATATTGTCGTCCTGCCTTCCCCCACTTCTCAGTTCCAAAAGATTTGAGTTGAAAAAACGGCAAAAAACATGACCTGACCAGCATTGAACCACAAGAAGTTATATTAAAGGCTAGTCTAGTAATTGCTAAACCTCATATCATCTACTTGTTTTAAGCAAAGTTTGTATCATGTATTTTAATACTGTCCATTAATCACGGCCTTCCTGTTTCAACCTGAACTAAAAATTGCCCAAACATTGTTTTCTTGTAATGGAACAAAATATAGTTGGATTGCTGTCCAGTGTGTAATTTTGATGATGCTACCCAATTTGATTGTCATAATAATTTGACTTTTAATTTATTTGGTTGATGATTTCGTGTTTCCGGGCGCGTCAACGGCTAAGCTCATTAGTCCCGTAAGTGCAGTGCATGATTTCCATTGGGAGGTGGCGGTGACACCCACCCCATCCCGGATGGTGAGATCTGGCGCCGACTTCACCTCGCGCAGCGGATTTTCCCCAACCAAGTATCTACCACCAGCGGGGCCCCGTTCTATATAATTATACCAAGTAGTCGGGACAAACTGACGCCCAACCCTCACCATAATGGATACTTTGTTCAGAACTTTTCTTAAACTCATAAATATGCGATTTAAAGTGCTCTGAAGCTCCGCAAGTAGTGTTTGGGGGACAGTTAATATGTTAAATCGCCGCGTGCCGCCGGCCCTGCAGTCGCTATCAGCTCTGTTGGCAGGGTGACAGAAACGGGTGTTTGCGTGGCAGGTTCGGAAAGACGAGCATGCAAAATAATCCTAGCGCAGTTCTTTCAAAGGTACGGGCCGGGAGCGGTGGCAAAGTGCAGCAACGGATGTCACTGCAGCGCCTCTGGTCGGGAGGTCCTAGGTTCCCTCTCCCCACTAGCTTTTCAGCTAGGTCGAATTCAGCGGCCGGCTGCTCTGATCGGTAGTTTTCCGTGGTTTCTCCGATCAACACCAGCGAATGCCGGAGCAGTACCCTAACAAACGGGCCACGAACCGCGCGCGATCTTTCCTTCCCATTGCTTATCCTATCCTCTCCCTTACACTAATATGCACTACACTACCACCTATTCCGGGAGACCGGTCGGGAGCTTAGGGCTTATCCCGGCTGGGGCGGTGCCCCGCTGGTGGGCGAGTCCTCGTTAGGGCTCCCAGTAGCCGACGGTAGGTCGGTGCCGGATCTCGCCATCCAGCGGGGGAGGGTCACCGCCATCTCCCGAGAAAAACATCCACTACACCTACGGGACCAATGACCAAAGCAGTTGACGCGCCCGGATACACGAAAAATCAATCAATCGATCAAAGATACGGATCCTTGAAAATGTTACGTCGGTATATGGTAAATAAACACATTTCACTTTTGCGTTAGAAACAAATTTTCACCATAAAATAATAATTATCTAATAAAATCTAAATAAATAATAATGGGTAAAATAAAAAAAAAAGTTTCAAAACTTACGAGTGTAACTCAAATTGTGAAGTGCATCCGTATGTAAGTTTCTTTTTCAGTTTTCTTAAAAACAGCTTGGTTAACTATATCCTCACAACTGACTTCGTTAGAATTGTAAAGAACGCGTGTCTCTGCACTTCAACGCATGTGGCCTGAGCCATTAGTTACGAACGCGCTAGAAATCTGACACCGGTTGATAGACGTCGCGTCACATTCCTGGTGGTGCTGATGCGGGAGGCGCGGGGGTAACTGAAGGTCTGATAAACAGTTTCGAATTCTCCACGGCACTTGTAAACGTGTGGTTTGCATGTTTACGTGGTGCTATGTGTGTTGTGCAAACCAGTTGGCGAAATTCCATGTGAATGGGAGTATTGTGCATGGTGAGTGCTCCCGATATGAGTTATATGTGTGGTAAGTGTGTTGTGTGTGTGGTGTGGTGTGTGTGTGGTGGTGTGTGTGTGTGGTGTGTGTGTGTTGTGTGTGTGTGTGTGTGTGTGTGTGTGTGTTTGTGTGTGTGTGTGTGTGTGTTGATAAGGAAGGGGGGAGGAAAGATGGCGTCGCGGGTGGTCTGTACCCCCGATTGTTGAAGCACTGCTCCGGCAGTCGCCTGGTGAAGATCGGAGAAACCGGGGAAAAACTACCGATCAGAGCAGCTGACCGCTAGAATTCTCCTCCAGAAAGCTAGTGTTAGCTAGTGTAGTGTGCTAGTGTTGAAAATCCTGCCACCGCACATCCAACAATGGAAGTTTCGATTTTGGAGTTTTTATATCTGAATGATCGGTTGCTACGTCGAGTGTTAGGAATGAGCTATGCGGGGCCGAGAGCCTACGTTTCCCGCGTGAGTTGGAGGACCATATAACCATCAAGTATACACAGCACTTTTTGCAACACTTTTGAATCGTGTATTTTGGTGATTCAAAATTGACAAGAAAGGTTCAGAGCATTTAATATCATATAATGTTTAAGTTGCCTCGAGCTTTGTCTCCAGCAGCGAGCAGCGTACGACTTCGTTCTAAGGCACGTGTTGTGTACTTTGTTTTTGGTTGTTTTATTATCAATAAAGGCCCGATTTTCGTGCTGTAAACTCTCTAAAACGTGCATTATAACACCAGAACGTGCTAGATCATGCAATAAAATTTGTTATATTATGTACTTATATTATTCTAGATTTTTGGCAAATTCAATTTTTATTTAACTTTGTCTATATTGTTCGCTGGTTTACCCCTAATTATTTATTTTACAGAAATAAAGAAAACACCGAAATCTTACTCCCTACCATACGATTGAGTTGAGGGAATAGACGTGACAATAATTTGCAAACTGGCATTAAACACGGTCGATTGCAAAGCGTGCAATTCTTTGACGACACATCTTCCTGTAAAAAGTGCTACTTTGCCACTCTGCCTCAAAACAATTTAACAATATAGATGGAATGCTTTAAAGAACAATTAAGGAAGAATATTTGCAGTTCGGTGTAACGTCTTTAAAGCTTGGATTCGTTTTCCGAGTGCCTTTTGCACATTTCGAATAAATTAGAAATCAAGAAATGGCAAAACCGTGGTGAAGTCAAAGAGAAGATTGAAAATAGAAAGAAAACTATTTCCGGAACAATTCCGTCAACAAGTGGATTACTGGTAGATTGGTAGATATGGCTATTAAGGCTATTGGTACCTATGGAAGTACGAACGATGATAATAATGCGCGACGTTTCTTTGAAACTTCTTCAATTTCGGGAAGAAACAAGATTTTGTTGAAACGGTTGACACAATGTACAAGTTATTTCTTCGGGTTTTGAAATCGATGTACATAAGTATCAAGAATGTTGCCTAGAAACTGTTGTATATTTGTCGAATTATATCCGTGGTTTTACATGCCTACCACTGTCCATATGTTGTTAATCCACAGTGCACAAGTTATTGACACATCGCTTTTGCCAACTGGAAAAATATCTGAGGAGCTCAAGAGTCTTGCAACAAATGAATGAAAACATTTAGGCAAGACAAGGCGCGCAAAGCAAATCGCACCGAAAATATGCAAGATGTTCTTGCGAGTTTGGGCATCACTAATATCTAGCCTACGTCAATTCAAATCATTGGAACCCCAAGCAATTGGATTACTGAAAGCACCAAGCTTTAATACACAAATCGAATTGCCAATAAATGAAAGCAGTGAGGATAAAATCGAACGCTCAGATGATGGATATTAAGCTGTTTTTTGAATGACGCGTGTTTGTGCTGCATTTTTTATACTTACATTAGTAAAAAACATAATACTATTTATTTTCTCTAGACTTTTATTACTCTACAATTTGTCCATCAATATTTCGGAAAAATAATATTCAACATTTCAAAATTGAAATTATCAACCTCGAATACACGCCCACGCGAAGTTTTGTCAAAATTTAAGGCGTTTTTCTACAGTTGGTCCGCCATTTTGTTTTTGTCAAACATCAAATTTGAAATCACTGACCCTTTAATGAACTCGTTTTGAAAACTATTCGAACATATTTTGTAATTTTGGCTAAGAAATGGAGATTTGGCATGAGCGTGCACCGCCGGGTCTCGTATCCCAGGACCTCCCGGTCAGAGGCCCTGAGCTGGTTTGTAGTTTAACAGTTGACACTATTCACAAACATGATTTGTGTCTCAAAAGGTTTTCAAGTAGCGTTGATACAGGATACAATGAGCCTGTTTTAAAAACGAAACAAGTGATGCCACAGACTTTCTCGTACTAGTGAGTTTCGTTATGTTTTCAGTGTGTTAACCCTCTTCCTATTTGAGGCATCAAGTGAAGTCCCCTCAAAATCAAATTCCCGAAGCCTTGAGTTCCTTGAGATCGTCTGGAGAACGGTTAGCGTAGGCCATCGGCGGTCGGACCCACCCACCCACCGACGGAGACACGGACGCACAGGTATCAAGGGCCCCCAAAACATGTATTCCGGTTACACCACGTGTTACATGAAGTAGGAACAGGTTTTATCCACTTTTTCGTTACCAGGGCCTGGTAACAAGAGTTTTTCTACCGTAACTTTGCAGTTTTTTGGCGCCCATACTTTTTCTTATTAAGTGAGTGAGAGAAAGTAAAAACCCACTAATTGTGGATTATGACTGCACAATGTGAGTGCAAGGTTTATTACGTATTGAACGAAGATTTATCCACTTTTTCTGAATAAGGGTTTTTCAATACGAGTTTTTCTATTAAAACCTCACTGTTTTTTGTGACAACAGTACATAACATCCTCTGTATGTATGTATTACTCTGTGTATACGTATGTAAACAAGAAAGTAAAAATCCTTGTATTTTCCCCTCCAGGATTCTGACAAAGTGTTTTTCCACATTCTATAATGGAGATGATATTTTAGGTCTTCTGTATGAACGATTATTGTGAATTTGTTTTACAGGAAAGTGGGAACAGCAGCACATCAGCAGGCGTTTGGGCAGCCCAGATCTCATTCAACTGAGTGACACGGATCGCACACCCACTCCGCAGGTAGGCCATTGGCAGTTGACTGACTTCTCTTTGATGAGGTAAAGCAACAGACACACTGGAAGGTAGAAATTCTTTTCATTCTCATTTTTAACATATCTTTTAAGAGATTTATTCTCATTGTGGCAAGTTAGCTTAGTTTAATTTGAATGATTATTTTAAACATTATAAACAATGCTTTGATGATGCTGTTAGTGCTGCAGTCTCTCCAAGTCTAAATGTATTTCAAGAATTTAAATTCAGTGTGTTTGGAGACTGAGGGGAGGATGGGCTAGGAATGAAGGAATCCAAAAGTCTCACCCAAATGCAGTCATATGGCCACATGCACTTGTTCACACATGCACCCACACACACTTGCCTCCTTACACATTGTCGCTCTCACTCATTCGTTTGTCCTCATGCTCACTTCTCACACACTCTCATTCATTCACTCTCACGCTTTCTCAGTCTCGCTCTTTCTCACTCTCCCACTCACTCTCACTTCCCCCTCTCTCTCTTACTCTTTCACTCACTCACTCGCACGCTCACCCACACAGGGTGAGTGAGTTTTCGAAAAATTATGCCAGCTTGTTTCTAATTATATAGCAGTAAATAAATAAAAATAGATTTCTGCTACCTGTTCTATTCCTTTAAATGTTGTGTATGACTTCATATTTCAGGATTGCAGATTTCATACCTGTGATGAAAGATGCTTTATCTATGCCTATAATATCTAAATTGTATATGTTTATCAAATTACACATTGTAGTCAGAGGATTATTTTCTTATCAAAGAGTATGAAATAAAAAAGTTTGAGTGTTGCTTCTAGTGAGAACATTACATCTCAATTCATCTAGTAAAGACACTGTTGAAGTTGTAATGTCAGTGAGTTAAAGAATAATATTTAATTCTCTCCGTGATTTCAAAAATGGAATAATATTCAAAATATTTACTGCTGTCAATATAAATTTGTACCTTTAATCTATAAACAAATCTGGTAAAACATATGTTGATGATACAGAAGGACGCGGCACCACACGCTGTGAGTGGCTCAGACAGCAGCACCGTGGATTTGCGAGGCACTGCCGAGTCTCCAGCACGAAATGGGCGTTCGCTGTCGCCAACCTCCTCTGTGGGACTCAAAGCATCGCGTTCGCCGGAAGCCTCATCCACTGCCAGTGACTCTCCCACACCAACCAACAGTGTGCAGGAGCGCCAGTGGGCAGCTAGTGCTCACTGGCATGGCATAGGTGAGTACCTTTATGCAGTTGTTCCAGAGTGATGAGAGGATTTGATCAAATTATTCATTATTTATTCAGAGAAGCATTGTTTGTACGTT
Organism: Teleogryllus oceanicus; assembly: GCA_964035755.1. Lineage (NCBI taxonomy): Eukaryota > Metazoa > Arthropoda > Insecta > Orthoptera > Gryllidae > Teleogryllus > Teleogryllus oceanicus. The sequence goes on from CAXIVR010000010.1 coordinate 60,165,853, forward strand.
TTTGAAGATGGTCAATACTGTTTTAATTCTTTTTGTTGGTCCTACATTCATCTTATTCTCCAAAACCCTGCAAGAGAGCCAGTTTCCCGCCGGAGGCCATAAATTACAAACTTTCAGTGAAAGATGAGCACCACACTTGGCCATGAAGCACTGGTGGCTTATATCGTATCACCCTCGTACAAGGGGCTCTCAGATCATCAATTTAGAATTTATCTAGCTTGTTTAACACAGAAAGTTTTGAAGCTTCATTGAAGAATGGAAATTCAAATTTTGGGAACGTCTTTTAAAGCATAGGCTTGATATGTATCAGGGTGTACTTGTATGCAATTTTTAAATTATCTTTAGAGCACTCATGCATGGAAAGTAGTTCTTTTGTTAACTGTTTATTGATCGCAAAGTAGCATTTTGTAGGATTTATATCACAGTGTAAATTATAGTGGGTACACCAGAATAAACAATACCGTGGGGTGATGTGATTGTCTCTGGCTGCAGCCTTGCTTTTCATGCATTATCCATTCCAACAGTAAGTTTCTAAGAATTTGCATTAATTCGTTCACAATGGTACAAAAGTGTCTTTCATATACTCATTTGAGAATGCTGGACTGCTTCTTTGTAACCTTGTCCCTCAAATTTCATTTGTACACCATATATTCAGTTTCTATGTTTGTTACCAAAATAACTAGCAGGTAGAAATGATTGAAGGACTTTGAGAATCTTTGGGGTATGACGCAAGTAAATAATATCTGATGAAATCACACCCCAAAACACTAATATTAGAACAAAAGCACCAATTCCTTGAAATGTTTTGAAAGATTTGTGAACTCTATATCAACATGAGTGCAGTTCCTGTAGGAATACCCCCAATTTTTTAAATTTTTATGATTTATTTATTTAAAGTAATGTACAGCCAATAGTATATATGATACAGTCCAAGTTAACTCTAACATAATTAATTATTTAATATATTACATTTCTATAACACAAACATTTTATCACAAATTATCAGTGGTAAAAGTGTTCAAAAGTCAAAGTAATTGTGGTTAAATCTTGGAGATGGAAAATTGAGTTTAAAGCTTACATAGATGAAAAATTTGTGTTGAATAGTTTCAATTTTTTAAACATATTTGTTATAAAAGGATGATCGTATTTGTGAAGCATAGTATTGGTCTAACAAAAGAGAGAGAAAATATGAAAACCAAAGGATTGAAAAATTCTGTAGTCATTTCCATAACAAAGCTAGGCATTCTATTGGTTCCATTTGTTATATAATCTGTATGTGTATCAAATTTAACTTTTTCATCAAACAGAACACCCAGATCCTTACAAACTGGAACATGTTCCAAGGAAGTGTAGTTAATAATATAATCAAACTAGTGGTGCTACAACAGTACATACTTTCTCATGTTATTAGAAACAGCTATGTAATATTGCAATATGCATTTTCTGCACCACTAACACCTTAGCTTTTATTTCAAAAGGTCCAAACATACCAAGAAGCAAGCAACGCACTGTTGCCAGCGCAGCATTGTCAAAACTGTGTACATTTGCTTGCTTAATAATATCAATACAGTAATAAGAATATATGCAATTGACATCAAAACAATTAAGAAAATTCTGGCTGCTCTCATGAGCTACCTTTTGTTGTATTTTCAAAATTTTTACGTATACTTTACATTATAAATACATTTGAAGTCAAGTAAACACAATGACCTACTGTTCATTTGAATAAAGATAGCATTATTTAAATATGTTGTAGCTGTCAAAATGACGACATCAGTTATTCTAGTATTAAGTTAATTTATTACCACCTTTTTATATTTTGATACTGCCTCATACAAAGCGCAGGAAAATAAAATTTAAAATAGTATGTTTTTTAAGTTTAAGTTAGATTGACCACGGTGAAGTACCCCCAAAAAATGTTTCAAATGAAAGTAAAATCTCTGTTCAAGATGAATAAGAAATGGTTTGGTTCCTAAGGGCATAATTTTTTAATAAAAGGAGTTTAAATTAGTACAGGCTCTTATTGAAAAACTTTCGTAGGTATAGTTTTCTTTAAGTTATTGAAGAATGCTGCGAAATCCATCACAAACAGAAGTACTGGCTCTCGACCTAGGAGTTCCACCACCATCTGCTGGACTAATTAAAACAGGTGTATCATATCATCACCACCATCTCAACATATGACTACAATCCGCTTCTCAAATATCGATGTGGCATTGTTGTGAAATTTTCTATTAAGCTTTGCATTTTATTAAAAATAAATATATCAGTACATTGAGAATATACATTGAGTAAATAGTAAATGTGCTAGAAAGTAAAAGAGAATTAATATTGACATTTTCAATAGTAAATTATAATTAAAATTAAATTAGATATTTTTCATATCATTCATTCAATTTTCCATGTGGCCTGTTTTGGGTGTAAAAATGTATATAAAGTAAAACCCCTCTTTTACACTTTTCATGGGACCATAGGAAAATGGTGTAAATTGTGGGAAATGTAAATAAGGGGAAATGATTTTTTCTCTTCAAAACTATAAATAAATTGTATTTAAATACTAAAAAACCAATAAGAATTATAATATTCAGTATTATACACAAATAAGATTATAAAGACAAAAAGAAATCAAATATTTTGGTTTGTTTTCTTCTTTTAGCTTGGACTGATTGAATTTGAGTTCATACACTTTATCAAAAGTAGTATCAGCACCATGTGCAGCAGAGAGGTATTTTTTTAATGTTTCTAGGGCTGCAAATGCTTGTGCACTCGTGGGAGAAGGTTGATCATCATCGTCACTGTCATCTTCACTTCCATCAGCATCTTCACCAACAGCATTATTTTGAAGATAATCTTGAACAATATCTTCTAATGATTGTTCATCAGCAGTATGAACATCATTGTCCACAGATAGAAACTCTTCAAATGAAGTTTGAGACTTCATACTTAATACCAACCCTTACACTCAAAATCAGAAGCATCTTCCACAGCCTCTTCTCTATCTGCCAGGAAGCCAGCTTTCTTAAAACAGTTGGCAATAGTAGACTGCTTTACTTCCCTCCATGATTTTGCAATAAAATGCGAGGCATCTAATATCGAAATCTTCATTTCTGCTGCATCCTTACCACATTCAATGTACATGAAATATTTCTGGACTAAATTTCTACGATAGTGCACTTTGAAATTATTAATGATGCCCAAATCCAAAGGCTGCAATACACTTGTGCATTTGGCTGGGAAAAACTCCATTCTTATGTTTTTTAAATTCAACGTTTTGGGATGTGCTGGGCATTGATGTATAAATAGAAGGATTTTTCTATTTTGTGCTCCTATTTTAGCATCAAGAGCATGAACTTGCTGAGTAAATAACTCTGAAGTCACCCATGCTTTTTTGTTTGAGGCGTACGATGTTGGCAATGTTCTTATGTTTTTAAAGCAATATGGCCTTTTTGCTTTGCCCATAACAAACGGACGTAAGGTTTCCGTTCCATTTGCGTTTGTCCCCAACATTACCGTGATGCGAACTTTACTATGTTTGCCTCCATGACATGGTTCATTCTTCATCGCAAAGGAAACAATATTTTTATCAACACTATTCGATTCTCCATAAATTGCCCTAAATACAACATTGTACCGTTTCTTAAAACGATCAATTCAACCATTGGATGCAACAAAATCGTCTATTCTTAACATATCTGCCACATTTTTAGCCTTTTCCCTCAAAATTGTACCATTAATTGGTATATTGGATGCCCTTGTTGTCTCGAACCAGTTTTTTAATATATCTTCCAGTTTCTCATATTTTGAGTATTTCACGTACTTTCTCTTTTTAGATTGTTGTCCGCACTCCTTTTCACTTTTTTTTCAACACTTCACAATTGTATTTAGAGTTAAAATAGAAATTTCCAACTGCTTCGCCAACACAACACGTGGTCCTGGAAAAGCGTCCACTTTCTTCAAAATCTCAATTTTCTGTTGAATAGAAAAACTTCTTCTCTCTTTCTTCTCCATTGTACTCCACTTCTACAGCTCGAAGTTTTCACACAATTCCACCCCGCAATTTACTTAAAATCACTATCACTTTCGCACTATCACAAGCCACAATGAACGCAGTACTGATACTGAATGGACTAAGTCTCCCTCAGACCGACGCCACCCAGAACGACGCGACGTGAAAAAATCGCACTCCTTTCGAGACCGGAAATCGGAAAAATGGCTTGTGTTGTGGCAAGCAAACTGTTGTATATTGCGGGAAAACTGAAATTATACTAACGTAAATGGGGGGTATTTATAACATTATGAATATACGAAAACTGATGGGACCGACAAGAAATGTAAATACCGGGAAAACGTAAATTGCATGAACGTAAAAGCGGGGTTTTATTTATTTCTAGCAAAAATTATACAAAACCTACTCTTTTTTTTTCCCCAAAATATTGTACATAATCTTTTTTAAAAGCTTATTTTGTATAACAGACTTTGCCTGAGACAAAAATCTCTATCTTCAATTTAGTGGTTTTAAAATCTTTTATTTTTAATTTTTGAAAAATCAAGGATTTCAACAAAAATGGGACCTGGGCCATTCTCTTGTCCTTTGAGCTATTCAACAACAAATTTTAATCAAAATATTTGGTGCCATTTTTTTTGGAAATTTAGAACATGTACAAGGGACTTCAAGGGACCCCCAAAATTAAAATATTGGTTTCAAATCCCAGGGGCCGCAACATCAGTTAAAATGATTGGGAATATCAATTTTGGAGAAAATTGGCCAAACAGTTTATGCTCTAGCATTGTGCACAGGCAGACAGACCACGGACACGTTTTGCTGTTAATTGATTTTTCAGTATGAAGGATGCACAAAACATGGATTCTATCTTTATAGTACAACTTACAATTGCATACAAAATAAGATAGCTTGTAGTTTATAAACTTCAAGCTATCTTATTTTGATCTGGGCTGTCTGCGTGTCGCCGCATCAAAGGTTGAGGTGCCGATGTTTTGACCGACATATCGCGGTATGTCGGTTGCAGCGCCGGCCCCTCAGCCTTCGACGCGGTGTCACCCGGACAGCCCAGATCATGAACCTGGCCGCGGAAGTCTACGATATCATTTACCTATCTTATTTTGTATATGATTGTAAGTTGGACATAATTGCTCAATATAAATAATGTGAAGGTGAATGTGTGCTAGAGTGCTGATTGATTTTGTGCAGTGTGTGAAGAGCAACGTCAGCTTTTGGGCACGGAGGAGGAGTCGTCGGATCGCCACTCAAGTGAGGAGGAGGGCGAGGGGGAGGGCGAGGGAGACCCAGATGCAGAGGCTGAGGTGTGGCTCATCACAGAGGAGCAGAGGGAGTATTATTCTGCGCAGTTCCGCTCTCTGCAGCCAGACCCCACGGGCCTCATTGCTGGCCCAGTGGCCCGACTCTTCTTTGAAAAGTCACGACTACCAGTCCATGAACTGCGCAAGATTTGGTAAGTTGACTGATGTTGTTAAAGGGCCAATCCTTGAACAGTTTGTTCAGTGTCCAATTGCATTTTCTTCAAATGCAGGCGGGTGGGCTATACTGTTGTTATTGTAAGGGAGACTGTTCTACCCTGTGAAGACTACAACCTTTAGTCAAGGCCCATACCATTGTGTGGTTGGTATTCGTATTGGTTTCTTGAGATCATGCAAAAGGGCAAGCTGAGTTAGTTAAGCTGTTTGATTCTTACAGCCAATTTTTTTGTATTTTGGGTCAATTTACTGTCATTACATGAATAAAATTTTAATTAAAAGCAGTGTATAATTTTATTTGCTAGGGATTATTTAATTATAGATTATTTATTGATTAATAAACTGTCTTATGCCAATTATAAATTTGATGTTATGATTAATTTCTGAATGTAATTCATGAATTTGCTGGTTAATTCGTACATTACCCAAAATGAGTAGATAAAAGTCCGAAGGACGATAGTCTTTGAGGAATACTTCAGGTGGATAAAGTGCACATTAGTCATCATGAGGTGTCTTGGGTAGTACAGGACATAGTTGTGGAATATCAAACATGCAAAAACTGAAATAGGACTTCTGGTGGGAATTTTCTGAGATGAACAAGAGACGAGGTATGTAGTTTTGAGTGTCAGTGTGTCAGTTGTAAATTTCTAGTTAGGTTATGCCACTTAACCATTTCTATATACCACTAACCTCATTATATAACTCGGTTGATGCTTTACTGTGTATTTTCGATTTGCGACAGTGAGGCTCCGCTGACTTTTGGCCTTCATGATTTACATAAAACAGCTTTGAGATAATTATCATTGCATTATTATTTTCTTTCAAGCCCACAAGATACATCGCTCTTAGCGTATTTTAGCTATCATGAGGTGGATGATTTCATCATCTCTCACATAGTTTTATCCAAACCACCTGATTAATGTGTGTATTAACTAGGTAATTCGTGAATTAACTAGTTAATTCATATTAGTATCATTATAAACACTTAATTTCACTGAGGAGTGTTATTACATAACACGATTCCTTTTTACAATAAATATATATTTTGTAGTTTTATCTCAAAAGGTCTGTATGAAACCTTATTGCGTTTAAGCTGGTGATGATGTGAGGTGCAACATTATCACCCGTCTCTTCTTTGGAGGCGCCGATGCCCCTTTTCTGTGCAGGCAACTTGCAGATGTCACAAAGGATGGTGCCCTTTCCTTGGAGGAATTTAACACTGCTATGCACCTGGTGGTCCTTCGGAGGAACAACATCGCCCTCCCAGATGCGCTGCCTCCGTCGCTGGTTCCTGCGGGGGCCCAGGGAAGCTCTGGGGGCCCCCCTGCGCACGCGCCCCCGCCCGTGGCTGCCCCTCCAGAGGGCCCTCCTCATGAAGAGAGCCCACCGTCCTTATCTCCACTGGGAGGAGAGCCTGCTTCGCCCCCTCGCAGCAAAGAGGTTCTTCTTTTTTGTCATTTGAAAGATGTACCGTTAGCAGTTCTCAAATCCTTTAAAGAATTCAGTGGTTTTAAGGTTAGGTAATATTTGAGATCTATCTGAATATGCAATATTCAAATTTTTACTGTTTGTGCTGGTTTATATTAAGTGAGCCTGCTGCCTTTCGAAACATACCGTATGTTTCTGAAGTACCATCACCTAATATCAGAAGAAAGTAAGTTGAAGTTTGTTTTTGCCTTCATGAGAATTCTTGCCTTTGAAGGTGAAATTTTTTCTCTTTCTCCCAAAAGAATGCAAAAAATTGATGAGTTTCAACTCGATGAAGATGTCCTTCAGTGCTTACTCCTTTGTTTCCTGTCTTGCCATTCCCAAACACTTTCTCCTGGCAGAGCGTTTCCTTCTCCACACAACCTTAAAGATAATATTGTAAGCTTTTTTAATTAATCAAGCTAGCCATTAGTTGTGGAGTTGTCAATGCCAAGCTTATATTAAGTGAAGCTAAAAAAAATGTGAAGTGCTTTTTCACGTTACAGCTCACTTTTCGTGAGAATGTTCAGAGCATGTGCTGTTTGGAACCAGTTCTTTGACTACATATTTTGAGTAACTTTCGTACTTTCTCTTCTTACAAAATTGTTCACTTTTGTTTTCGTTGCGAAGTATTGAGTTGTTGTTTATTACTGTAGTATTAAGAGTGGATTCTGATATCCCCGAGGTTTTAGCTAGTGCATTGCACTTCAACTTCCTCTTGAATAGGAAGTTCTTTTTGAGTCCATTATAAGGCAAAATTATCACTGAAACTTTTTTTAAATAGCTCAAAACTATGACATGCAACATATTACTACACTTTGCTTCGATATGCTTCCTGATGCTACAGAAATGAAAGAACACTTTACTAGAACTTTATGAGCTGAATTTGTAGCCGCTAAAATGTATCTTTTTGCCACACAGAATGCTTTGACAGAGAATGCTTTTTGCAACAGAGAAAGCAAACATATCATGAGAAAATGGTGTTCACAGATCTCTGATTGCATCAGAAACTAAACGGCAGGAAAATTTAATTTTGAAAGTATAAAAACTTGATTAAATTAACATTATGAATATGGAAAATTGAAAAGGCTGGGAAAAATCAGGTAAACTGTAGGAAAATGTTAATTCCGGTAACGTAAATGTGAAGTTATTCTGTATTGTGTTTTAGTTGTTAAGGTTTGGAATGATGCAGAACTTGTTTTGTTTTGTAATGCTGTTTATTATAGAAATTCATTTTATGTTATGACAAAAGGATATGACCCATTTTTATGTAATTTTTTTCATTTTTTGTTCATTTTGTCTGTCATTTTTTACCTTTTTTGGGTAATTTTCAATGCATTTTCCCGAGTTTTCATCGAGTTTGTCATCATTTTAGTGGTACTTACCTCAAATAATATTTACGAGATGCAGCAATATTTTCCACAGAAATCCTGAGTATCCGATTTGATTTCTTTGCTCTGAAATTGAATGTCAGCCTTTGTGAGTAACCTACTTGTATGTAATCTAAGGGTCCTTTGACACCTATCACCGCCATTGTTGGTTCGGTGTATTACAGGATAACTGAAGACAGAGATTTACTGGTAAACAAGAGTCCAAACCAAAAATTTGCCAGCTGAGAGTGCACTTGAACGTACAGAAGCCTCGTTTACATCAGAAGTGTATCCAGCTTGAGCTCTTCATCTGAAGTGGTTTTGATAAGATTTTTTACATAATTTTTCTCTATTTTGAGGGCATCTTAAAAACATTTTAAGAGCATTTTATTGATCATTTTTGGCTATGTTTTAGGTCATCAAAGTCCACCCCTATTCATAATACACAATCATCTTACAAGTTTAATTAGCTCTATCTTTGGGAAAGCAAGCCATGGGGTGTTGTAAGTTTTTTAACACCACTCGCATCAAATTTCGGAAGATTGTAATGATATATTTCTTATTAATTATGAGTTGATAACGTTAGGTATCTTTGACTTCATTCCTCTTTCCCTCCAAAATTTTGCTCCAAGTTTAATCTGTGGTACATATTTCAATCAATATTTGTAATTTATTTACTTATTTATTGACAGGTTGTATAAATATACAATAGTTAACATAATTTACGCATATGTCACTACTTCGTACGTAATAAACCTGTGTGTGAAACCTGAAAACAATCGTAGTTATTATGGTAAAGTAATTACTTTAATTATTACTATTGTATTTTTATATTTTTTGTTCTAATCTGATATTTGAAAAGCTTGAAATACTTTAGTGATATTGGAATGTGTAATTTGGACTTCATAGTGAGCAGGGACATTGTCAGCATAATTGTCCTTGTCCATTGTACTGTAAATAAAAACATACATGGAAAATTTAAAAAATAATAAATAAATACACATTTTAATTAATTATAAAAAAAAAGGATATTTAAAAATTGGATTAATTAATGGAGTGATTTTGTTCGCAGTGGACAAAATTTGTGGATTCACCCACAAGCTCTGTGTCTTCTCCTGGTCCAAAGCCTGTCAACTTTGATTTCCATAAGTCTGCTGTAGAACAGGTACCTATAGAAGATGCAAATCACTAATGTGCTTTGATTGACATGTAAAATGTTCAGTTTTGAATGGTCTGCTGTAGAACAGGTACCTATAGAAGATGCAAATCACTTATGTGCTCTGATTGACATGTAAAATGTTCAGTTTTGAATGGTGCTGATGTTAGCTTTTATTGAATTAGAAATCTAAAAACTATAGCTGTATCAAAAATCAGCTTCATTTAACTTGCCAGTGAAGCATGCTTTCATTTCAATCCATTTATTTGTTAAAACTGAGATTTATAAGCTAGTTCTCAATGTCTAAGGTTCTTTAGGAGAGATGTCTAGTAGGAATATATAAAATTTCATTGCTTTACATCAACTTTTATTTTCAAGACATCTTAAATAATTGTAAAGTTTTAACCAGGCCACATGAGCAACTTCTCTTTTCATCAGGAGTCTAACCAATTTTTAAAACACATTTTTTCACGTATTTATTGTCATTGCATTTCTTTCATGATTGTTGAGAAGGGATATTGGTCATTTGCAGGATCCGAAGATCCTGCATCCGGTGCCACTGCGGCTGACGCCAGAGTCGTTACCAGCAGGGGAGGATGGAGAACCATGCCGTTCACCTCGCAAACTGGTGGAACCCCAGCCTATTCCGTATGAGCAGCTGGGTGGCGAGGGCTCACCAAAGAAGGGGCTGGTGCCCTCTGGGGCGGAGGCCGTTGGGGCTCCTGCGGCCCTCCCCTCTGATCTACGCCCCATCCAGCGACCACAGCCCAAGAAACCAGCCGGTGAGACTGACTTGTACCCTCTACTCCAACACTAAGCCTTCGATGGTCAGTTGTAGGAATTCACTTCTTTTGAGTAGGGGTTCCTCTCTGAGAGTTGCATAAGATAAAGAATGTAGGTTTTTTGTATTTTTTTCTTTATTGCCATCCAAATTCTCTTCCAATTTCTGCAAATGAAACTTGTCAAAAGAAAGTTCTTTGTAAATTAACCTCTCCTCTGCCCCAGGGCTCATCGCATTTCCACTTGGATTTCCACTCACTCCATTTCCACCAGTTGTTCCTGGCTCTCAATAGATGGCTAAGACCCTGTAGGAGTGCAGTGGGAATTACTCTTGCAGGACTTATGCAGTATAGAGAAACATTTTGTAAATATGCAGGAAGAAACACTGATTATTTGACACAAAAACATATTGCCAAGCCCTGTTAATGAAAAACTGGATAAATCTTATTCCTATATGTAGTAAATTACTTTCTCTAACAATTTTGTAGACACAATCTGTTTGGTGGTACTGAAAAATTAGATTACGACAAAACATCTGTCTGTCTGTCTGTTCGATTGTCTGTCAATCTATCTGTCTGTGAACAACACTTGTGGCTAAACCACAAACAAGATTTTCACCAAAATTGATATTCCCCAATCAATCTGACCGAAGTCGCAACCCCTTGAATTTGAAAGGGATATTTGATTTTTGGGGGTACTGTTCATAGTCTCATAATTCTAAAAATATTCTCAAAAATGGCTAAAAAAAGTTTTTCAATTTTTACTACCCAATTAGAAAAAAAGACACTTAAAAAAGGGGTTAATTTTTGGTAATCCTGAATTTTTAAAAATTGTGGAAGTTCAAAAAAAAAATTTTTCTTCCTCTTTCTTTCTGTCTTTATTTCTTTGTTTGTTTATTTATTTATATATTTTTTATGGAAGCAGCAGCAAGCTGATACATACTTACTTGTATATCTCATGCAAGTCAAATAATAGTCCATATGTAAATATTCTGGAAAACATGTAATTTTGCTTAATAGTTTGCTCAATTTAATCGTGTACTGCATTACAGCAGAATATCAATTCATTTGATAATAATTGTCTAGACAAGATTTGAGAGTCACTAAAGTAATTTTCTCACCACAATCCACTAGGAGAGAATTCAGTTGGTTCACAATCCGGTTAGTGATGAAATGCGTTTGTGGTCCAGTTTTCATTCTCTCCTTCATCAGCTTTGCAGAATGTCCTTGTAGTCTGGGATCCATAGCTGGTTTAAATAGTGTCCAAGCATGAAGCATCATACACCTGATTTAGTATTTTGTATGTATTATTATCACTTCTTTCTCTTCTCTTTTCTGGGTTTAACAATGCCAAATTTTTATCTCTTTTGTGATATTGTAGGTTTTTAATGGAAATTGGAATCCGAGTTGCCACCTTGTGTATTCTTTCTAGTTTTTTCTTGACTTTTTTGAAATGCAGAGATCACACTACACTGGCATATTCAATTATATCTGTCAAATAATTGTGAGAAAATCTTTTAAATTACTGATGAGTTCAGGTTTTGGAGACCTTCCTTGTCAGATACGGAACAGTGTTTGCTTTCTTTGTTACATTGTTAACTTGACTTTTCCATCTAAGATTTTGTGTTGTACAGTGTTGAACAGTGTTGCTTCTTCTCAGCTTGCTTACACACGCAACACTCGCCATAATGGATACTCATATTGACATGAAATTTTGCCACCTTGTTGAGCACCTTTCAAAGCCCATAAATATTATTTTATATGTGCTATGAAGCATTGTAAGTAGTGGTTTTGTGACAATTAGTATTCAGACCTATCATGACCTGCTGCCTGTCGAAGCATGGAAATTGCGGCATGGCACTATCTGCATGTCATCAGGGTCTCAGTTGCCTCGGAGGGCATGCAGGGTGTAACAAATGGATGTTTACATGGCAGGTTTGGAAAGACGAGAAGATTGAACACCTGCGTGATTAATCCAAATAAAATTGCAAAGAAACGTGTCCCTAAAAATGTTATCTCAATATGGGACAAATAAATAAATACATTTCACTTTTGCTTAGAAACACTTTTTTCTCAATGATGGGTTCCAATAAAAAAGTGTTAAAACATAGTGTAACAATGTTATCAAGTGCACTGTATGTAAGTTTATTTTCTAGCTTTCTTAAAAATAGCATTGGTTTACACAATATTCTTACAACTGACATCAGTAGAATTATTAAGAATTTGTGTTACAGTGCCATTGAAACTAAAAAGAGCTCAATGGATATGACTTTTGCTATCAGTCGTGAAAGAACGAATGCGCTACAAATATGACACGGTTTGATAGACATTTCTGGCGCTGCCAAAGCAACTTTGCTCGCTGCAGGAAGCATGGAGGTCATGGAAAGTCTTGATGCAAAATGTCTCTAACGCACAATTTCTAATACTCCATAACACTTTAAAATTTGAATAGTATGTGGGTTTTGCATGGTGTTCTGTCATCTGTCGAAATGCCGAGAATGTTTGGTGCACTCACTTCCACTAAATGTCCTGCGAAAGGGGAGCTGTCTTAAAACTGAAATATCAATAGCAAAACAAGTCCAGCTCCATGTGAAACATTGTTTACCAATCAAACACTAAAGAGACTTGAATTGTTGTTTTGCATGAATGGCGACATTCATATGAAGATCAATGTTACTAATTTTTGGTCTCAAGTCATTTTGCATGTCCAATTTATTCACATTTTTATTTTTTTTTAGGTATAATAAACAGGGTGGCCGTAATAAACAGGGCATCGTATTCAGTAAAGTGCAGATTTCAACTCAGTACATGATAATGGCGAGTGTTAAAATCGAAGTATGTATGAGAAGTGTCACAAGTTTTCTTGAAGATTGCGAAGCTCTTGACTCACGCACAACACAACTTCAAACACTGCTGCTTATATACGTGCAACATGGGTAGAGTACCTAGCACTACATAGCACACTGTAGCATATGTATCTAGAATTACATGCATAGTGTGGTTGTCTGTGGATTGCACGTGCATGGATGAGAGGATATTTTTTGGAACAAACGTCTCACCGGGAACTCAATAGATGAGTTTTGATTAGTTTCTTTTTAGTACAATGCATACATTTACTGCAATAGTGTAAGTTTGAATTTCTGTCCCGCTTCTTCTCTGATGACATCCGCAGTACCACTTTGCTATTTTTTCGATCGAAACGACCATGTTATCACGTCCATGATATTCAAAGGGAATGATTTAACTTCTTTTGTAGAATAGCGCAGTCGAAGCTATCTTTGCTTATAGCCTATACGGAAATTAAGAGTGACAGTGACCGAATTGACAGGGAGCATGAAAAAAATGAACATGTGGAGGTCTTGACGGGGTTGTGTGCCAGGAAATACGAGTAAACCCTATTTCTGTCGCTGCCTTGTTTCCGAAGGCAGCATAGATAATAATATGAAATTGAAGTTAAAATGTTGGTACCAATTTGTGGTACCCAATTTTTAAAAATATTTCTTTCATGTAAAGTATTGGAAATAATGCTTATATAATCCATACCCAATCAATTCAAACGAAGCGCCTGTGGTGCATACCAGCGTTATTTCAATAGCCAGGCACAGTAGTTATTGCAAACTTTTACATGTGAAACATACGTAATCAGCAATCAAAATTTCTTGAAGTAAAGAAGTAATTTGTTAGTTCGAAGTTAATTTGATTACCTTCCATCAATCTTCCTTCTTTTATTAGAATAGCAATAGCTTCCAAAAAGTCTCAAATTGTGTTCACGACGTGCAGGTTCGAAACGCGCGACAATGTTTGATGCCCAATTACAAAGAAATAACTCATATTTTCGAAAATTTCAACATTATCTTATTTGAAGATCTGTTTTTGGTGGAATATATTTCATTAAGAAAAAAGTTGCATCTTCACAATTGAAGTTGTAAAAAGGTACAGAATTCTTTTTTATTTTTTGAAAAATCAGGTATATCAACCAACATGAGACCTGTATCATTCTCTAAAGCGCCCTTTACGTTAAGATCCAAATTTGATAAAAAAAAAAGTGTGCCGTTTTTAAGAAAAAATGAATAAAAATGGCAATATTTGACAAAAATTTCGCAAAAATTTATCGTATTTTCGAAAAATTAAACGTGACATTATTTAAAGATCTGTTTTTGATAAACACATTTCACAAGGGAAACATATTTTCATAATTGTAGTTGTAGCAAGATGGCGAAAAAAATTCGAATTTTTGCAATTTTCAAAATCGAAATTTTTAATGAATATGAGATCTGCACTCTGTTTGAAAAATTGTACATGAACGTATTGGAAAATATATCTGTAAGGAACAGAAAATGTTGAACTTTTGCAATTTTCGAAAATCAGGGTTTTCAACGAACATGAGATTTGTACTATTTTCTTAAACGCCCTTCACCTATCCAACAACAAAATTTAATTAGAAAGATGGAGCCATTTGTTTGAAAATTTTGAAAATATACCAAGGGATAAGCACCTCTCAAAATTAAAATATCGGTTTCAAATTTAAGGGGCCGCGACATCACCAGATCGATTAAGGAATATCAATTTCCAAGAAAATTGGCTGAACGATTTAGCTGCTAGCTTGTCCACTGTCTGACAAACGGATGAACATTTTGCCGTCAAGCGAGTTTTCGGTATCAAGGACCCACAAAACATGTATTCTGGCTACAGCACGTGTTAGAGAATTTCTTTTCTAAATTTAGCAACTGGATCATACTCTTCGTTTACAGGGCCCGTCAATAAGAGTTTTTCTGTTAAAATTTCGCCTCTTTTCCCGCAGCATTACATAACTTTCTCTGTACTGTGTAGGCTGTCGAAAGTAAAAATATGTTGTATGGGGGAAAAAGAACATGGAAAATTTATATTTTCAGACCTGGAAAACTGAGAAAAAACCTTGAATTGCGAAAAGGCAGATCGCTGGTCACCCTGATAAAGGGAAAATGCATTTTAAGACAGAATTTCTGGTTGAATGACTCTGGAATTAATATTGTTAACTGTAAAATTTCTGATTCATTTTTATATGTTTATAAGTATTTCACTGTTTTTAATAATTGAAATTCAAAAATAAATACTCTATTTATCTTTCCACATCCCTGTTGAGAAATGCTGAGAAGTATTCAAGATCACAAAACGATATGAAATGTTCGTTCCGAGCACACGAAATATTGTTTTTATTACCGTCTAACTCAAGAACCATGATTCGTACAGAAATGTGGTTGGTTTCATATCAAAATTTGGACTTCTCTTGTCATTTCAATTGCTGGATGTTTATGCTTTTCTTCAATAATAAAAAAGTTTCTCACTTGAAAATTTAAGGACGTCAAAAGGTGGAAGTAAACACTTCACTATCATTTATGATTAATTTCTGCAAAGTTTAACCATCAAACTTGATTACAAAATAACCATCACATTCATAAGAGTTTTGGGAATAACAGGTAAAAAACTTAAATTTTCTTAGATCACCACAATTGAAACTTTTGTTGAGTAAACATGTTAAATATTTGCGTGTGGGACAGGATGAATGAGCCAAGTAACTCCAAGCGTCGTGAATTGGCAACACAGCTGATGTGAAATTGTGACGATTACAAAAAGAGGACTCCATAAGGCTCTGCACTGCAATCCAATGTTTGGATGCGCAAGACCTTCCACCCAGAAAATATATCTGCACTTCTTTGCTCCTAATTGATCATTCTGATGAGTAGTTCACCAAATCATTCACTTTTTTTGAACTTGACACACTAAAAATACCAAATTTTACCATTTTACCCATTGCTTACATGATACTACTCTTGTTCATTTTCAACATTCAAAACTGAAGCATGTTACTTTGCTGAGCTTGGCTGCAGTAGCTGAAGCTATGGTAAGCCAGAGTTGATTGAGAAGTCGCTTGTTGTTGTGTCTATCTGCTCCAAATTTAGTTCAAGAACACGTGTTATACTGGCTATAATGTCCATATAGGGGGTGGCTTTCTGTGACAAAAAAATTCTAAAATGCGTATGAACTTGTGGCCTAAAAACATAAAATATGACTTATAAAATTCAAATTATGATTTAATGTATTAATTATTTATTACTTTTATTGGCTTACAGAAACACTATTATTATGTTTGCTGTTGGCAATTAATGTACAGTTTGAAACGTTTTAATTTTTCAAAATACTTTCCCAAAATTTAACGGTAAATGAACTTGATAGCTAAGGTGCTCATTAAGTACCAGTAACATGATTGTTGCAAATTATGACCACATGCAGATTGTTGAATGAGAATCCTCCCCTGTTGTCGCTGAGTATCATCTTGTAGCCAAACAAACTTTCAACTTCTTTTGATGTAACAGGACTGTCATTGAATAAAGTTAAATCACTTGAAGGAAATTCCTGGAAATCCGCTGATGAAGGGTATTCATATAGAATGCCATTAATTCCATGCAAGTACGAGTACAAAAGTTCCCTCCCCAAAAGTATTATAGTCCAGTACATTTTTCTAATTTTCTACTCACTGTAGATGCTTCTGTTCCTTTTGTTTGTTCTAATTCCTGTTCAGGGCAAACAACTAATGCATTGCTTAGTTACGCACCTGAAACTTTGTTTAATGATTGCTCCAGATAAAGAATTAAAACGTGACTTTGGGCAAGTCAGGTACACTGTTAATGTAGTGCTTGAAAATAAATCTTGAGTAATTTTTATGGGGGATGATTCTGCAGCATCAAAAGGCTGTATGATCTTCTGTATGACATCTAAGTTGTTGTAATAATACATTGCTGCATCAAGTGAAGTCTCCAAATGTGTTGTAACTGGCTAGGGAGGTAGGAGCAATGAAGGTGCTTCTTCTTGAAATTTCTGATTGGGAAGTGAAACTTTGACAAACCCTTTCTTCAGGGTAGCTACTTATAACTTCATCAGGTACCTTATACAAGGCAGTCCCATGTATCATTTTTTGATATAGCATTTTAAGTCCGTTGGCTGCCTTCACCAAATTCAAGAACTGTGATGTGATCTTTCAAAGGTTTTGAACATTATGAACTGGACGATGGGGTTTTGAAGAGCAGATGCGTGCTTGTGGCTGTGTGGGGGTGGGTGGGTTGGGGAGCTGCTGTCAGGATAACACTGCAAACAAGTCCATTTTAAAACCACGACATGCCTAAAATTAGTCATGCCTGAGCTGCTGTATGCCGAGTCCACTGTTCGGGCTGAGCTAACCCTTTTTCAGCCATGGTAATTTTGAGATAATGGAGCACATGTAGTGATAACTGAAAGCAGGCACACAGAAAAATTTGAACAATTCAACTACCAAGAAGCAAGTATCTGGAGTTGAAAGAAAATACAAGCTAGGGAAAACCTGACAGGGCATCAAGGATCTGATTGTTTGGGAGGGTTGAAAAGAAAACAGAGATTGAAAAGTGTCAGTGCAACCATAAACTTCTGTTCATGAGGTAATCCATTGAGAGAGAAACTTGCCAATTGTCTTTGAAGCGCACTTTACAAAATTTAAGAAACTAACTTCAATTGTTTCTTCATAGGATGCACTGAACCTATGAGCATTCGTATTGTTGCAAAACCTTGAACTAACTCATACAACTGCATCATTACAGCATTAAAATATCAAATTAGTAGATAAGATACTGCCAAAATTATCTCATAATTATCTAGTGATGGGTACGGAATTTAAGGAACCAACTTCATTGTTCCCACAAAGTGGGCACTGAACCAGACAATAAGCATTCATATTGTAGCAAAACCCCAAACTAACTCATAGAAATGTGAGATCAGTGAATCAGAACAGCATTAAAAGGTAGTATGCTGAACCATACATAGATATCTCCATTTGAGCCTTGCAAAAGGCATTGTAAGAAAGAGAATGGCCTCGTGTCTGTACATGTCCAGAGGCTCCCAGCGATAGTTCGACTCGCCTGCTCGAGCCAACACTTTCAGAGGGTCTAAGGCATGGAAATTTTCTGCGTGTCATGTCCAGAGCAGTCAAAGGGTTAATCACAATTAATTATTCAATATATAATAGATCTAAATTTATTCTTAATAAAAGTTGAGCGTTTTCTTTCCTAAAGAAAAGCCTTCACGGAAGCCATAAAATGAGTCCTGGTGCACTTGGAGTATTACCGAATGTTAACTCTTTCCCTTTGATATTTCAGAGCTGCAGAAGTACCCTATTTTTCCGTCCTTGTACTTGCTTAATTTAAATGAATATAGTTACAACTTACTGGAGAAAGTCAATGTGCAGAGCATTTTTCACATTTTTGTGCTCTGGGGATTTAGCAGATGTCAATAATACTCGAATGCAAAATTTTTCTTGAGCAGAATTTGTCATACATTTTATATAAATACATAACAATTATACATTATTATTTCCACAATTACATTATTAATTAACAAAGCAACAGTTATAATTTATATATGTGCAATTTTGTTATAATTTATTGCTGTGGTTACTGTATATCATGTTTGAGTGATCCTTTGAAAGCCTCTGTGGAGCTGTAATTTTGCTGCTGTTATCCTATTAGGTTGTATGCCACCGCTTGTGTTTCAGCGCCAGGCCCTGGGGCGATTCCACCACCACCTGCCCCTTCCACTGCCACCATCTCGGAGGAAGGCATCTCCAGCCAAGGACCAGGGTAAATACAGCCTTTATTACAAAAAATATATATAAATCTCTCTCTTTTCCCCCTCTCCACCTCCCACTCCCCCTGTCTCCCCCCTCCCCATACCCCTCTCTCCCCCTCCCTCTCCTTCCCCTCTCTCTCCTCCTCTCTCTTATATATAAAGATCTTTCTCCATCAATGAGAAAGTTTGCATTCTGGAAGAGGTGGACTTGTTTACTGGAACACGTGTTGCACTGACATGGGAATTGTGCATCAGTGTTTTGACAACTATTGTGAAGAACAGGGTATCAATAGTATCTATTGTTTCTTAAAGTGGGCAACATTCAATGAGACGAAAATATGCTTCTTATTTGAAATACAATGAAGGCGAGGAGTTAGTTGAGAAGTGGTTTGAAACCGCAAGAGCATCCAATATTCCAGTGAATGGAGTACTGTTGGGGGAGGATGCAATGAACATTGCAACTAAGTTCAGTATTGTAACTGCTTCTAATTTATGAATAGACAGATTCTGGAAATGCTACAACATAAAATACAAAACTGTGTGTGTTGTATCATTTTCTATTGACAGTGAGTGTGTTGAAGAATGGACAAGAATTGGTAAACTTCTTGCACTGACCAAAAACTATGAGCCCTAAAATATTTTTAAATTAATATAATTAAATTAATTATAATTAATTTAAAATTCATGATCCTGGCTCTTTAACATGACTCCACTTTGGTGATGTATGGGGCGTAGCCCTCGCGAAAATCTCAGACATGGACCAATACTCTCGGAAGTCACACACCAACTGGCCTGGCACGCATCAGCAAAGGCACATTTCGTTTGCACTGATACTGCTAATGACAGGGATCTGTGCGATTCTCGAGCAACTTTGTGTGAGTCAGATGAATGGCAATGGTGAACCCTGGCTGTGAGAAAATAAACAAATCCTCACAAGCTGATTGCTTCAAAGCAGGTCACATGATGTACCACCGCATGTGGCGAGAGAACTGTCAGTCACTTATACGCTGCCGGTACTGTAGTAAAATATTAGCTTTAAAGGGAGACAAATGCGATGGTGGCAAACACAGCAAGGTACGACTTTGAGTGACATGGGGGCCAATGCAAATGGTTCTGAGAAACTTCAGCCATTTGTGATTGGTAAAGCCAAAAATCCTGCTGCTTTAAGAGTGTGTGATCCCTGCCTTGTACGTATGATGCAAATAGGAAAGTCTTCTGATTTAATCTGACAACAACTTGTTGCTCTTGATGCAAAAATGGGGTCCAATGGGATCTTGATGCCAAAATGGAAATTTACCTCTTATTATCGAGCGCTGCCCTGCCCATCTTGTTAATGTACAGCTGCAAAACATTCAGTTAGAATTCCTGCCAGCTAACTGTACTAGTAAATTGCAGCCTCTGGATCTAGGGATTATCCAGGCTTTTAAATTGCTATATAGGAAGAACTTAGTATGGCAAGTTCTATGTATGATGGATGCTGGCAAAGATCCTTCATTCTACAAACTGTCTGTTTTTTGTGCCCTTCATTTCATTGCAGTGGCATGGGTGAAAAACAAACAACAATAGCATTGTTTTCTCAAAGCAGGGTTCTTAAGTTGTGAAAAGAGCCAACAAGAAGAGGATAAAGAAGAAGAAAGTTTGCATCCAACAACATGGAACATTTTGCAACCAGACAGCACCATTAATGAATTTATTTCAGTTCATGATGCTGTACGTACAGCAGAGGGAAAGTCATTGGTAGACTTTGTGGCTGAGCGTACTTCTGTTGGCTCAGAGGAGAGTGCTGAAGACGACCACAATAAATCCTGTAGTGTACTGACAAGTGTTGAAGCAAGTGCTGCAGTGGAAGTGCTCAGAAGATACTTGTCTAATGTTGATGATGAAAAATCTTCTGACAAACTCTATGAACTGGAAGAGCAAATAGAGTGCATTAGATGTACAAGATGGAAACAGAAATCAATTTTGGACTTTTTTTGCAAACCGTAAAGTATTTGAACGTGCAGGGTAGGGTACATGTGGCTTTTATGTTATCTTTATATGGATTTAACAAAGTTTTTAGGTGCTCTTTGTTTCACTCATTTCCCTCAATTCACTCTTTCCCTTAATTTACATCCATTTCTTCCTTGTATCCTGAAAAGTGTCAAAGAGGGGTAATACTGTATATTACTAAATTTTAGAACAGTAGGAAGTTGATTCTTAAATCGTATAAAAAGGAAAGGACCTGAGTGGGAACCTTATGGAATGCCAGAGGGAGCGGTATATGTCAAGGACCATTTAGGGAAACATACTGGTTCCTGGTTGTCAAATATGATTTGATCCAGGAAAGAAGCAGTTCGCCAAGTCCCAATATAGCAAGTTTATTAGTTAAAATCAAGTTATTCACACAGTCGAACACCTTTGCAAAGTTGGTGTATATAGCATCAACCTGAATGTCACTCCCAAATACATCAATTATATACTTAAAATTATTTGTTGGGATTAGTAGACCTACCCTCCCTGAAACCATGCTGAAAATCCGAGAGAATAGGCGAGGAGTATGCAAGATGAATTACATCCAGTTTTTCGAAGACTTTTGGGAATTGCACTTACTATTGAAATTGGATGATAATTGGCAATGTTGGATTGGTCATCTTTTTTTGTGTACTGGGATAATCTTTTTGATTTCCCAAAATTTAAGAAATGTTTTACAGTTCATGATTGGTAGAAGAGTAAGCGTAAAGGGTATACAATAGTGTATCTGCATTGACTCAAGAATACATTTGGAATTAAATCACAAATTAGGCCCTTTCTTGGGATAAGAGTACACAGTTTATCAAAAATATCACCCAATTTTAATTGAAGGTAGTCGTTATAGGGGTCTTCCATAACTCTACCTAGAATAAAGTTAGGAATAGATGGAGAATTATTGGAATATTGGTTTCTAAAATACTGTGCAAAACACACAGCAATACCATTACAATGAGTAGATGCATATTGCATGGATTGTGATTAACTTTGGACATACATGTCAAGTGATTCCAAAACACATTCATGTTGTTTGGAAGAGAGTTCTTAACAGTAGAAATATAATAGTTCGTGTTGTATTTCTGGATTTTGGTTTCTATGTTTTGTGATCTCTGCCCACTGATACTAAATTTGGATATTCATTCTACTATTTGCCCATTTTACTATAGTAAAACTTTACTTGTACGTTTTTCAGGGGACTGAAGGAAAAAAAGGTATGAGTGAGAAACTCTTAATTAAAATTGAATATTATAAACAAATAAAAACTTTTTTTTTTTTTTTTTTACATTGGGCTCTCCACTCTTGGATCTGTCTACAGGAACTGCTACTTACATTACTTTTGATTTATTTAATCAAGAATTGTACAAAACATGGGTCATACAGGGGAGAATTACCATCTGCGCATGTTTTCTTGAGATCAGGAATCATTTCCCAACGTTTTAACTAAATAGTTCAGTGGTAAAAGTTCCAAAACAGTGAAGTGAATAACTTTTGAAAACTGGACATTTTTGCTCCCAAGTTATAGAAAACTTATTTGCATCAGTAAGCAAATTGGAGAATTTTTTTACAATAACACACTCCTGGCTCTACCCCATACCAGTACTAGTACAAGGTGAGTGAGGTCAACCAAACGTGCACAGTGAAGCTACAGTTATGTCCAGAAGAGAAACAAGAGGCTATCTCAGCTTTTGCTCAATGGATCAGGGAAATTGGACAAAAACCTGATCAAGATCAGAGACTGAAGTACATTACTTGTTACTTAGAAGACATGTGGACCAGACATAGGCATGCTTGGTGGAAAAAATAGCAGTTATTCGTACTTTATGCAACCAGTCCTTTAGGTCTGTGTCACACTAGCTGTGCGTTGATGCACGTCACCAAATGCTGATATCAGCTGCATTGATGCCTGCACCAATGAGTCAACGTGCGTCATAGATTGACACTATTTTATGTGAAATGGCACAGGAGTGCTCTTGGCAACGTGTGTTGTGACCACAGCGCAAGCTACAAAGTAAGTCAAGATAACATGTGTTTTATGGGTCTATAAATTTCATCGTTCATTTTTATGCAAGTGTGCCTGGAAACTGAATTTCTTTTCTTATTTCTGTAGTTCTCTTCTTCTGGTATTTCATACATTTATTCTCTATTAAGTCCTCCTATTCTGTATTCTCTATTAACATGTCTCTTCAAAGTTTCTGAACAGTAGATATGCTCTTAAATTCACTGCATTGTGTCTGTCCAGGATTGTTTGTATTGTGAAAATGGTATCTTTTATGGTCCTTTCTTTTCTGAATCCATTTTGTTCTTTCATTAATAAGTCACTGTATTTATTCAATTTGGTTCTTAATATTTTTTTTTTTTTATAAGAAACTGTTATAAATAATTACAATTTCTTTAGGGTTTGATAAATGCATATTAATAGTGTGCTTTGTGATTTCACATCGTTATTTTGATGTCTTAGTGTTGATGATTCTCTGGTGCAAGTGAGAGCTCCTGTTGCAGGATGGGCGGAGCATCTGGCTCTGGACCAACCAGCCTGCCAGCGGCTGCTGCGAACGCTGGAGCCCAGATGGGACCCAAGAAGGAACCTCCACCGCCCCCACCGCCACGTCCGTACCGCACACACACAAGAAGTTCGTCTCTGGACCTCAACCGTCTGGGTGGGTGAAGCCCCTCGCCGGGGATTATGTGCGGATGCACTGCTTTGGGGCACGGCTGGGAGCTCCTTACCCTTCCCTCCCACAGCTAGAGTTGCAATGGAGAGTGATTTCACTGATGTTCTTGTCTTGAATAGGACATCAACAATATTGTGTTCAGTCATGTGAGTGATTTTTTGAGTCATTAATGCCAAACCAAAATGGGGGGCATGGTTGGTGAGGAACACAGAAATAATCTGTGTTCATTTCACGAACATGACCAACTTACGCTTTTCTCCTTATTATTCTTGTCATTCCAACAACTGGTGAATATTCGCATGATATCCATGTTTTTAAATAACTAGAATGCAAAAAAAGTGCACTTTAAAACTTCCTTTTAAGTAATAATATTTACAATATTCTGTGATTAAAATTCGATCTATTGTAGTTTTAACCCTTTCAATTGTAGGAATTGTAGGAATTCAATGGTTTCTTTGCAGGATTCTTTTAATTTTTAGGAAAATAATGCAGTTATTTATTAATGTCTGTTTTTTCAAATTTTATTTTATTTATTATTATATTTATTTATTTCTAATTTAATATAATTTTATGTATCAATTTTTTTTTATTATCTTCGCTTGTGGTTTTACTCACTTCATTCGATGACATACTGGTCTGGCCTAGTTTCAATGCTATGGCGGGTAACAAAAATATTGGTATTGCAGTGAGTTATCATCAGTGTTTAAAATGAAATAATTATAGGAGTTGTCATTGCCAACAATGTTATTTATTTCAATAGCAGCTTTTGATGGCTATGCCATCATCATCATCATCATCATCAGTTTCCTAATACAAGAAGTATAAACAATTTAATACACATGACAAAAACAAAAACATTAGGATTAATAGATTACTAATAATAAAAAAAAAGTAATTAAATTAAAAAAAAGAAGGAAAGAAACATAGGAGAGAAGTGTTAAATCATTTATCATTACAGAAATTTTGAATCTATGCAACACTGTGGATAAAATTGAATTGAACATGTGAAATTTTGTAACAGAAAACCTAAAATGTAAGTGGAGCCATTTCCTACCTGCTGTGTGGAAGCCACAAAATGACTATCTGGGTTTGGGTGGGCCAAGCAGCTCAAGTACCAGGCTGTGGTGTGGAGGAGGAGGAGGCGGGTTAATGGCCTGGGTTGCAGTGCACAGTTTACAGCACCATCTTGGTAGTGAGCAGTGTGAGGGTGGTGTCTAATAATAATTATTTCAATAGAGGGGAGGGATTGGGGTTTATGTTTTCATTCAGTAGGTTATCATTTAAATGTAGCTGAAGGTTGTCCTAACTTAACCGGGTGTGATGTTGACTTTTTATTTCCAGTTTAAGAATATGTATGAGTGGCCTGTCTGAAGTAAATGACTGGCAAAGTGAGATATACAGGAGTTGTATTGCCAAGTGTGCGTATGCTCTTTAATTCTGGTATTAAAAGTTCTGCCTGTTTGACCAATATATTTGGCTTTGCATTCATGAATGTAATCGCCGTTGTGACAATGTAAGAAACTCTTTCAGAAAAAGTTGCACACAATATACACAAAGCTGGCATCAAAATTTCATTGAACTCACAGAACTCGCTCAAAAAATGCTATCTCCCAAAAAACTTGCAGATTTTTTAGAAAGAAGCAGTGTCTACTCACTACGTTGCCAAATATATTGGTCAATAATGTTGTAGTGACAACTCCTATAATTATTTCATTAACAATAAGCATTCGCAAACAGATGTGAACATGGGCTCATGTATCTGTGGGCTCGAGAACTAACTTGTTAAAAGTTATCACTGTATGACTATGACCATGGGTTGGTCTTGGGTTCACTTTCTTTAGTCATGAAACTGTTCCACGAGTCAATGTGAATATGTCAATTAAAAGTATGATGAAAGTAAACAACGCAGGGTCTTTGAAATTTGGTATTTATGGCCAGTCCGTTTATGTCCATTTGATGACTTAATTCACATGTGTACATAGTGTCATCTGCTTTTCACCATGATTTAAATCAATTCTTACAATATTCTATTTAGTTACTATTTTGGAACAATGTAAATGCCTTGTGAAATCTATCCCTAACTTCATACTATAAGCACTGAACTGACACTTTCAAGCCATTAATAGCTGATGTTGGAGCCCAACTGGCTGGCGGAAGAGTTCATTTCGCAGAGCATTGCAGTCTTGGCTGATGCTAAATCGTTTTAGAAGCTATCAGGACAATGCTCTTGTGTCCTGCTCTGACCTTGCCAGGTGCCTGGGTGTAAATCTCCCTTGTCGTGCCCCATGTGGATCTGTTCCCTTAGTGAGCAGATGATGTGCTTACAGGAAAGAATGCTGTGCTCCTAGGCACCCCACCTGTTGTTCCACCTCGCATCTCTCCCAGTACGGTGAGTTTAATACCTTTTTGCTAAGTATTTTTTCGCAAGCAAGTTTGTGGTATCCAAGTGTTGGGACTGATTACTAACAGTTTCATCTTGAGAGTGATAATCCTCTAGCATTGCAGTAAAACCTGCTGAAATGCACCTCAAATGTATGTGGATCCAAAGTAAATGTTTCCTCTTTTAGGCAGTCCCTCAGTTGTTGGCTGTTTGTTCTGCTCAGTAATTGTTACTGTGTAGCCTGTAACCTTGTTTCTTTGTAACTGTATTAAATTATGTTCAAAGCATGTTACCTTACTGGAGACTTCCTTAGTGTTGTTTATAAATAAAATAGCAAAATGTTTGTTATGAATATATTTCATTGTGGCAACAATAGTAGACTAAATTAATATAAAGTCAAATGTGATACTTTTATAGTGTTTGTAAAACTAGTTGTGTGTTGCTGTAGACGTCACCTAAGAAGCTCATTGGGCAGAGAAGTGAAGGGGACGTTCTTGCATTGGTGGGAGACCATGCTGGTTTTGCTGATTTCGCACAGTTTGGGCAAGAGGAAGACAATGCTGATGCTGGTCACCCACGCAAACATGGCGCATTTGAGGTGTATCGGAAACCAGTTTCACGTAAGTTATTGAAGTGCAGAAATGCCCTTTTCTCATAAATGGAGTATAGAGAAAATTATCTAATAAGCATGGAGTTTCTCAAAAATGGCTCCAAATTTAAAAAAAAAAAAATTCTTCTGATTCATCAAAACATGCAGAAGAAATAGTGAAGTCGTAGGCTTCCGCGGCCAGAGTCATGTAGATGATCTTGGCTGTCCAGGTGACGCCGCGTCGAAGGCTGTGTTGCGGCGTTTGACCATCTTATCGTGGTCTTCCTCAGGGCTGTTGTGCCACAACTGTTGTGGCACAACAGCCCTGAGAAGACCAGATAAGATGTCAACGCGCAACACAGCCTTCACGTCACCTGGACAGCCAAGATCATCTACATGCAGAAGAAATAGTATTTCTGTTGCTCTCTCTGAGTTTTTGAAAATTGCAAAAGTTCACAATTCTTTCAGTGACTTTCTACAACTATAATATTGAAGTTAGAATTTTTTCTTAAACATCATCAAAAACAGATCTTGAAATAAGGTTATGTTTAATTTTTTGAAAATATGAGTAGTGTTTGCATAATTTTCCATGAAATGTAGGAAATTTTTAAATTTTAAACTGATTTTTTCAAAAGTGTCACCAAATTTTTCTTTAAATTTTTTCCACAGGGTAGCAATGAATGAATAAAGAAAGTAGTGCTGATCCCATTTTCGGCAAACTCAGTATTTTTGAAAATTGCAAAAAGTTGTAATTGCAAATTCGAATTTCCCTTACTTTTAACACTGTGAAGCTGTCACTATGTATATCTAAGCAATTTACCCCACACTAATATCTCTAGAAAATTTAAATGCTCTGATTTGCAAAGCAACTTTGTTCTGCCACCCAAATCACAATGCAAACAACCCATCTCACATTTATAACACAAGTATGCATTGATGCATGATCTGGGTGTACTTGAAGTAGTCCCTACATAAGTATTAAACTACAAAGACAAATATACCATACTGTATTATTCATTCAATAATCTATACCTGAACCACTATATTCAATATAGTGGGTCAAGTGTAGATCAGTCAGTCAAATTAGTTCAATTCCATTGACTCTTTTACAACTTACATGTAACTTTGTTTTCTGTAGGTGCCATCTTCATTTTCATTTTATATTGAAAATTAACAGATTGTTTATCCAAACGTCTTTGTATGGTAACAGATTCCTTGCCCTTTGCCCCACTTCCCAGTTAGTAAGCAAGCAAACACACAAAATGCACATTTGCCTTCATGTTTACAAACTTTTGGCAACATGTTATAACCCAAAATATTTAGAGAACATTTTCATTGATGCAATGGTTAACGTTTCAGTTGATACAATTGATTTTTTTAAATATTATGTTTGAGTGAAAGACACCTAAGTTTCTCAGTATTTGTTTTGGTTTTCCGGCTCCAAATCTCTTGATTCCCCATGTAAGGCTTTCAGAAAATCGTAGAGAACTTCTGTATGGAGATTTCTGAGAAGGAAATAGCAACAGTTTTTGAGAAAATTAAGTTGAAAATGTTTTTGGCATTTATGTTGTGATATTCCATGTGTTTAGTACTATCCAAACAAAAGTTTTTTAAAAACTTTTGGTGCTGTTTTTGAGAAAATATTGGTTTTAGTATTGTCCACATTTCACTAAAAATTGTGCAAACACTACTCCCGAAAACTACTACTCCTTCCTAAATCCCAATCTTCAATAATGTACTTCTAAGAGGTGGTTTAAAAATTGTTAAAATTTTGTGTTTTTTGAAAAGTCAGAGTTAACATTTGAAATTGGACCTATGCTATCTTTATCAGTGTTTATCGCTCTATTCTCACAGGAAATTTAAAGAAAAAATTTGAAACTTTTCTGAGAAAATTTTGAAAATGTTCCAGGGTCTTCATGTAAAGAATTCTTTTCAAAATTGCAGGGTTTCAAGCCGGGCTAGATTGATCAAGAAATTTGATTTTGGCAAAACTCCTATGAATAGTTTAGGTGCTAATGTTGTTAATAGATGGATGAACTGACCAGAGAGTTGTTTGGATGTATAAAACAAAAGAGAGAGAGGGGAGAGAAAAAAAAAAAGCTTTGTCAGTATTAAGGAACAAATTCTGACTAAGCTATATATTTAAGAAAGTAATTGAGGAGCAAGAAAAATTCTCCTTTACACTATCAGCAAGTCATAAACCAGTTTATGTGTTGAAAAAATGGCACTTCTTGTATAACTGTATAACAATTGTATAACTTTTTAAATAGTATACATTACTCCTTATACATGTACATATACTGTATATGAGGAATTAAAAATTGAATGGAAGTAAACATTTTTTAATTTTTTTATAAGTAATTATTTTCCTCCATCGTAGTTATACAGATTTGATTGTGTTATTTGTGCAGGAGTTGGGGGTTCAGATGCTGGTCTGGGCCTTCAGGGAACGGAAAGCCCTTCCGACGACATGCCTTGCCACAGGCATCGGTAAGTGCTGCCTTCTTGCTTTTTACTAATTTTTTCCTTTTGCAAAACTTCCTTCTTCTGTGTTAAGGCTGCTCCACAATAGGCCAGGAATGGAACGGGAAGGCAAACAGAAACATAAAGAAAGTTAAAAGAGGGACAACTCAGGCAGGTATACACAACACGACGGGAACACAATGCTTGTTGGAAAGAGGGAACAAAAAGGATTATCATCATTTATCTCAGCCTGGGAACATGAAGCTTCTCAACCATTGAAAATCCAGTAAATGGCGGCCAAGCTTTTCAGCTGATCGAGCTAGCGCCAGGTGACCCTGGTCTTGTCTGGAGCGGAATTGAGAGTGTAGGGCGGTATTGATGTTGGAGCATGGATTTGAGAGGGTTTGAGGCAGGTTTTGTTAGTCATTGTTGCGTTGTTTTAGTTATTTTTAGTAATTATAGTTTAATTGTTTTTCTATTCATATTAATACTTAGAATTAAAATTTCCTACAATTTTTTTTTATGGTTTGTTAAAGTACATTGGAGCTGTTTGTTTATTACAAATTTTAGTTTCGTGTATTTGTATTTTCTGTACGTTTGTAGTAGTTTTGGCATTCTACTTATGGTTTTGTTGTTTCTAATTAATATTCTTTGGTTAAAGTATTTCTTATTCATAGCAGCTCACACAAACACATCAGACAGATGGCAATACAGAAAGTGAACACAGTAGCATAGCTAAATGTGCTTTGGTTTCGGCAACTGTTTCTTAAAGTTCTTGTTTTAGCCGCTAATGGTTCATAGCATTATTCTTCTTCCCATTGACGTTTATTGTGCAGCGCCCATACCTCCTGTTCCCATTCCCGTTCCCATTCCTGTTCCCATTCGCGGGCTATTGTGGAGCGGCATTTACGTTTAAAGAGCAAATAAACAAGTTGGCCTGTATGCACAGGCCCCAAGAAGCCCTCCGACGGCTGCAGGAGCAGAACTCGCTGCTGGCGCGCGTCTGCCAGGAGTTGGCCCAGGAGTTGGCAGAGGTGCAGGAGGAGCGCGCTGCTCTGGAGCTGCAATTGGAACAGTTGCGTGTGGGGGGAGTCGTGGCACCCTCTGTGCAGCCTCCTCCTGCTCTGGCACAGACTTCCACCGAATAGGCTCCATTGCAATCATCATGTGGTAGGTGACTTAATTGAGCAGATTTTCTGCAAAAGCACACCAGAGGAAAATATTGTCTGAAGGTCATGGTCAGAAAATACTCCCCTCTATGTTGACAATGCATTACTTGCAAGTGATTAATATTTATTCAAAAATTAATATTTTGAAGAAATATTTTAAAATTATGAGATTTTTTGAGAGAACTTTTTAAAACAAGCTGAAGTGGGGAGAGGTAATGATGATGAGAAGAGAGACGGGAAGTTGCAATAGTACATGGAAAAATTAGTTTTGGTCAGACTGAAGGTTGTTAACAACTTAATATCAAACTTTTTAGTACTCCACTGTTTCATTGACACAATATGTGCAGATTATTAGTTGAAAAGCACTTGCAACTTTTTCTACTGCACTGAGTCTCTGTCTCTCCCTTCGTCTCTCTCCCTCTCCCTCCTCTCCCCCTCCCCCTCTCCCTCCCCTCCCATCTCCCTCCCCTCTCTCCCCCTCTCCCTCTCTCTCCCCTCCCTCTCTCCCCCCTCTCACTGTGTCTCTCCCTCTCTTCCTCCCCCCTTCACCCCTCTCGCCGCCCACTTCACAATAATAGGATCCTGGCTTGAAGTTGGTTGAAATTGTGTTATTGATGTGTAATCTTTGTTGCCCACAGGTAAGAGAAGATGCGACTCCTTGATGCTTGTGATGTCGGCAGCACAGCACCCGATTTAACATTACAATGCTAGGTCTCAATAAGCCTTAGAGGAGGGCTCGTAAATGCGAAGAGGAAAGGGTACTGTTGATGTGTCAGTCAGTTGTAATGGTTGTAGCCTGAGCTTTCCGAAGTGTTCTTTCCGCAATCTTCCATTAATGAATGCTACTGCTCAGTTGTCAGGGGACCCCCATTGCCCATTGTGCCATACATCAACTGATTTTGTTAACCACACAACCAAAACTAAGTCTGAAAAGAGTATCAGTTGCGCCATGGGATATGCAGTCTTAACAGTCCTTGGAGTATACACATGTGCGGATAATATTCATATTTCATTTTTTAGTGTAAATGAGACGTATTGATTTTTTAACCTTTCTTTTTAAAAATAAAATTGGAACAAAACATAACATTAGAACGTTTTTGATTTTCCAAATAAATTTGCTGTGGAAATTTTAGATTATGTTATGTATTTGATGACTAATGGGATTGCATATTCCATCATTTTGCATATTTCAGTTGTGTATGAGTGTTTGCTGTTTTACTCATACAACTAACTTGATTGGGAATTGTTGATCTTTATGTGATATTTGTGACTCTAATTATATGCTGGTAGTTAATGTTTGCACATGGTTAGGGTTGCATTGCCTGTAATGTAAACTGTGTTTGCTTCAAAGATGTAGTCATTTATTTATGTACTTTAGACTGGACTATTTTTTATCTGTTTGACAAAGAGATATTTATCTTGAGTATTTCTGTTTCACCTCACTGCTTATGAATGTCAATTTTACAAATAGTTATCATGAATGTTAATAATCTCCAAGAATTTCAAGAGTGATGATGTAGGTATACTTTTATTTGTTATAGTATTTACGTTTGACTGTCAGTTGCAAGGAATGTATATTTTTAGATGTGTGGTAACCCAGTGAATTGTGATCAAGGACAGAAAAAGAAATTTATATTTAATACTCTACATTGCCTGAGCTATTTGAGTGTCTTTCTCCACACCGCTAACTGAAAGTGTGATGCAAAAGTCCAAAAAAATGAGGACAAGTGATATTAGAAATGAGTGCAATGGCTTGCATGTTGGTATGATATATACTATTTTTGTTATTGCATCAGTTAATCTTATTGTTCATATTTGTATTATACATATGCCATTTTGTGCAGAATGCTATAGGAAATCCATGTTATATGTATATACGTTCCGGGTAAAAGAGGTGCTGATGATGGTGTTGATGAAATGAATTTTAATGTTATATCATGTAAACAGAAGTGTACAACATGGCTCAATGGTAGAATTAATCTCGCAAGTTGTTGAATGCAACTTCTTTTCATTCCATGATCAGTCATTTACTATTCCTTGTACTGTTGAAATTTGGAACCTCTTGGAGCAGATTTTAAAACTGAAATTTGCTCATTACTGATCTTTGGTGGTAGGTAAAAATAGTTGAATCTTATGAATGTCCCTCTGTTTGACAATGAAAATCAACTTTGGTGGAAAAGTAGTGTCAAAGATCTTGGTTCATCGGTTCTATTATTTGAGGACTGTACTTATAATATTTGAAGCAAGAAACACTAGTAAAGAGTGCTTCCCTGGCTGATTTACGACTTCGGAGTAGAGTGGTTAATCCATTTATTCCACCTGGATGCATTCCTCCTCTTGATTATGCTATTGGATTGTCATGTTGTGCATTTTTCGTTGTACTTTTGTTAATATATATTATATTGCTTTCTTTGCGTCTCATATTTTGCTCTCAATATAATCTCAAAATTGTTTTTTTGTACTTGTTTTATTTGATGGGAATGCCATATTTGCTTACATATTTCATAAATGTGTGATACTTAGGAACCTGTCATACTGTGTTTCTTGTATATTTTCTGAAATGCTTTTGAAAACTTTTTAACTTGTTTTGTATAGCATGTGTAACAGTTTTGTTGCATGTTATGATTTATTAAGATATATTGGAACTACCATTTCATCTTTAATTTCTTTATAAGATATTGAAAGAATCAGGGGAATATTCTTAAAATACTTATTCTCTTTGTTCCATGTTAGTTACAGATTTTGAAATGGAAGAGTTTTTAAAGCCACTAATGGACTTGATGTTGTTTTGATTTGTGTATTTGCAGTTGGGCATTGAATGCTTTAAATTATCTGTTTTAATTTAGTTAATTTTGTCCTACTTGTTTTTCAGAAGGTGGTTTGGTGTGGACTTTCTTTGAAATTCTCAGTTCTGTTAGAAGTATTAAAGAAATCTGGGTTAAAAAAAGGCTGAAAGATAAAATTAAAACATTAGAAAATACGATTGAATACGGCTCTCTTGAGAAGTAGTGTTTGATAAATCATGTGTCAAAGCAAGATTTTCTGAATTTTTTTCTAGATTTGCAAACTTAATTTCAAGTTTAGATAGTTAATATTGAGGAGAAGGTACTTTTTGTGATACACATACCACTTTGTTTTTAGAAATATAGAATATTCTTGTTATTAGAACCAGGGGTGGGGAAGGCCAAGAAGGTAGTTTCTATCCTGATGAATATGTACTAATTTAATACATTTCACAAATGATAAAATTTAAATTACTAATGCTTTTAAGATTTGTAAGCATTTTTATTTGGAAATATAAAATGAAAACTTTGTTATCATGCCACAAGCTAAATTCTCAATCCAAGCTTCTCTTAACACAAGCTTGCATGATCTGCCTTGTTTCCCTTCCTGCGTTGACTCGAGTCTCTCTGAGTAGGCACATTTGGAGGTGCCTTGCTTCACACCATATGCTCGGAGAAGGCCCTGCAATAAGCGTGAGTAGCACGTTTGCCCACTCTTGACACATGTGCATTCTGCTTAAACAGGTGAATTATGATTCTGCTTGGTACCTTGAAGACTGATTTCCAGTCACATTTGCAGTGTGCGTGTGTGTTTCAGGTTAACATATGAAGAAATGGATTAATATTTACTCGATATTTATTATTTCATTATTTTTATTTTATAGTACTATTGCTGGGGATTAATTGCTTGTGTTGCAAACTTTGAATAACTGGCAACTTGATCTCATCTGTTGAGTATAGTTGTACATTGTGCTGGTGAGAAAAAAATGAAAAAAGTAAATTCTGCTACAGGGTCCGATCCTAAAAGAATGTCAGAAGGGAGCCAATTATGTTTTGAATCCCTCCCCCTTCATAAATTTGGTAAAGAAAGTTGCACTTTTTAGATTTTTTTTTTGAAGGAACATCTGCTCAGGCAATACTCTTTTGGAATGTGATGTGATCAATGTGTTGTTTGTTGTTAATAAGTTGAGTAGAAATGCAGAAATACAAAAAATATTGAAGATATGACTCCCATCCAGTGATTTTGCTTAACTTGAACATTTGTTCATAAGTCACTGTTGACTGAAACAAAAATCTTAATTTGTGAGCTTCAGTTTGTCCACATTGTACCTGCCTCTCTTCTGGAAATCCTTTAAACTGTTTACTTTCACTTTGAAATTCTCTGCTTGCTATTTTTCCTTCATATTTAAATTTCCTTAGAGCTTTGTTGTTGTTGGTGGTGGTGTTTTTTATTCACATCATTGATTTTGGTGTTGGGAAAATGTTTAATAGTTCTTTCAAAAAACTTTCCTTTTTTACTGATACATTATTGCTTGTTTATTGCCTATATATCCACTTCACTTAACCTGCCCTACCAAACCCATACCTTGTCCCATAAGTGGCCAGTCAGCATGGTTGAGATGACCCTATGAGATACTTTGGCAGCTCCTGCCAAATAGAAAAGGAAAATGACCTTTGGGCTGCCTCCATCCTGACCTGACAAGGTCAATGGATGAAGAAACAAGGGGGAGAAACCACAGCTCCAAAAAGCTGCAGTGTAGGAAACCATCAGGATGGATGACCAGATCAAGAGTTGAGTAGACATGCATTCACAAGCCAATGAAATGAAATCAATTCAAAAACTTGCAGCTTTTGCCTTGGTCAACCATAATTTACTTTAGTATAATGTTCCTTGAAAAATGTTGAATGCAGGGATCCACATTATATATTGCACATGGCCAAATACCCAAGAATTACTCTTCACTGTAAAGAGATTAAACCATGGTGCCAGTCTCAACAAAACTGCGTAGTGTGTGTTCCCTTGTATTAAAGAACACGGTCATCTATTCAACATATGGCCTATGGGATCTGTCCATAATTGTAAGAACACATTGTGAGTGGCGCTGTGGAAAGTTTTAAATATGTTGATTAAAGAAAATTAATATTTTAATCCTTCCTAAATGAACAATAAATAGAATTGTTCAGATTTATTGAGAAATTGTAATTGTATGATTGAGAAAATTGTATTGAACATGTAGTGCACATCTGCATACCATGTTCTATTAAAATGTCTCATCAAATACTGCCAATTGCCATAAGCCATTTTTAAAAAGACATTTGTAGATGAACCCTCAAC
Organism: Teleogryllus oceanicus; assembly: GCA_964035755.1. Taxonomy (NCBI): domain Eukaryota; kingdom Metazoa; phylum Arthropoda; class Insecta; order Orthoptera; family Gryllidae; genus Teleogryllus; species Teleogryllus oceanicus. The sequence continues at coordinate 60,201,147 of CAXIVR010000010.1, forward strand.
TTTGCTTCCAACTTCACTGTCATTTTCTGTTATGAGCATTATTGAGAAAGATATCATTTGAAAAGCAAGCTTCTTTTATTATTTGGGCATAAAGTTCTTTTGAGAATTTTCTTGTTGCTCCTTGGAGCATTCGAGGCTCAAATTACTGAAGTTTGAGAAAAAAAATTGATAACCTTTATACTTAATTTTAACGAAGTGTTGATATATATTTATAAACTAGTTTAGTTGTTGCACTCCATTTTTTTTCAATGCATATCTAATAGTAATTCTTCACAATCTATTAACCAATCTAGCCTCCATGCAAACCATGATATTTTTTTTACTGAGCACGTTATGTTGCTGAGATTCAATGAGCAAGTAAATTTTATCCAGAGTGGTTAAAACAATCACTGGTAATGATGATTCTCATATTACAAATCTGGGTGTAATGAAATAAATTAACCACACTCTATTTGGACACTGAACGAAAGGAGTTTCCATTTGTTTTCTAGTGTTACATAACAATATATTATTTTGATGCTTTTCCATCATACCATAGATTATTAGGATAAGAAAATTGTTCCTCATACGTTAAATGGTATTCAAAAACCATTGCATCTTATTTTAAATTATTTTGCAGAACGTAAACATTCCCTTCCTGAATAATTGTTTTTTGAAGACACGTTGCTTTGGAATTAAGCTCTTCAAATAGAAGTGAAATATGAATCTTTTAAATAGAAAGTGAGGTATTGAAAGAGTTTTGTGTGTAATGAAAATATTTTTTCTATTCCTATGGCAAATATGGCATTTCTTCCTGCTACTAAGTACAACATTTTAATTGAAAGAATTATTTTTCAAGAAAATTGATGTTTCATATAGAGATTCTTTTAGTAAGACCATATTGAGTTTGTCTGCTTCAGGGTTGCTGAGGATTTCTCTTGTCTCTTCCTCTTGATACAATAAAACCTGTCTAGGATGGAATCTGGATAAGACGGAAACCTACCTTCACCAGAAAACAATCTCAGAACAGACTATTTTCTAATGCAGAGTCCACTGGATAAACGGGAAACCTGCCTAATGCAGAAATGGAAAGGAATTTTTAGTATGACGTTATTAAAAAGTCAGGTTAGATGAAAAACAAATACCGGTTCAAAATTAAATATTGCCTTGTAAATGTGGTGACATTGACCAAAAGACACTGCTTGTCGATTCTCAGCTACTCTCGTCTGGACACCACATTTCCCATGCTGCTCGTGCGAAAACCCATGTTTATTTGTATTAGCACTGACCTTCACAAGCCCATGTGAAGGAATGAGGGACGTGAAAAGCGATCCATCTACAGTTCTTGTAATGCATGCTTTGGGTTCTTTAGTTCTAAATGTTTAGTGTTGTTCAGTTTGACGAGCTATAGGTATTGTATTAATAAAGTGTTTACGATGTCAGGAAGCAAATTGAAAACATATACTTTTGGTGAGAAAATGAGACTAATTGAACACAAACAAAGCAACACTTGTCAAGGTTTTTAAAGAAATTTAAAGTTGGAAAACTCTAGTGTATGACACCTTGAAAACAAAGACATAATCAAGAATGAGTGATTAAAAGAAAATTTTTATATGTGGTTACCACAATATTCACTAGGACCTAGGTGAATAACTGGAGCATTAATCATCAGACGAATTCACATAGATTTTTAGTAAAGGAGTTCTTTGTTTCATTACACTTCGATTTGCTTTTCTGTATGTCATTTCCTTGGTCTCTCTCAGGATGTCTTCATTTCTTTGAAATGTAGTTGTTAGGTGAAATAAACAACTCATACAACCTATTCCATCTTTGCCAGAATCTCATCATAAGCCAGAAACCTATACAAGATGGAAGGAAATGTTGGACCCAAACGATTTCGGCTTGGACAGGTTTTATTGTATTTTCATCAAAAATAAAGTTTACATTTAAACTTCTGTATATTGCAAGAATTTTGATTTTAAAATCATGGAATGTCTTATGAATTCCTAATGCAACAATTTTTTTGGAATACGTTATCACTTTAAAGTTTATTTTAGTTTAAGGGCAAGTTTATGATGGCAAGAACATTTTTTAAAACTTCATCAGTTTTGTTGAAATTTAATGATTCACCAAACTTAAATGTTATTTCGCTTCCTCCCCATTTACATGGAAAATATATGCCCTGCATTTTATCAAAAGAGGAGACAAAAATATGATATGGTAAGCATCATACCTGATGAGTAACATTTTCTACATCTGCATTTCTGTGACAATACTCAATAGACACATTTATCACATGTATGTTGTTGCGCTGCGTTGTACATGTGTTTACCATTCTTTCTTTAAGGGCCAATTGTTGACTTTGTTACTGTTCCAGTTTGTGCTATTAGGCATTCCATTTTTGTAGCAAGAAGTTAGTTAACACTTATAAATTCTATTATAAAAAATTTAGACTTTCCATGCATAGTGTATTTTTATTGTCTACAGTGAGAGTGCTTGTGTAATATTGTGTAATGAAACTGCTTTTGAAAGGGTATTTCACTGAATCTGATTACTCTGGATTGTATATGAAAATTGTGTGCTTACAATTAAAGCAGCAATATCAAATGTAAATAATTGTATATACACACTTTTGAAATGTTAGAAAATCTTAATTTTTACCCGAGGTATGATATGCTACTTTGAATCAAGTCTCTTCTAGTCAAGAAGAGAATTTTGTGAACTCAGAAAACACTGAAGTGACTTATGATGTAAAAACTAAAGGTGGAGAAAATTTCCTGAATATTAAACAAAGCCATATGATTCACTGCTTAAGTTTTGGAATCTTTAGATCCAAATCCCTTTTATCTGTGATGGTTCAGTTGGTCTTGTTGTCGAGTTTCTTGTGTTCAGGTTTCTTATTTCAAAAATTGATTTGGTAATTCACTGTGGTGGAAGCTTGTGAATTTAGGCAATGTGGTGAGAAGGCGTGTGATGATTTACCTTATTTTAATTAGCGGAATTTACACAAATTGTTACTCATGGCTTTGATATCTACCAAGTAGTAAACCCTTAAAGTGTTTGCTTATGTTCCAGAATAAATGTGTTGTCAATGCAGAAATGTGTAGTATGTTCATGAAAGACAAAGGTTTTATCTAATGGTCTTTTGGGGCTAGTGAGAATATGAAGTAGTTTCTTTGGAATTTATTATTCATTTATAGACTGATGAGGTGACAGATGGCTAATGCATATGCGTTCTGAATTTGTAAGTTGGCAACTTTTGTGATTTTACCTGGTGGTAAATATTATAAGCTTGTATAGGTACAATTTTTCTGAGTCTTGATTACCAAGCATTCCTCTGTTGTTGTTTTTTCTTTTTCTTTCTTTCTTTCTCTCTTTTTTGGAAACAATGTGATTATGATAAAGGAATGAGCTACTGGCTATGCACAGCCGTAATTCCAGTTGGCAAACAACTGTAACATTTTCCCCTGTAAGTGACTGTGTTTTTTGCAAGAAATATAGAAGTCTTTTTAAGCTGGACATTGGGTTTGTCTGAGAAACTGTTGAAGTTGGACACTGCTATTGTGACTTTTATTAGAGAAGACTTGGAACACAATTTTCATTTTACCTAATTTTACACCAATTATAAAACAGATTGCAAAAGACAGGAGGTATTTAGTGTTTCGAAATAATTCATGAGCAAATGTATTCCAGAATATATTTTGTATTCAATTAAACAGTCTATGTAATGTGTAAAATTTGGTATATTAATTGACAAATGACTGCTTGATTGAATTGAAATGAATTAGTTTAAAATATAATTTAAATGCGACTGAACACACAGTGATGTAAACTATAAAACTACCCTTTAAAGATCACTACATTGTAAACAACAAACCAAGACTGTCAAGTAGAGTTTTTAAGATTACTTTCCAAATCTCACTATCTCCAAAAACCTGTTTTTAGATTAAATTTAAATTGTTGCTGTCATTTCTGCAAGTAAAAATCAAATAGGGATTTATACGTACATATTTTTCTTGTCATATTACTCCACTCCTCCAGAAATTTTGTTGCAGTGTTGTATTCTCCCAGAATTATATTAATTAGGTTATGTTAGAGTATTAAACTATATTTCAGTTATGGAAAAATTTGTATTCTATTGGATGAGAATTCACAGGCATTTAGTTGTATCTTTTTACATAAAATAACATCACCAATAGATGCCTAATCTCAAATGTTATATGAATCAACTCTTAGGAAAAATACAGTTTTGAAATAGTTATGGAAAGAACGCTTTCATTTGCGGTTTCTCACTGAGGAAGTTAATATATTTTGAGTGACTTATGAGTGTAAAATGCTGGTGTATGCATGAAGCTTTGTATGTTGTTGCATGTGAATTGTTATGCTTAACACTATTATTTAGTGACATCAAGTGCCGGTGCTGATGTGTGCTCATGGCATTGGTTGCTGCATGAGGGATAAGGTGAGAGAGAATGTGTGTGTGTGTGTGTGTGAGAGAAGCGACATCTGAAAATATCTTTCTTGTTCTGTGCATTTCAGGAGACAGACAGAGGCAGTTCCTTTTAAACTGGGTGTATTAAGGCACAGTCAATTCTCAAAATGAATAATGGAAATTAGTTGATTTCCGGTTGCAAGTAACTTTAAGCATTGTGGGAATTTGTGAAGTGGGAGTGGTGGAGGTGCCTCTGTCTGTGTCCTGAGCTGTGGGAAGTGTTGTGGGGAGGAGGAAGCGATGTTGTGTGGCTGTTAGAGGCATTGGCTGTGAAGCAAGTAATGTCTTGATACTGTGTCTGCTGTCCATTACAATGAACAATAAAAGAAAACAACTCTGTATATACTATTACAAAATACATTGTCAACTCTTACTCATACTATATTATTCTCAAACTACAATAGAACTCCAATTATCCAATCCATCCAACTTATTAAGAGAAGAAGAAAGATGTATGACTAAAATTATTTTATTAAAATGAGTTGGTTTTGTTTGATAGTTATTTAAGAGCATTTCTTTGTCATTCTAAAATCAATCTGCAGCAAATGTGTTAAAAGACAAAATCATTCAATGAACAATCATTGAATTGAACAGCATTGTGGTGTATGTCAGTGCAACCTACGACTCTGACACTTTATGAAAGAACAGTACTGTACAAAATGTCAGCATAAGTTTGTTCTAATTAAATAAATATTACAGCAGTTCAGATATTCAAATTTATATTCTTTTGAGAAATTACCTTTTTAATGATTTATCCAATTATCCAGATTGGGTCCAGGCTCTGTTCCAAATATCTGGAAAATTAGAGTTCTACTGTACTTCCTCAGCCTTATTCCCTTTCATTCTGAAAATAAATTTTATACATTTTTATTCAACGAATATCACCTTATATAGTTACTCTTTTTAAAATAACTTACTTTTTTATAATGTGTTCAGCAAATATTACAATACACTTTAATATAAAACCTACTCTTATATTTCAATAAACCCCTTTTTCGTACTTGATACTTACCATACAAGCTTACAAACTGTTTCCATGGATCTATATTGCAACCTACAATGTGAATTTTTGTTTTGAAAACACAAGTGGAAGAATGAACGTTTTCAGAATATGTCCTAATACATTGTCATTGCAGTGTATTGTTTTGTTTTTCCAAACAATTATTTACCCCTACAAGTTTCTTAATGTGGAAATGTTTCTCACAATTTTCAATATCCACTGATTTAAAAATGTGTTTTGAGTTGCTGTTAGAAAGAACACTTGAAACTCGAGGAAAGCAATACATTTGTTGATGTCTTTATATTTCAGTGTACTCCCATTTTCTCTTTCCATGTAATGTTCCACACCAACTTCAGAACCATTTAAATTATGCCAAAAATAAAACAAAGTATATAAAAAAACATGATGAGAACTGCCAAAACTTTAATCATAAGCCACTTATTTGAAATCACTGGTTGAAAATATTTCAGAATTTCTCCATGTGCAGATTCCACATTTAATTCAATTCAGTGTCTGAAAGATAAGCTTCAATTCTTTCAACCATTTCTTCTTGCTCATTCACCATGAGCAAGTTGTTGGAAAATTCCTCCTTCTAGAAATTCAATATTCTGCATAGTTTCTGCTCTACTTTGAATGTAGCTTTTTGTTTCATCAGCTACCTATACTAGTTTTTGAACAGCTGGTATCATCAGACTATTTGGCCCCCTATTGACAGTCACTGGACAGCAATACTGATCCTAATGATGTCCAGAAATAGCAGATGGAGGCAGAGGAGAGGATAATGGACCTTGAGAAAATGATTTTGGCGTGTTTTCTGCCGCTTTAAATTCTCGGTTCTTACTTATGTTGTTATTTAAAGTTATGTAATGCTGCGCGAAAAACGGCGGATTTTCGGCAGAAAAACTTCATTGCCGGCTCCTGATAACGAAAAAGTGAATAAATCCAGTTGCTAAATGAAGAGAAAAATATTCTGTAACACGTGGTGTAGCCAGAATCCCTGTTTTGCCGAAAAAACGATTGCAAGCAAAAAGTTGGTTCGTCTGTGAGCGCGTAAGCCGTGCGCAAAATCTTTGTCCCCCGGCTCTAGGGGAAGCGTTGACATTTTGAAAAACGTTCTTTAAAATGTAGGGGTACTTTACATGAAGCCTTCTGGACATTTTCAAAATTTTCTCAAAACCTTTCCAATTTTTTTTCTTTAAATCTCTTGTAAGAATAGATTAAAATACACTTATGAAGGTGGCATAGGTTCGATTTTCAGGATGACCTACATTTTCGAAAATTGCAAATTTTATTTTTTCGGCGTCTTCCTACAACTAAAAATTAAGACAGATTTTTTCCATCAAATGAAATTTGTTGTCCATAAAAAATTCTTTCAATAAGGTCATGTAGACTTCTTTGGAAATTTTAGTAGTTTTCATGCCATAGAGCGCGCAATATTTATAATTTTAGAAACTAACGAAAACAAGATTTTCTCAAAACGGCTCCAGATATCTTCTTTAAATTTTTGGTAGGGTTAGTGCCAAACAAACGCTACATGATGCCATAAACGCCATATTGCTGTATTGTTTTGTTTTTTCAAAATTTACAAAACAAAATATTTTTGACTTCGCTCTCACGTCAGTACTATTTACATTAGAGACGTTTTTTTATGTTATTGTATTTATGTGCTTTAAATAATATCAAATAAAGTTTCTCGAACACTCAACAGTTTTTTTTGTTAAATGAGCTAAAAATTCCGCATTTTCAGAAGCGCTCAAACGCCATTTTCTCAAAAATGGCTTCAAAAATTCATTTGTTTTTTAAAAAATTACACAAATGTAATTTTTTCAATATCTCTCACGCGTTAATATCCACATTTCAATGGATACATTATTGAATTTGTAAGTGAAAGTTGTTTAAATGACTTCAAATGAAGTTTTTCGAAAACTTAATAGATTGCTGTGAAAAAGTTTCAAATTTCGCATTTACAGTAACGCTTAACGCCATTTTCTTAAAAACCTTCCCAAACTTTTCAAGGAAAATTTGTATTTATGATAAGCCTTCTTTATTATTCTTAAAATAATATTTCCATTTTACTATTTAGAAACCGAAAAGTTGAAAAATTGTCAAAAAACTGTACATTGGGCGGCGATAGATGCCAGCAGGCAAGAAGGAGGGGCAAGAGTGTACTAGTCGCGCGACTTTTCTTGACGTCTCCCAGCGCGGGGTGCGGGGAGAGGAGGCTTCTCCCGACGTCACATCCAACGGGTGTTGCCAACTGTAACATTATTAATACTATTCGCGCCTCTTTCGCTCTTAATACAACAGGACATTATAGACGATAAAATATAACAAATAACACAATTAATAGCAACCACAAGTGAAAATAATTAGATAACGATAATATTGCTTATTGAGAAGATATATTACCAAAATCCGAATCGAATAAATCACAGGGCACAAACAGCGAAAACGCGAGAACTGAATTCATTCGAAAGCAGAGCTTCGCAGCCCTGACAATCTTGCCGTGCCGTTCCGTGTGAGACCAATGTTGTGACCAGACCGTACCGAGTCGTGCTGTGTTGAGCACTAGGGAGCTCAGACGTCAAGAAAAGTCGCGCGACTAGTACAGTACCAATGCACAAAAAGGAAATTCGAAAACGTTACTACGAGAAAGTCTGTGCCGATCTGTAGTACCCCTAGTTTAAATCGAAGTCGTATAATGAGTTTATTTCTAGTTTTCTTCATTCAATATTTCATTATCATTCGTTTATATATTTGTATGTTTTTGAAATCAGAATACGTGTACATTGTAGGCGTTTGAGTGGCGCGGGGTGTAGGCAGCGCTGGCGTCGGGCGGCGAGCGCGCTTGCGCAGACGGAGAGGCGGGCCGGCCGCCGTCTGCGAGCCCATTCAAGTGAGCGGCGCACCCGCTGCGGCAGCACGCGCCGCGAGCAGCCGGAGCAGAGCAGAGCAGAGCGAGGGTGGTTGCGCAGGTGGAGGCGTGCCGCGGCCGGGCTACAACGAGACGTCGCTGCCCAACCGGTGGGGGGACGCTGGCCACGTTCCGGCCGCTGGTGCAGTTCGCAGCTGCGCGTCTTCCTGTGCGCCGTGTTCGTGCCGCTGTGCACGCACAAGGTGGCGGCGCCCATCGGCCCGTGCCGCGCCCTCTGCACGGCCGTGCGCGCGCGCTGCCTGCCCGTGCTGCGCGGCTTCGGCTTCCAGGTGCGTCACAGCCAACCCCACACCTATGCACTCGCGTAGAGCGTCGTTGTGGGCGGTGCCGCTGGAACGCGTGGGCGAACTCGGCGGCCGCCGGCGGCCTCGAAACGTCAAAAACAAACACGCCGTTCAAGAATTGCATATCGTTTTTGTTTATCGGTAAAAATATCAAGTTGACTGCTTATTGTAATAAATGAAAATATCGGAGTCAACTTCATTTGTATCTTGTTGCTCAACGCGTGCGCCTGCGGCTCGCCCTGAAATAATAAACGCCAGCCCAACGCATCGCCTTCAGTGAGGCGCGAGTGCTCGGATGTCCGCTCCCAGCTGCGGTGGGAGATCGCGGCGAGTGTCACTCGGGGCGCGAGGGGCGGTGGAGGGCAGGGTGAGCACTGGCGAAAGGGCAGGCGAGGAACTTTCAGGATCCACGACCAGTGCCCAGTGAGGGGAAGATGCGAATTGATCTTTCATAGTCATTGTCTTAATGAAGACATTTTTTAATATTAATTAACATGCACACAAAAAGCATACACATTTCATTAGTTATTCAAGCATTGTTCGTAATAAAAAAGGTTCTGGAAGTATAATACAGTAAAAAAGACAAATAAAGTACATTTTGTAGTCCAATTACTTGATCCAAAATACATTTTCTATTCGTTCATGCCCCATACATCCTCGCTCGCGCTTTTCTGTCCCATCGTTGGGCGCACCGTTCTCTGGAACGCGGTAGGCGCGCTGGGCCCGTGCTACTTTCTTTATTTTGTAGAAAAGTCTATGGGTCTCTTGGAGAAAATTTATTATGGACGTTGTACGAGGAAGTGTTGAGATGAGATGTATTATGTATTAGAAATCAGTTTTTATTGTGTATATTATGAATCATTCATTTTACATAATGTTGTGGAAGAAGGAAACAGAATATTGTGCAAATCAACACTAAAGACGAAGTCATAATTATTTCTCAGTCTTAATCACTAATATTAGCAGTGGTATTTACATGAAGGTATTTTAACAAATAATATTTGCATGTTTGTGTAAACATAAGAAATGATCACATTTTACAGAAGCGTATTTTGATTTTCTTGTTTTCTGTAGTAATTGTGGATCTTCTCTCCCATTGTTCAAAGCATCAAACTTGGAGCTAAGTTCTTTATGTTCTTAATTCACTCTTATTGACAACTGTTTAGGGCAGACAGAATATTACGTTACTCTGACAGACATGAACGAAGATCGGCGCGAGAGGGAGAAGCGCGGTGGAAAGGCAGAGTCGTGAGCTGTCGCCCTCCGGGATATCTCGCGGGAGCCTCGCCATCGGACGCAGACTCATTCGACAAAGGCGATCGCTATTTCGGCTTCTGCCACCTACGGCTCAGCGAGATTTTGAGTTCATAAAATACAGGGTTAACGACAGTTAAACGAAAACCCCATCGTAATCTTTTAAATTCAAATTATATTACTAATTCAATTTAAAAAAATTTCCCTAAATAAATATTTTCGAAATTTATTGAAGTACCAATGTATATAGTGTTTGCACATAATAGCTTTTACTAAAAACTTTTTAATTGGGAGACAGTCTGCAAAGATGCAACTTCACACTGCATTGTCATCAGACTTTTACGATGACAACAGCAAAAGGATTTCCAAGAAGTTATTCCTCGTCTTACAATAAAAAAAAAACAACCTGTTGAATTGCTTTCGAGTTCTATTCGCCGTCTTGGGTGTCTGCACACACTGCTCCATACGCAGGCCGGAAAGCGAAAGACAATTCGCCTTGCCCTTCGTGTCTCGCTCTTCGGAGCCCTTCGCTGTTACAAGTTCAAGCCCTTTCCCCGGCGGTGAGTGGTGTCTATCTCCTCGTCACAACGCAGCTCGCCGGCACATTTCCGGACGTTTGAGCAGGCCTACAGCCGCACAATATCCTACAGTATTCATTCGTCTTTCAAAGTGTTCGTGAGTCTGTTAGACCAAGTTTTCTAATTTAACTCTCTTTCCAGTTAACGCATCAATTTCTATCATTGATAATGAAGCGTTTTGAAAGTGGTTGTGCTAAACGTAAGAACATGAAGGAACGAGAAGAAAATATTAAGGGAATCCCGAAAGTAATTATTTCAATTATTCTGTCAACAAAAAGGATAATACTGCATATGATAATGTTCCGATCACATTACTGGTCTATCAACTTCGAGCTAATACAAAAAAATTACAGAATCAAACAGAAGTAACATATAGTGTGCTAGAACCTAAAGATTTTATGACGCACAATGAAGATATTCAAGAATAGATGACAGACTGTGCTTCAGGAAACTATGTAAGTACCATTATTTCAGAAAACAGTCACTATACAATATCAGACCCCAGTCTTTAGTCACATACAGATTACGTCTTACGGGATTATTCGGCGAATTGACGGACAGAAAAAAACAACCACATTCTTGTTCCAGTTTACGTACAAACCCCTGTTGCCTTGGGCGATTTTGAAAACACATCAGCGTGTGTCCAGAGAAAATGGGTAATAGTAATCGCAACATGTAGCGTTGATCGCTTTGAATGACGCCGAATTGCAAGTGCGCTTGGCTTTGCTTGGAGTGTTGCCAGCCATGCTTGAAGTGTGTTTTGTGCAGGTGGTGCAGGAGGCCGTGTGTGGTGTTGCAGTGGCCGGCGCTGCTCAACTGCAGCAAGTTCCCCGCGGCCAACAACCACGAGGCGATGTGCATGGAGGGCCCCGGCGCGGAGGCGGGCGCGGGGGCGGGCGCGGGCGCGGGGGCGGGGCCGGAGGCGGAGGGGGTGGGGGCGGAGCGGCGGGCGGGGCGTGCCGCGCGGGCGAGTGGGCGGTGGGCGGGGCCGGCGGGCGGTGCGTGGCGCGCTGCCACGCGCACGTGCTGTGGGCGCCGGCGGAGAAGCGGCTGGCGGCGGCGTGGGCGGGCTGTGGGCCGCGCTGTGCTTCGCGTCGTCGGCGCTGGCGGCGCTGGCGCTGCTGCTGGACGAGGCGGGCGGCGGCGGCGGCGGCGGGCGCGGCGGGCGGCGCGGCGCGAGCGCGGGCGCGGGCGGGGCGCGGGCGCGGGGCGGGCGCGGGGCGGGCGCTGCCGGGGGGCGCGCCGCCCGCTGCTGTGTCTGGCGCTGAGCTACGCGGCGGCGGCGCTGGGTGGGCGTGCGCGCCTGGCGGGCGCGACGCCGTGGCCTGCGTCCCCGCCCCGGCCCCGCCCCGCCCCTCCGCCCCGCCCCTGGTGCTGGCCCACGACGGCGCCGCCTCCGCCGCCTGCGCCGTCGTCTTCCTGCTGCTCTACTACTTCGGCACCGCCGCCGCCCTCTGGTGAGTGCGTTACAAAACATTCATCGGCCAACGCGAGCTCCCTGCAGTGGCTTCCAATCAGTGAGAAGTGGGAACTACAGTACCGGAAGCGAAGAAGTGACTCTGACAGTTGACTGCGCTGTTGCCAGACATTGCTACACGACAGATGAATGAAATCTCAAAACATTAACGTTCGCTGACAGACTGACCCGTCTGGATATCGTGCGAAAGCCGGACCGAACAGTGGCTGTGAGAAAGTAAACAAATCCTCGCAATCTGATTGCTTCAGGGTATGTCACATGACGTCGCACAGCACGTGGCGAGAGAACTGTCGGAGTCGCTAATACGCTGTCGGGACTGTGGAACATATCTAACGACACCCGTCAAACGTGTGTGGGAACTCGCGAATGCACTTCACTCTCCCTTCAGCAGGCGAACGCATCTCATTCCAGAAAAACACGTTGCTGTTCCTTGAAACACCACCAGCACCGCGAAAGTCCTGTGTGTGCATTTACTTCCTTAGCTGCAAAGCGTCATCAGCCCAGGCGCATTTGATTTGAACTCGGCCAACTCAACTGCTGGACGCATCGTGGCGACCCCAACGTTTGTCGTTTCTGATGATAGCACGGATCTGATTTGTCTGACCGATTTGAAGCCTGGACTCAGATATTTTATTAGCTGTTCATGAGCACATTTGAAATGTAAGAAGATTTCACTAATCTTAAATGCGTTGACAGAAATTATAACCCCGTTATTCTCTTGTTAAGTCAAAGACGCACTGCGTTCGAATCACAAAACGGCAGCGCGTTATAAACAGCGCAAATAACTAGACAAGTTCTAGAAATACTCTGTAAATGCAATTTAAAATGCCAGCAAAGTTTGATCGTTGAAGTTTGATCACATTTCTTCCGAGATTACAACTAAGAAGGGAACGTTAGTTAACCTGTTGGCCATATTTTCGCCATAGCGCCTGCGAATGGGTGACGGGATCGATGCCATTAGAATCCAATTCATCCAATAGAAACTGTTGTATATTTGTTAACTTCTACCAATCACTTTCACTTCCAACCACAAGTCTTGGCTCGCGCTTTGATGAAGCTAGTAGCAAAGTAGCGTCTTTGCGGAATTAACCTTCCTTGAAATAGTATCGTCTTCGCGTCTCCAGTTCCGTGGCTGGCTAGGTCAGTGCCGCACTCTGGCTGCGCCGAGTACTTCACTTCAAATGTGGAATATAAGTTCGCGCGTTCTTCCTCGGCTTTCAGTGTCGCGATTTTTAGCGAAAAATAAGTCTCTCCAGCGCGCCTGTCTCGAAAATGCACGAGCTCGCACTGGATTTGTCCCAACGATGGCTTGTAATCGTGCATTGGAAGTTAGCTATCAACGCTTCAGAAGATGCGAATGCAAAATGTAACAAAAATACAAGATTTTCTCAAAAATGGCTTCAAATTTTTTCATTAGATTTTCTCCTCGGATAGCGCAAATAATTCTTAAAAAATGGTGCAAGTATCACTTTCGTTGAACTTCTTGAATTTTGGAAAATTGTGAAGTTGGAAATAATGCGAGAGAGTAAGTTGTAAATGTGAGCATTGACATTGTTAAAGGCAGCCCTGCCCCCACCGTACGCCTTTTGAGCGTGAAGTGCGTCCGTGATGGAAGTAGTGTCTGCTGAATGAAGGTGGAAGGGAGTGGGGCGGTGGGCGCTTATTTATTTTAGAAGCGCCCGCCCCGCCCCCTGCCCGCCCCGCCCCGCCCGCGTCCCGGCGGCGTTGCCGCGTGGGCCCCCCCCCCCCCCCCCCGCTTTCCCCCGCCTTCGCCATCGCCCCCCCCCCCCCCCACCCTCGCCCCGTCCTCGTCCTCGCCCCGCCCCGGCCCTCGCCTTCCCCCCTCCCCTCGCCCCCGCCCTCGCCCTCGCCTCCGCCCCCGCCCTAGCCTCCGCTATCGCCCTCGCCCGCGCCCTCGCCCTCGCCCTCGCCTTCGCCCTCGCCCTCGCCCTCGCCATCGCCCTCGCCCTCGCCCTCGCCCTCGCCTTCGCCCTCGCCCTCGCCCTCGCCCTCGCCCTCGCCCTCGCCCTCGCCCTCGCCCTCGCCCTCGCCCTCGCCCTCGCCCTCGCCTTCGCCTTCGCCTTCGCCTTCGCCTTCGCCTCGCTTTCGCTGCGAGAGGCGCCGCTGCCTCTTCGTCTTCGTCTGGCTTCCAGGGATCAACTTTAATTGATGATTGAGATATGGAATGACTTTCTTTACTGTTGGCTATTACTATGAAAACTATTGTATATTTGGGAATATGTGTTATCGGACTCTGAGACTACCCTGCCTGTAGGTGTAATCTGCAACTTTATAAAAATATACGTTCTAAGGATGTTAATACCTGATTTGACAATGACAATTGACTGTTTGCCTGCCTTGTGTTTATTGTTGATTATTCTTCCTTCTTGAGGCACTTGCAAGCTGTTCACCTCCTCCATTACAACGCGAGGGGTTGTAAAACGCTTCTAAAACAGTCGAGCGTGATTTTTAACCGCATCGGCGAGCATTAGTAATGGACCACGCCGTCTATTGAAGTACGGCGGGGGTGATATAGGCCCCGCTTGCACGCAGTGGATGTCGCTGGCAGGGCGTTGCGAGGACAATTATTTCGTAACCCCTTGGACTGCAGGAAGGTAGATCGGCACCGTGGAAGGTAAAAAGACGTTTCCTCGCAATGCTTAACCAAGAGAGAATGAGAGAATTGCAGAGACAGTAGGTCGCCTGCCATCGAAGCTCCTCCTGCCTCTCGGCGTGTCTGTCTGGCTACCCGTGCTCGAGGCAGACGTGCTGCCAGTGGATTCGATGTGGACGAATTCCAGGTGGTCCGATTATTTCTAAGCTTTCCATGAGTATTACAATGGGGATCATTACAGAATTTCTTCTAGAGAGATTTTTATAAGAAGGGTCAGCTTTGACCGCTACTACTTGGCTGCTGCTCACCACATAACTGCTCCTTCTATCCTTGCTCCCAGTTCGTCAACGCGTTCGTTTAATTAGCTCATTACTAAATGGTTTTTATCGGCGTCTCCTGCAATGACATCGCTGTACGTGACATTTGTTTCATGACATGTCCCCCTGGTCCTGCTGAGAGTGACTCCTCTGTGCAACAGAGGAAGGCCAGCTTTCAGTTCTGTCCCGTGCGCTTCAGTCTTATGTACTGTTCTTGTGCTGTGTTATCTGAACTTAAATATTTCTGTTATGCAAGCTAGATTGATTTGTTTATCTTTTAGAAAATAGGTTAGTTCTAAGATTACTTTCTTGCTATTGCTTACGCAGTATAAAGTATTGTAATGCTGTGGAAGAAACGGCGAATTTCCCACAGAAAATTTCTTATTGTAGGGCCCTAGTAACGAAAACGTTTTCACTTTGTATAGTAAATAACTACATTCTAACACATTGCGTAGTCAGAAACCATATCTTGTGGGTCCATCGATAGACGATCCGCCTGTCTGCCTGCCTGCCTTCTTGTCTGCCTGCCTGCCTGCCTGTCTGCCTGTCTGCCTGTTGCCTGTCTGTCTGCCTGCCTGCCTGTCTGCCTGCCTGCCTGTCTGCCTGCCTGCCTGCCTGTCTGCCTGCCTGTCTGCCTGTCTGTCTGCCTGCCTGCCTGTCTGCCTGTCTGCCTGCCTGTCTGCCTGCCTGTCTGCCTGTCTGTCTGTCTGCCTGCCTGTCTGTCTGCCTGTCTGTCTGCCTGTCTGTCTGTCTGCCTGCCTGCCCGCCCGTCTGTCCGTCCGCCCGTCACTGTCTGTCTGTCTGTCTGTCTGTCTGTCTGTCTGTCTGTCGGCCGGCCGGCCGGCCGGACAGACGGCCGGACAGACGGTCGGACGGACGGACAGACGGACATGTTATAGATCTTTTTCTTAAAGACCTTATCATCCGTGACTTGTTCTGTCTCCTTGTAATCGATAACAATACAATACACCCTTATCAAGACAAACTATTCTTATTTAACGTTATAACCGAGCAGAGAGCTATTTGTGTAATTCATTCGCGTATAATATCAAGTAATTAGTTTAATTTCACTTACAGTTGCAGATGCTACAGGTTCTCAACAGGTGAGGTAGAATCGAGAAGAGTCGAACCAGCAAAAATGTAACAATGTTCAACAAGATTTTATCTTATAGATTACGGCGTGATGAACGATTTTTGGTGTCTTCGGCCTCAAAATTCGCTTCGTTTAGGAGTTATTTATCGATATAAATTAAAAATGCGTTGTGTGTTGCGTGTTGCATTTGACATGAATATGTAAATGCATTTTTAAACAAATTCTTCATATTTTAAAAGTCGAAGTGCAATTCATCACTTCTTTGTGAAATTCTCTTTCTTTAGGGACCTTATTTATAAATATTGGGGAGTGTGAGAGCCGCAAAAGGTATACTACTGCAATAATCTAGGAGACGATATGCAGGAGAAGCGCTTCGTCTGAATTTGTTGTATTGGACTTTTTCAAGTTGTAGTTGAGGTGCTTTTAGGACAGAAATTTCAATATTTCCATGGTACGTAACTATTTCCAGTAGTACACGAAAGTATGTGCTTGCATTCCTCTAATTATTATTCAAATATGAGAGATGCTTGTAAATTGCTAACAATTGTTGGTATGATATCGTTGATAATATTAACTAAGAAGAAGGTAATTGAGTTAACTCTTCGAATATATGAAAGAGTTATTATTGGAATCGTTGATATGAGGAAATTGTATGGATGTTTTGGTGAAAAGAGTGGAAGTTGGGAATGTGGGGAGGTTAGGGAAGGTTTGTGAGGCGTCCTGGGGATTGCTTCTCAATCTATTTTTATTATTGCCTGAATTTGGTTTATTTGAGGGGGAGAAACTGTGTTTCTTGTAATATTCTGTATATCTTGTGTGCTCCATTGCAATTTTTAAAGATTGATGGTAGGTCTTTCTGAGGGCAATGAACAGAGTAGTGGCCCTTTAAACAGAAAATGCACGCGGTTGAATTGTCGCAACTATTCTTCTTGTGTCTCAAGTCCAAGCAGCGTGTGCACTGTACTGGTCCGTTTGGCCTCATCTTCTTCTTTCTGGTTTAACTGCAATGTTACAGATCTATTTAATTTGTACCACTTGTTGAATACTTCGACTACCGTTAAATTCTGCGGCGAATACTGGTACGTCATTTTTATAAAGTCTTAATACACTGATGATAGATCGGTATTTGTGTTGGCGGTCTTCAACTACTTCCTCTTGGATGAATTTTTTTGAAGACGACATTTTTTTATTGACCCTTTGTAAGTGTGGAATTGTCTGTTGGTTTCAGTGATAGTTTTCGGGAGTCTGCCACGATAGAATAGCATTATTTAAAAAGAAAGTGGCCGAACACAGTTTCGCGGTTACTCGCCTCGCCTCGCACCATTAAGATGCACGTATATATGCTACCGACTACCAATTTAATTATGTAGAGTTGGTATTGCGACCTCAGCCGAGAGATATGGCGCGCAAACGCGTTCCTATTGTCGAGATTTCAAAGAAATACAAATATGTACAGCGTTCTCACAAAAGATCGCCTCGTCAGTTAAAAGTCGTGGTAATTCACATCTGGGCGGCATTGAAGAAATTAAATTTTGACTAGTAATAGTGGGTGTTTGAGCGCGTAAGAGGTGATGGCGAGCTGAAATTGTATGTCGCACGAATTATAACAGAAAACAATCTTCTGTTGGTCTAGGGAAACATTGATAACAAGGCAAAATTGACAAACGTCTTCCATCATCAATATTTATCACGCTGAGATAGACTAATAGTTTTCGAATAATTCTTTCAGCATTTTCCTTTGTGGCAAGCTAGGAAGTGGTAGCCACGCTTTGCGAGCAACCCAATCCATCATTCTGTTGCTCTCCCAAACAATTTACTGAAGCTTTTTCGCAGTGTTAACAGTTGTGTATAAAGCATCTTTATTATTTATATCATAATAGTCATAATTGCATTATCTTCGTAGTATATTTTTATTTACGTATAAAATATGTCATATTTAATGGAAAGGGGTCCCAAAATGTATTTCGCTCCACTTTTCTTTGATGCTTAGAGCCAAAAGTGGCGACAAATGAGTGCCGCTTATTATTGCTGAATGAGCTGCACTTGACCGTTTTCAATAAAAGGGAATTGCTTGCAGTAACCGATTGTGCTCTGGGACTTACACGAGAAACGGTTTAAAGTTGAAGAGACTGTTTTGTGGAGTTGGAAATCGCATGTCGACGTTGGCCAGTCTCGATCTTTATCACTCTTACGCCTCCAGAGCATGTTCTACTCGAAGTAACCAGCTGAACGACGCTTCATCCTCTAGGGCTCCAAAGAGTATGCAAAGTAATATGGTGGATATGGGGAGAGGTGAGGCAACATTACGAAACACGCATGCACTATTTTTCGAAAATTTTATTTCGTAACTTGTGTAAGCTATCGGAAAAAATAACTATTTGAACAACCTAGTTTGTACAGTACACAATAAAATACAAAATGATATCCCGAAAAGAGAAGGGCACTTCTTGATACCGAATGACGGCCATAAAACAGTTTATTTTCCATAATGCAATTAGGAATTCGACATTGACATCTATGTTTTAATAAAAAAAACCTCTGTTTTCAACATTATTGAAGTCGATAATCGTTTAACATCGATGCTTCTACATTATTGATGTTTTATTTTTAAAGGAAAAGTACCTTATTTAAAAAAACTTTCAATTTTTACGTATTAGTAAACTAAACCTCTTTCTTATATCGAAGGGAGAAAAAGCTAAAAAATTAAGATTTGTATATTAAAAAAAAACAGCAACTCATTTTACATAAAATTAAGGACGTTAGAAAGCTAAAGTTACAGTATTAAATAAGTCTACCCAAATTTTGTCAGTGATGGTAACATTCGACTTCCAATATAAAGATTTTTCCATAACTGGTGGAATAGTAAAAAAGACGACTTCATAGGGAGTGAGTTTTTTTCAATCTATAATTAAATAAATTATGATTAATAAAGATGTACATGAATTGAGTTTTCGTCAATAAATCTAATCTATTATTTTTGTATTGAATTTGAAGATAAACGTTTTATTGATGTTTGGCTTTTTTTTTTTTTTTTTTTGTTTATTTAAGGTCGTTTTTAACATCAAAGGTCATCAACGACCGCAATTAAGTATACATCAATGCGTTAAGTATCACAATTTAGTATACACACATTAGGCGTCCACAATTCATTAAGTATACACAATCAATGTCAATCAAATTAAGTATACATCACATTATAGTTTAAATTACATAACAATTTACAACATTATAGCCCATATTTTTCTTAATTATTGCATTACATCAGATTGTTACTTAAAATTAATAACATTCAATTTTATATTATATTACCTTACTTAAGTTAACAATGTCTAGCAACTTTAGTACTTTAGCACACCGTCTTCAGAGCTGAACAATTTATGTAGGTTAGTTTCTAGTTTCAGTAGGTTTCTTTCCTTTGCTATACGGGGCATTCTAAGATAAGGTGTTGTGTAGATATTATTTCACCACATTTAGGGCATGGTTCTGGGTCGCATTTTTTAAATATATAACAATATTTCAGATTAAAATGACCGATCCGTAATCTAGTGATGATAACTTGCTCTCTTCTTTTAAGGCAGATTTTCGGCAGGGCTGGTTCCAGTACTGAGTTCCTAACTAGATGTAATTTTGATGATTTTAATTTCCATTGTGAGTCCCAATATTTGAAGCAAGATGTCCAGAAGAGCTTTTAATGTCTTTTATAGTGCCACGAATTTGTGAATCAAAACTTAGAAATGATGTTGCCTTTTTTGCATATTTATCAGCTTTCTCATTACCAGCGATTGCCCTATGGGATGGGATCCAAATAAATTCGATTTCTGTCCCTTTTTCACCTTGACTAAATACAAATTCTTGGATTTTTGTATGATTGGGTTACCTGTGTGTTTATTTTCTATGGCTCTAAGGGTCGTCATTGAGTCAGTGAATATTGCAATGGGCAAGTAATTTGTTTGCTTGAGACTGAATTCGATGGCTTTAAGGACTGCCCATGCTTCGCATGAACAAATGGAAAAATAATCTGGGAGACGTTGCGATTCCACTATATTGGGAGACTGAACATAGAATGCACAACCAGCTTTACCATCACTTTTAGAACCATCTGTATATACTTGGTAATAATTGACATACTCTCGTTGTAAACTTGTTATTAAATTCTTGAAATTAGCATTGGGACCAGAAGTAAGGTGAGGACTGTTTGCTAAGGTCATGTTTGTTACTACATTATGATCTCGCCAGGGTGGGATGGGAGGCATACATCTGGGTAAGGTAACTGGATCAATAATATTAAGTTCCTTCAGGTACTTAGGAATCCTCTCTCTTAGTGGTAGTGGGAATTGAGGGTTGGCCTCATAAAGATATGTTTTTAGGTTATTGAAAATATTTGTGTATGCAGGATTTGGAGGGACACTTAAAGTTGAGTAAGCATAATTTAGACAGAGAACTTTACGTCGCAGGGCTAATGGTATTTGCCCTGTTTCCACTAATAGGCTATTAGCAGGACTGGTTCTAAAGGCGCCAAGGCTTAAGCGACATGCGCTTGTGATTATTGGGTTTAACATTTTCAGTGTTCTCTTGGATGCTGAGTTATATATCACTGCACCGTAATCCAACTTGGCCTGAATGAATGCTTGGTATATTTTGACTAGACATTCAGATTGTGCACCCCATTTGATAGACGACAACATTTTTATTACATTTAGTCTCTTTTTACATTCCAACTTGAGAGCAGCTACATGTTGTTTCCATGAGTGAGTAGAATCAAAAAGCATACCAAGAATTTTACAGACACTTGTTCTTTTGAGTTGAAAAGTTCCAAGTCTAAGTTGAATTCCTTCATTCCCATCCTTGCGTCTTCTTGAAAACACTATGAATTCCGATTTTGTTTTCGAAATTGTGAATCCTGAGTTAATTGACCAATTATTGATTTTATTTAATGTTTCTTGGATTATATTTCCAGTTGTCTGAAGGTTTTTTCCACTGCAGAGCAGGGTGATATCGTCGGCAAAAAGGTATATTTTTACAGGGTTTTGGGACTACCAGGTTTACTTCATTGATGGCAATTATGAAGAGTAATACGCTAAGAACTGATCCCTGTGGGAGACCATTTGTCAACTCTGTGGGTTGCGATGTTGTGTCTTGAATTCTGACTCTAATATACCTGTGTTTTAGAAAGTTTATGATAAATGCTAAGATGTTACCTTTAATTTGCAAGTTTGACAGAATGTTAATCAGCCTGTCTTTATATACCATTTCATACGCCTTTTCGATATCCAGTGAGACAGCCATCACATGTTGCTTCAAAACCAGAGCATCACAAATTTCGGTATCAATATTGACTAGGTGGTCATTGGTAGATCTAAATGCTCTGAAGGCACTTTGTTGCGGTGATATCTGTTTATTGCTTTCTAATATCCATCTCAGCCGGTTGCAGACCATTTTTTCTAGTAATTTGCATATATTGCAAGTTAGGGAGATTGGGCGAAAGTTAGTTGGTTGGGTGTGATCTTTGTTTGGTTTGGGTATTGGTACAACAATTGCTTCTCTCCATTGGTTGGGAAAGGATTGAGTGTTCCAAATAAAATTGTACAATTGGAGTAGGTATTCATGTGCAACTTTAGGCAGTTTTTAGGAAACTATTCGAATTCTATCAGGGCCTGGGCTGAATTTTACTTTTGTCTAGTACTACTGTAAGTTCGCTCATTAGGAACTCTTGGTTATGCTGTTCTTCATTATCTCGTAGAGTCAGTCTGATATGTTCTTGATTTGAGTTGATATTTGGAGCTATTACAGACAGGAAGTTTGAGTCATAGTTTTTATTACTTGAGTTGTCAGCAAAGTTGTTAGCAAGAATATTACTAATAGCTTGAGGTCCAGAGTGTTGATTTCCATTCTTATCCATGAAGGTATTGGGTGTACTAGGCCAACTTTTTCCACTGATTGACTTAATTTTTGCCAAAGTTCAGTTGTTGAGGTTTGATGGGTGATATTGGATGTGTATTTATGCCAGGATTGTATCATAGTAGATTTTAAGGTGAGTCTTGCTAAGGCTCTTGCTTTTCTATATGCTATTCCATTTTCTAATGTGTTGTTTTTCTTGAATTTTCTAAAGGTTCTCTTTTTATTTTTAATAACTGTAGTGCATTCTGCATTCCACCATGGCACTTGGTGCTTTTTTATTTTTCCTGTTGTTTGGATTGTCAGGTTTAATGAGATTGTCAACATTGGAACTAATAATCTCTTGAAACTTTTGCCAATTTGCTTCATGTAAAATCCATTTAGGCCAGCACCTAAGTTCTGAAACTGGTTCATTAGATGGAATATGAATGTTAATGGGGTAATGATCACTGTCATATAGGTTTGAGTTTGTAGACCATAGAATTCTTACTGCAATATCATTAGAGGCAAGGCTTAGATCAATAGCACTATCTGTACCATTACTTATATTAAAATGTGTAGGCAAGCCAGTGTTTAATAAGATTAGGTTGTTGTGGTTATCCAGCCACTCTTCAATTACTTTCCCTTCTGTCCAATTTGGTAGAACCCACAATTTGCTATGACTATTGAAATCACCCACTATTACATACGGTTTAGGTAGCTGCGTAAGAATATTATCCAGTTCATAGATGTCAAAATGTTGACTGTTGGGGATATAAATATTACAAACAGTTATATGAATATTAATTTTTACCTTTACCGCAATGGCTTCTAGGGCAGTTTGTAGAGGAATTTCCTGCATAAAACAATCGTTCTTTACATAAATTGCTACTCCTCCACTGGCAATTTGCGTACTATTTCTATTTCGAATAGATGACTTATAGCCAGATATTTTTCCAAAGTGATTTTCTTTGAAGTTGGTTTCCTGAAGGCATAAAATCTCTGGTTTAGTGTTTTTTATTAACAATTTCAAGTAGGGTAATCTTGCATAAAAACCATTACAGTTCCATTGTGTAATTTTCATTGAGAGGGTTTATTCAGACATTTCTGTGTCAGTTTCTTCTTCCTGTAGTAGTGAACTTTTTAATTTATTTATTATTCTTGTGAATCTATTTTTTATAGATCTTTCAGTAAGTAAAGGATAGGTAACTGTCATCATTTTAATGATAGATTGAATGTCATTTGTGAAGTCTTTAGCTATTAAGGTTGGATTATTGGATCCAGATGCCATATCTATAAAATTTTTCAGTTGGTTGTAGGTAAGGGGAAAATCATCACTGTTAGTCTCAATTTTTCCTTCAATGGGTAAATAAGATCTTCTAGTGATTTAGTTGTAGACTTTTCTTTAATTATGCTTTCTTCAATTACTTCTTGCATCTTCTTTTTCTTCTTAGGATGTTTTCCTGATTCCATGTTAGGATAAACCAATTTTTATTTTCTTGTTCAATCTGTGATGAAGAGTCTGATGAAAGAGTTCTTTTGGTATAGTAGAGACCATATTACCATTCTCTTCCATGGTTTCAAGCTCAGTTGTGGCATTTTTTCATGGGCTCATGGTGAAATTGTATGTCTGCTACTTCAGTGTCTTTTCCATTGGTTGCTGGATCTGGCATGTCACAGGCTTTTTCACTAATGTGTTCAGATTCCATGGGAGCATTACTTAAATTGGTAGTCTTATGGTGATTAGAAGTGTTGGGTGAGGGGCATTGTCCAGCTAAATGCCCTGTTTGGTGGCAATTAAAGCATGCCATTTCATCAGTTGTGAAAAATATCCTATATGTTGAGCCATCATAATATACAGTAGTGGATTCAGTTAGTAGACTTACATCTTCAGGAGAGACATATACTTGTCTCCGAAAACTCATAATATGGGAGAACCCCTGTCCTGGAATACCAGCTTTAATAAATGAAATTTTGGATGCCAATTTGATGTTCTTTGTGATGAGTACATTCTCTATTACTGAGTGAGGGATGATGGGGCAGACGTTTGAAATAATTATTCTTTTGGCTTTTGTTACAAGTGGTCTCAGCTTCAATTCATGGTCTTTTATTTTAATGACTTTATGGTTGTTTGTAAGGGTGTCAGCTATTGTTTGAGAGCTTAGGAAAATACATACTCTGTTGTTTGCAATTTTTGAAATAAATCGTATTTCATTAGGGTCAATAATGTTGGAGAGACTGTTTATGTAATCTTTAATGGTGAGACCTTCTAGTGAGTCAATGATTATGGCTTGGTCCTTGGTGGGAAACACTTCAGTTGACATGGCATTTGCGTAGGTTTTCAGCTTTGGTTGAGTAGATACCTGAGGTGGTGCTGTTGAGGTTATGGGAGCCCCGATGCCCGTGGGCTCCATCCTTCAGCAGGGTAGCCGCTGCAGCGGCTGCCCGTATAGTTGATTTCAGACACTCACAACTCGTGGAACTAGAGTATTACCACTATTGAAATGTCACTAAGTTCACTGTCTGAATGACAATATGAAAACAACGTTTCACTGGCCGCGATCGGAGCACGATGTGTCTCGGTCGGCTGCCGAGGATGTTTGGCTTTGTTTTTCAGTTGAATCTGAATTGTAAATTAAAGACATGCCTGTCAAATTGAATGTGCCATTAATATTTGAGATGGCTAAACCAGTTATGAGAATATTTCGTTGGCGGAGTGCCTGGTTGAGTTGTGTGCGTTCTGTCATTCCGTGTGAACCGCTGGAAAACAAACAGACCGGGCGAGCGTTTGTGGCGAGGGCACGGAGCTGCGGTGAGCGGGTGGGGTGGGGTGGGGTGGGGTGGGGCGAAAGGCAAACAAAGGCAGCGCGGCGCGGGCGTAATTGCAGGGGGCGGGGCGGGGCGGGGCGACGTTGCCGCGCCGTGGCCGCGCAGGTGGCGGCTGGAGGCCGCGCCTACGCGCCGTCTGGCTGGCCCGCTGCCCGCACCTCCTCCGGCTGACCCCCAAGTTCACCGGGCGGCCACGGATCCTGCCAGCCGTCTTCACGACGGAACGCAATGTAGTGGAATAAAAAACTAAAAGGCGTCATTATATTTATTATGTTTTTGTTTTTCCCACAAGTATGGGAGAAAAATTAGTAAATACGTAAAATTAATTTTCGTTATAGGGTTTAATATTACTCTACATAAAAGTATTTTCCAACTTCCGAGCACAAAACGTCGCCGATCAGTCTTCAAATGGATTCGAAGCGGATGAAAGAAACTTCTACCTCTATAGACGTAATTTCACACTCATCGTCACCACACACGAGGTTTTTATTCGAAATATAAAATAGTGTGTAGTATATAAAATGTTGTTGAGGAGGAGCGAGTGACTCGAGTAAATACAATGATCTATTATATCATTTTATTGATAGTTTAGGATTGATTTACGCATGTGATCTATCAAACATTAACAAGCGCTAGGTTGAAATTACTCATTCCTGTAATATACAATACGTATTGTATTCGTCAATGCTACGCTACATTCTTGCTGCATTCGTGAAGTCTGTTTTTGATAAATTATTTATTTTATTGCAGTTCTATACGCGAGCATTTTATTTGTTGTTCTTGATTCTTGAGCTGTGTGCTTGTTACTTTTTGGAAAACCAACCATGGTTAACGCCGCTCAACGCCCGACAAGAATTAGAGAGACGCGTTGCGTCAACGACGACGCGAAGCGTCAACGACGACGCGAAATTAAGAAAGTAAGAGAGAAAGAACCATTTTGTTGGGTTTTGTTCAGCAGCATTTTGTTGCTGTAGGCCACTAGTTTGAACTGATTTTCTAGCGTGATTAAACACCCTTCACTTATTTGTTGGTCATCAATTCACTATCTAAAATCAGTGTTACAACGTGCATAGTGAGACTATTCGACTTACCTGGTTGTGATGAATGATTTTATTAAATTTACGTTGTGTTCGTCAATACGAAATACGCCCATACTCAATAACAGGATAGAATTTTACATATTTATACAAATAAAGAGATGTTTTAGGGGATCATATTAATGTTGCAAGTTGACTTGTCAATTTATTCACCAGAGTCAGGGTGTTTGACAATAATAACTGTAATTTGGCGCGAATGAGAATATTTTCCCTTTCTCGCCTACCACTTACGCAGTATAGAGAAAGAATTGTAATGTGGGAAGCAACGGCGCTTTTTTGACAGGGAAAAACGTATTGCCGGGCTCTGGCAACGACAAAATTCGTAAATCGCGCTCCTAATAGATCAACAGCGAAACGTCAGTCCGGTCTTCAGTGTCTGTTGGGCTGTGAAAAAAGCTGGCGGATAAACCGTAAGCACATTTTTCCCAAAATTTCTATTCCCAATCCATCTAACTGATGTCGCTGCCCATTTAATTTTAAACGGGTATTTTGATATTGGGGGAACTTTACATGAAGCCTCCACATTTTTTAAAATTTTCCAAAAAAGTACTCCAAAATTTTTATTTAAATTCTTTTCTCTGAAAGAACAAAATAGTAATCTTATGGTATGCAAAAGAAATGGCGAAGGTCACATTTTGGTTGAATTATCTGAATATTCCAA
Source organism: Teleogryllus oceanicus (assembly GCA_964035755.1). Classification (NCBI taxonomy): domain Eukaryota; kingdom Metazoa; phylum Arthropoda; class Insecta; order Orthoptera; family Gryllidae; genus Teleogryllus; species Teleogryllus oceanicus. Next base: position 60,227,631 of record CAXIVR010000010.1, read on the forward strand.
AATTTCTAAAATTAATTTTTTTGTGTATTCGAACAACTACAATAATGAAGGTATATTTTTTTCTGTATTGAAATCTATTCATTAACAACAGATCTTCAAATAAGGTAATGTTCAATTGTTCGAAAATATTAGAAGCGTAATCTTGCGTGAAACGTACGCCACTTTTAAACAATTATTTTCTCAACAATCGCTCCAATTTTTTCATGTAGAAAAGAAAGGTAAAGAAAGAGGTGCTGGTCCCATTTTGGATGCTGTCTGTATTTTTACAAATTGCGCACTACGAAAAATTAACATTGCAAAAATACAATGTTGATGATAGAAATTTTCTGTTTAATAAAATATGTGCTAACAAATATGTTCTTTGAAAAAGGTCATATACAATTTAAAAAATATTAGTGCATGAGTTTGCAAATTTTCGAATTTCCCGCACTTCTTGTGCTATCATTTTTCAGGAGTTATTACGTTGTAATACATTAGAACGCCGTGATACGGTAGTTTGATATTCTCAGAATAACTTCTCATTTGTTGTGTGTGTTTCTGAGTGTACGATAGGTAGTGAGTTTTACAAGCGATGGCTGAGATGTGTTAATGTGGGCAGAAATTGCGGTTTAATGATTTTTAAGTAACCGTTTCTGACGTGAGAAAATATGTGCTGTGGTTGCCCCACTAGTTTAATGCTTCGTTGTTATTTTAATTTGCTTTCGGGCGTGTTGATTCGGGAAAGTTTCTTAATTTTCCATTTACTATTGAGCACATCCAAGGAGTTTATATTATCAAATTATCAGGTCACAAAATTGTCTGCCCTAGGGCAACAATTCGGTTGTTTCATAGGAAATGAGAGCTCCCGACCCTCTCAATAAGGAACATGGAAGCAATGGGGAGGCTTGATGTGAAATTTGAGAGACTGTTAATCTTAATAATTTGCATTTATTAACTTTATTTTTCTAAGCAGAAAATTTGAAGGCTTTTAGTTTTTAATACCCAAGCAAGTTTTGGGGCTTTGAAGCAATTTTGAGTAGACCAATTGAAATGCCGGCCTAAAAGAATGCCAAGTAAATAAAATAAAACAAAATGACTATAAATTACGATAAGTGTCTTGTTTTCATGGCCAGGACCAAATGTACCGCTGGAAAATTATTCCAGTCGTTTTTTGTACAATTTGCAGGGAATTTATTCGCATAAAACCGTTGTTTGTTGTTACTATTTTTGAGAACTCTGCTAAAATATGAAAGTTAGAAGCCATAAGCGCATACTATTAAGTGGAACCTCTCGGAAGCATTCCTTTATCACTATTGCCAAACCTGCTGTTATTTATGTTGACAAATCCTCTTGTATCATTTAATATGGACTCCACTCTAGTAAAAAGCCTTGGGGGAGAGCGATGTGCAAAGGACGCCTGCCTCTCTGTCGACCGCTTCGAAGGCAGTCGGCGAGACACGACGCGACCCGAGTGGCTCTTCGCTGGAGTGTTGGTCTTGCTGGCACCTCTCTCGCCTCGTCCCGCGAACAAGTACAACTTTTCATCCCACACATATGGAAATGTCGTGGTGCATTCTTGCTGTTCGAAATTTTAAGATATCTTTCAACTTTACAAGACATTTTTCAACCATATTAATTCTTGTGGCTTGCAAGTTGTTTGCATAATTCCATTTAGTTGGTTATCTTTCAGTGATGAATCTGAGTAATTGTTGAGTTATGACGCTAAGAGAAGGAACGTTAGGCCCCGCATTTCCACTGCTTTGAAATGGGACTGTGCGGAGATTGCCATCCTCAGAACCTTGCGCTCCCTCTTTCGCGACCTATCTAGTCAGGCTGCTTATATGTGCAGGCTGGGAGTGATGGCAGAGGCAAACGAAGAAAGAATCGAGCGTGATTTAACAGTCGCAGGAACATGAGAGCATATTAAAACACAAGTGCCAAATAACGTTATGTAAATATCCTGTTTTAAAATCGCTCATAGCAGAAGTCTCCTTGACGGGGAATCGAACCCGCGTGTTTTGGTTAACGCCCACTTGATCCAACTACCGGGCTGACCTTCGCTTCGAACAGCTTCGTTTGTGTGGAGCATTGACCCGAATAAGATAGTCATGCCACTGTCTCCTTGTGGGATAAAGAAGAATGTTTTTCGGCGTAATTGTCTGTACAACAAAGTGACAGTGTAATGGCAATTCGATTCCTCTATTTTTACAGAAATAATATATTATTGGATTCCTTTACTTAAGATCTATCCGATGCAGGTGCAAAATTAAAGCTCCGTTAAAAAATGGATGATTATTCAACTTGTTAAAATAATAATTATGGCACCTTGGTTTGACAATGGTGCGCAAAAACTGCTCTTGGCGAATCGTTTGGGAGTTCGTAGGGGTTGATGCATAGCTGGTGGGACTCCTTTACGTATTCGTACCATGTGTGTTTTTCGACAACATCGTTTGAACCTAATCTAAAAACACAGTACAAAGGTGAATCTCCTACCTTGGCTACAAGGATTATCTCCGAGGCGGTTTGAAAAGTCAGGATGCGGTGTGCGCCAAGTTGAAGTAGATGATGTAGGAGTAGTAATAGAGGATGTTCCAGACCAGGCGAAAAAAACACCGGCATCATAATCTACTGTTCCGAACAACATTTTTTTGTCTTTTCACCTTTTTGAGAAACCTCGGTACGAACGTGAATGCAATTATTTGTTGACGGCGTGCTCCATCATCGCACCGCTTTCGCCTTCGTCTGCTTGGTGGCGCTGCTGCGTCATGAAGCGCCGTCGCGAGGTCGTCGGTCGGCGCCACGTGCTCTTACCATTGCGCGAGGGCTGCGAAGGCCGACTGAACGAAGAGTGTGAATGTGACGGCACTCCACCCCCACCCCCAGCCTCATCGCACGCCCCGGCGCCAGATGCGTTGCTTTTCGAATCTTGGCTTGCGATTGACATGCTCGGGCAATCACCTTACCTCGCCCTTTGGGCAATGCCAGCGTGAGCTGGATCATATCCGAAATGGTCAGCTCATCGTCATTCAGAGTTTTATGGCGTGATTATCATGGGAGTTACCGGCTAATTAGCGATATAGCCATTTATCGGCCTTTTGTCGTAACACAAACTGAAACATTTCTGGATGGACACAACCTTTGTTTTCCTCTGGGTTAGAAAAAATACAAAAATGATGGTTTATCACACTGTTGCTCCAACCGTTTCAAATATTACTTGCAAAAAAGTTTGAGATGTTTTTTGACAAGTTATCTGATCCTTCATCAAAATAGTTTCTGTTAAAAAACAATGTGGTGGTTATTTTTTATATTGGGTTTCTCTAGGCCGGTGGCCATCGGGTTTTTAGAATGTTTTTAGTCTTTTTCCTTATGACTTGTTTTGACGTAGTACAAGGTGAACCCAATTAGGGACATGGTCGGTGAATAACACATTTTGTGCTGAGGCTGTGGTGCTCTATTAATTTTTAGTTCCACCAAATCGAAAATGTTCGTAAGTAATCAATGCATTTATGTAAGTAGAATTGAAGAAAAATACACTTCAAAACTTAATTTGTGAGAAATATATTTACATAATTATTTCTAAAATTTCTTCTATTGCGAGTTAAATTAAAATGGTGATGAAAGTGAACTACATGGGCTCTGAAATTGGATGTGTCTGGCCAGTCCATTAACATCAGTTTAATGACAATTCACACGCATACATGTTCTCATCTGTTTTCGACAAGATTTGTATGAATTCTTACACTATTCTTTTTAGTGACTATATCGGAACAATGTAAAACATAAAAACCTAGCCCGACACTCATGAAATTCGAGGCGACTGGTGCTCGGCTCATCTGGCTGGCGGAAAAATATATCTCGCAATGAGATGCTCAACTGACGTCGAACGTGTCAAAATATCGTTCACTGGAATCAAATCTGACGAAGAAACCACACCAGTGAGAATTGAATGTTGACGTTCGTCATCAGCTGTTCTCGACATGCATCCGGAAAGATCTGACTGTCAGCTGAAAGTCGTAAGGGCAGGAAGGAATGAAATGGATATCGTTGAATGAGTAGCAGTAGAAGCAAACGTTGCGTCGCGTCGCGACCGCCTTGGCCCCGCCTCGTTTTGGTGGCGGCCGCGGCGCGGCGCCACCTCCGACGCAGCAGGCGGCGGGGGAGGGGATCAACAATGCGGAGAAAAAATGCAGCCGGGGAGGGGGCGGGTGTTTACTTTGCGGCTGGGAGCTCGCTCGCCTTCCGGCCGCCGCGCCGGCGCGCCTCGCTCGCTCTGTGCCCCTGACGCGTCTTTATATTACACGCGCACGATTTCTTCAGCCCCACTCCTTTACTGAAGTATAAACCTTAGCAAGGACCTTTGGTGACAAAATCTGATAACCGCAAACGTTCGCTCCCGTCTAATATGACGTATTTTGCATGAAAAAATGAACTACAGATTTAATGCAATATTCCTGTCAGCAAAATAATCAAACTCCCCACTCCTATCGCTTCTAGCTCATGAAAACGTGCGCGGAATCAAAAAATCTGGTGCCATTTCTTTGAAAATGCCCCAGGATTTTCATGTAAAAGTACCCTCAAAATTAAAATGTTTCAAATTCAGAGTGTGGAATGTCAGCTGAGGTGAAACTCCTGGTTACGCTCGAGCCGCTGGTGTTGTTCACGGACGGACGTCTCTTTAGCAGGGCCGAGCAGTAGTTTTTCTGTCAAGAATTCGCGTTTTTTTCTCGCAGCATTACGATACTTTTAGTATATTGCGATAGCAGTAGCGAGAAATTATGGTAAAATATTTTTTAGAGAAGGTGATTCATTTTTTTAAATGAGTATTTTAACGTCATTGGGAAATTGTAGATCGTAATTGTTATTGCGATGTAAATGAAAGAGGGCTTACGTTCACTCACCGGAGTCGTCTGTATGTTGACAAAGTATTCAAACTCGGAGAGTAGGAAGAGCAGAAGTCGTACAAACTTCAAATGCAAAGTGTAAAGCGGTGCTTGCGTAGTGACCCCTCTTGTGTGTCCAGATGGAGCGAGGCTGCTCGCGTGGGGACGCGGAGCAGCGTGGCCCGGGGCTGTGTGCTCGGCTTGGCGGGCCCCGATTTGTAATTTGTGCTTGGCTTGGCGTGCCCCCTGCAATTAGGGCGGGGCGCCGCCGCTCAATTAGGCGCTCAGGGGTGCCCACGCGCCCGCGCCGCGCCGCGCCGCGCCGCTCAGGTGGCTCAGGGCATCACTAAAGTCACTTCAGTGCCTCTAATCGGGAAGTTTTAAAGTTCGAGCCCCGATCATGGTCAGGATTGTCGACACTTGCTACAGACCTAGGTCGAATTCCTGTCTGGAAGAACATTCTAGCTGCTGATCGGCAGTTTTCCATCTTCACCAGGCGGAGCAGTACCCTATGAAACGGGCTACAGATAGAGCGCGATCGTTCCTCGCTCTTCCTTGTTCTCTCAGCTCTTACACACACTTGCGCGCACTATACTACCATAGAGAGATGTGATCATGCTTAGGGCTCCGCAGTGTCTCATAACTGCAGGTTGGGGGAAGCGGAGAGGACGGGTGGGCCCTCGCCATCTAGCGAGGGGAGATCAGTCGTCACCCCCGCCTACTGGACGAACGACCTCAGCACCCTCAATGAGTGAATAAGATCTATTTTGAATTGAAAGCGACTTTAATAAAGAAGCAATGAGCAATCTACGCTCCATTTAACGTTCACAAAACGGGTGAAGCTGTGTGCTGATGTGCTGAAATGCGCCTCGACGCTGCGAAACTCCCACTTGGGTTGCTCTGGACGCTCATTGGCTCGCATCTGTCGGCCTATGTGAATTGTCTTGTTGCATTTCAGGAGTGCTTTTATGTCACTCCTATTTGAATTTTACCTTATTAATGTTTAATTTTTTCCATGTTTTTCTCGCCTATTTATCAGATATTTTTCTCTGATTTCGAGTAGCTTTTGAATGATTATTGTTCTATTCCGTACCTCTGCTTTCATGTCATTTTGTGTGTGGTCTTCGCAAATGCACGGTCTACCCTCGCACTTGCGCCGTCTCCGCTTCCACCCAGCGTCGCTTCACAGCTGCAAAACCTCGTCTCATTTGCTGCACTACCATTTCGGAAGAGCTTCATAACGAAGTCAATCTGTTCCCTTCATTTCGACCCACCCAGACCTTGTTCCCTTGTAGCGTACCATCAAAAAGTACCTACAAGAAAATCACTAGGTCACGATCGCATAAACTCCATTGTCTTAAAAAGTGTCCCCAGATGAGGCCTAGCACTTCGAATCAATAAATAACTCGGTGCTATACTGCGATTTTTACATTTGCGTTTGACATTTGATCAGCTTTTACGGTGCCGTCCAATCGAAACCTTTCACATCCTACACTGACGTCATAAAGGTGGCGATCAGCCTTCCGATTGGATGATTTTCCAAGTTCTTGGAAACATTCATGGAAAAATCACTCTGCAAGTCGCCAGTTATTGCGTCTATCTGATAACATTCGCGAAGCATTTCATATGTCATAGCAAACTTCAACCAACATTCTCCCGAAATCTATCCACAGTTTCCGGCGCATCTTATTTCAATCTAGATACAGAGCATCCCATCGAACCTCGTTTACGCTACCGATTCTCTTTTCACATCTTCCTCAGTAATGTGACTGATGTTAGATAATGAAATATATATTCCTCCCATCAACAGTCAACAATATGATCTCTTTCTCTCTGCCCCTTTTATATTCGCATTGCTTAAATCTAATGTTTATAAGGCGGTCGCCATAGCCACCCTCTTCCCATCATTTTCGTCTGAAAGTGCTGCTCCTAACAACTGAGCCACATCGCCCCGTTCTGCAATAAATAAAGGGGGGATGCTTGATGCCTTCGTCCTTCCGGCCACGTCCCGTCTTGTGAACTCCTGCAGCACGTGTTATGTTAGCGCTTTCTTTACTTTGCCGTTGGCGTTCCTGTTCGCGGGACGGTACTCAGTCGTCTCAAACGTCTAAAGAACTTTTTGATAATCAAGTCACATTGATTGTTATATTCGTACGCCATAAAAAATGGGGACAAAAGACATCTCTGTTGGACCTCACTGTAAATTAGTTTCTTACTTTTAGGATAGACGTATCAACTTTTGGCAAACATGTTTTAAAATTAACATATCTCGTTCCGTTCTCCTTCCTTCTTTGGGATGAAAAACTGAGAGCAAGTTCAAAGACAAAAGTAGCCACGGAAAAACAATAATTGAAATTGATTGTATGTATCATATATTCATTATTAGAAGACCAACAACTACAAACTAAAACGATTCCCATTTAATTAAAAGCCATCCCTCAGATAAGCAATAATACACTTACTCCTTCACGCTCATCAGGAGACGATGGAATATTGAACGAGTTCCTTATACACTGTCCATAAGAAGCAATAATAGAAATAACAAAATTATTTAATACTGCAGGCAGAAGTGACTCCAAAGCAATAGTCACAAAGCACCATTTCCCTCTTATGCAAAAAGGGTGCAAATGATGACTCGAATAATTATCGATCGATCAGTCTAATGTCCAATCTATATAAATTATTCAACCAGACGAATAACTAGGACGCGTGACGAACACCAACCTAACGAAGAGGCTGGATTCCGATCCGGTTTAGTACAATAGACACTAAACCAGATCATCGAAAAAATACAAGAGTTCAATTTAAAACTACGAGCGTTTGTCGATTTTAGAAAGGCATTCGATTGTGTGGAACATTCAGCGCTGTTCAACGCACTCTAGTGCCCACAAGGTGCCCATAAGAATTTTGCAGAAAATATTTTCAAACTACTGCAAAAGTGAGAACTGACCAAGAAAGGAAGGCATTTGAGATGAGACGTGGAGTCAGGCGTGGGGATCCTTTATCGCGAAAACTATTCACTGGCTTCCTAGAAGATGTATTCAGACAGCGAACACGGACTAAAAAAGTGGGAATAAAAATTAATGGACAGAGATTGACAAATTTGTGATTTGCAGATGTTATATTTGCCACCCCTGCCCATGAGATAGGCGCGATATTAAGAGAGCTGTAGTATTAACATACGGCTCTCAAATGTGGGCTCTAAAAAAGCACAGGAGTTCGTGCGAATAATTGCCAGAAACATATGGAGAGCAAAATTCTTCATGTACCACTAAGAGATAACAATATTAGACACGAGGAAGTGGGAAAGAAATGCATTAGATGCCAAAATGCAAGACATTAGAGATGGTGTCCAGAAACTCCAATGATGCTGGGACGGTCATGTTGCCCGTCAAGATCCAACCAAATGGTCACCCTACCAAATGCTGCGTTTTGGGGCCCGAGGTGCGGCTGGCGCAAAGAAGGGCGACAGCAGAAGAGAAGGTGCGACGTGTTGAAGAAAGAAGTAGCATACTCTGGCATGAAGTTGTGTGTACCAACTCACATCCCCGCTTCTGCGGGAGGTCTTAGCACTCGAGGGATCCGATGGGCGTGACATAAATTTACACTAATAAAAGTGAATTCAACGACGTGTAATCGACATCGATTCCACTAAAAGAAGAGCGTGAATTTATATAAAAAATTTACAGGTTCTTCTTTGGGATTTGACGCAGTGTCCTGGCAAAGTTTCGTAAAGATTAATTCAACTCAAATACGGAAAATATATAATTTAAATAATACGCTGGTAGATGCACCACGATCATTATTTTTCGCCTGTCGCTACGAGACACGTTCCTAATATATTCCGACAGAGGTCAGCAGTTATGTTGTAGAATCGCGTGCATAGCCGTATCATTCACCGATTGCGATAAAACTTTGTCAAGGGTCATATTGCTTGCACTTGTAGGAAGGATATAGGCATGGTACAATTATTGTAACTCCCATAGAGGGTGCTACAGCACAAAATGTCGTTTTATTTAAATGTAATTTCTAATACAGCAGAACTTCATTGTTGCTGAGCGTTGCCGTGTGACGTGGGGCAAGGTTGAGAAGGACAGGAGGAGCGAGCGGCACAAGATGGAGAGAGGAGAGGGGAAAGAGATGAATAGATAGAGAGGGGAAAGAGAAGGAAAGAGGGAAAGAGATAGATAGAGAGGGGAAAGAGAAGGAAAGAGGGAAAAGAGAAGGATAAGAAAAATAGAAAAAGTGATGGCTAAGAAAGAGGGAAAAAGAGATGGAGGGCAAAAGAGAGAAGGAGCGAAGAGAGGGTAGGGAAGAGAGAGGGAAAAGGGAGAAAAACAGAGCGTAGGGAGAGGAAGTAAGAGAGAAGGAAAGAGAGAAAAGAGAGGAAGAGAGGGAAAAAGAAAAGAGAAAAAAGAGGGGGAAAAGAGAGGAATAGGAGCAGGAATAGATGTTTTTTTAATAAGATGTGGAATAAAAAGTAATGCATGCAAAAACCGGGTAATTTTGATGAATATAAAAATATTACATTTAATTATTATATTTTTCTATCTATTTTCATTTTCTTGCTAGCGGTATCAACAATGGCAAGTGGGAAAATGTGTATCCCGTAAAATGTGTAGCGGCAATTGTTGCTGGTAACCCTTTCGCCGCACAGAAGGCGATAATGACCGCTCTATTCTCCTTCGCACTAATACAAACGAATAGCTTTATTTACAGCTAAAATACTCATTGTGCATCGTTGCTACATTTATGTAGAACGTCAATACGCTGAATTCAAGAGCATGTACTTTAACTCCTAGGCCGACTAATTTAAATTTTATTTAAAAATTAGGCCCGTTAGGCCAATTGTTTCTTGCCGTCTTAAAGAACAGAGATTTTACTTTCATTTAAAGTATTTTTGGGGGTACTTCAACGTGGTTGTCTAACGAACATACTACATTAAAGTTTTATTTTACTGCTCTTCGTTTGGGGCGGTGCCAGAATATAAAAATGCGGTAAAAAAATTAAAAACACTAGAACGACGGACGCCGTCATCTTGTTCGGTTTGTGTCGGAAAACGGCCTTATTTCGCTGACTTTCTCTATACTACGTAAGTACGAGAAAGAAAGTCTTTTTCAGCATCAACTTTCCCGAAACCTGTGTTTCCGTATAAAATCTCGAAATGGAGGTTGCAGCACGACCATTCTTTGTGTGCTCTCAGGTCGTAGGGCAGAGCGGAGTCGCGGAGCGCGTGCAGGCACACCCCTGCCGCCGCCGCCGCGAGCGTGTGTTTACTCTGCGCCCCCGAGCGCCGGCGCAGTGGACGGGGAGACCACCCGGCCTCCGCTCGGGGAACCGGTTTAGGAACTCTGGCGAGGGGTTATCATCGGATCGGCGGCCTGGGCTCTCCGCCAGCGTCGCCGTTGTCTCTGCAGCTCTCTGTGGCCGCCAGGCCCTAGGGTTCGAGTCCCGGCGAGGGCGGCGTTTGCGCACCATCTACAGTGATACCGCACCACAATCCTAAAAGTCAAGACCTTTCCGTCCTCTTCCGTAGTCTCGCACACCTGAATTCGCATGCATTGCACCACCACACTCATCGGGAGACCTGTCGAGAGCTCGTCCCAGTGGGGACTTGTCTGCTCGAGGAGATAACCCTATTCGTTGAACTCTGAATTTTTGACAATTGCAAAGGTTTGAGATAATACAAGAAAGTATGTTCTGTCGTGGCGCTCTTGGTTTACTTTGTAATGCCTTTCACTGCAGGTGTTTTACTACTAGCAGTGATTGCAGGCAATTACAATTGCTTCTAGTACAGGATGCAAAAATATTGAGTTCGCAGGGAAGCTAAGTTCCCTGGAGGAGCGTGGTGGTGAGCGAGGTTTCAAGTACAGAGACCGAGTCCGATGAAGTATGAAATAAGTTGAATTGAAAACTAGAGCTGCAGAGCAGCGTGAAGTGAATACAGCAAAGTCTCAGGGCTGTCTGCCCGTTATCAACGCTAGAGGATCCTTATATAGAAAACAGGGAAATTTATGAGGCCATTATGCCACCCCCGTCAGAACTCTGCATGTCCTGGACGCAATAAACTGACATTACTGTCTGAGGACTGTTGCCCTTTTGAAGTCACCGTCTCATAAGTTTCTAAACATCCCCGGATTCACAATCAGAATCCATGTTAGCGTTGACAGCGGTTTTGGGAGCCAGCGCCTGCTCCGGTCGCAACCCTCATTTAGAGAATTTTTGAAAAGCGATATTTCTCTCGTGTACATTTTTTAGAGAAATATCCGTTGCTTCTATGCCGTTGTAAGTAGGTGCATTTACCATTACAAGTACTGCATGCAAAGTGTAGCGAGGCTGCTGCTTGTGTGCTGCAGGTGGGCGGTGCTGTGCGGGGCGTGGTGCTGGGCGGCGGGCGCGGGCGCGGGCGGGGGCGCGGGCGCGGGCGAGTGGCGCCACGCCCCCCTGCTGCACCTGCTGTGCTGGGGCGCGCCGGCGGCGCTGGCGGTGGCCGCGCTGCTGCTGCGTGCGGTGGCGGCCGACGAGCTGACGGGCGCGTGCGGCGCGGGCGCGGCGCTGCAGGTGGCGCCCTGGCGGCGGCGCTGGCGGCGGGCGCGGCGGCGCTGGCGGGCGGCGCCCTGCGCATGGCGCGTCGCGGCGCCCACCACCACCCGCCGCCCCACGACGTGCTGCTGCGCACGGGGTAGGCGGCCGTCCGACGCCACGCGGCGCGGCGCGGGGGCGGAGGGCGCGCGTGCAGAGCGTGGCTGGTGCGTTGCAGGGTGTGGGCGGCGCTGGGGGGCGTGCCGCTGGCGTGCGTGGTGGCTGCTCACGTGCACGAGTGGCCGTGGCGGGGGCGGCGGGGGCGGAGGCGGAGGCGGCGCGGCCGCTGCTGTGGGTGTCGCTGCTGCGCCTGTGTATGTCGCTGGCCGCCGGCGCCGCGACGCTGCCCCTGGCCTGGGGGCCGGCCACGCTGCGCGCCTTCAGACGCTGCTTCAGGTGACCATGAGCGCGCTGCAGTCACCCGTATGACCACTTGCACCGCATCGCCGCAATGCCCCTCGTGTCCACCTCAATTGCTGCAGTCACCCCGAATCCTGTTCCCATTGCCACAAACATCCTTATGTGCACGTCCATCTCTGCAATCATCCGAATATCCACCTCCATCTCTCTAGTCATCGCTGGCCCCTAAGTCTTATTGGGAAGCTCATTGCCACGGTCATCCCGATGCACCTTCATCTCGGCTGTTATCCCGATACCCACTTCCATCTCTGCAGCCCACCTCCAAGATGACAGTCATCGCGATGCCCACCCCCCCTCCGTGCCCTTCGCCGCAGTCATCCTGATGCGTACCTTCCGATGCCCTGCGCATTCTTCACTTCTCTAGCCCCAGAAACGTGCAGCTCAGCTCGGTCATCTATTAGCTGAGCTCGCTTTAACACTCATCTGGTTGCCGACGTTTTTCCTTTCTGACAAAATTGATGCATGTGGGTGTTAAAGATTCGGGCCGGGATCCACTCCTCCGATTCCAAGGGGAGTAGATAAACCCGCCGTGTCAAGCAATATCTCAGTCCATCCCTCGAAACTACGGTCACTGCTGTCGCGTGCACGTCGCGGAAAACGCCAGCTATTACTTCGCATGACTCATTCGAGAAAAAATAGTCGGAAAATAGTTTCATATTTGCCACAGAGGCTGTTGTTTAAATTAATAGTTCGCATTTGGTGAGAGGTTTTATTATAATTACACTGCGTTACAATTTAAAAAAAATGATGTACCCACGTCAACTTTTCCTGTTTGTATACCTATACGCATCGCATACACATCGAATTCATATGAACATTTTTCTATCACACCGTTTTTAGGTACTGTAACTAAGAATTATTAGTAAATACATTACAAAGTAATCGTCTAGTGCCTATATTGCTTAATTTTCGCAAAAATTCGAATAAAATCAATGACAAAACTTATATTTCACAATTTTATGTGTTCAAGTATACTATTATAATATGTTAAAAAGGATATTTGCACTTGCGGCCACTTCTTTTTTCAGTATTCGTCTTGAAAATCATACGATTACACTCACAAAGATTTATATACAATAAACACTTAACCACAAAAAGACCAACGTGAAATGAATGTGTAAATGACGTTTACTAATATGGGCAAAATGAGGGTCGTTTAAACAAAAGCTATCGGTGTGTACGTAAAAAATTAGATGTGATGGCAACAGCAAGCACTGCCATCATACTGTAACTGACAGAAAACTATGATAGCAATAAGTTTTTCAGTTACCGAAATCGTGTCACGCAGAGCTATTAATTCTAGAATAGCTCTATTCGGTTCGTACAATATTAATATTAATAATAATAATAATAATAATAATAATATAATAATAATATTAATAATCAGTAATTTTCTTTTTTCTGTTATATATTACATAATACAAACATTGCAGTTCTGATTAAGTTATTCACTTGCAAAAAAATTATATATATTTTATCTTGTTTTATAGAACATGTGGTTTATTCTTTTAAAAATATCTATTGTAGGTCTATAATTGTTGGAATTTTGCATCTAATTTTCGTTCAGCCTTGATGTAAACAAAGATGTCTGGCCGATTGCTCCAGGCTGCTCCTCCATGGTACGCGTTCGCTCAGAAGCCCGTGCGGCATCAGCACACGGCACTGCGCTGCGAATGGAGCTGCAGTGGCTGACGCAGTTGCTTTCCTTCATTGCACTTGGCGAAGACACTCCCGTGGACCGTGAAGTGCGTTCAGCAACCTTTAAAGGCCAATTTTCTTCTTCCACTCGAGAAAACACACTTACAACGGCTTTTTAACACGTATTGACGGGTTCCCTCTCTCATGTTTTCAAAAAGACGGTCTTGCCACTGCATTCTTAATTATAAAATGATAGGTACGCACAAAAATGAAAACGATTAAAAATCGCTACGCCGATCTTGCCGCACTAAGCGTAGAGAGTTGAGTGCTCACGCAGTTTGGAACTTGTGTTACGAGTCAACCGCTGATGAAGCTGCCTGCCAAGAAATGAGAGGGGGAAATGAGAGAAGGGAGCAAGGAATGAGAAACGTTTTGAAAGTGGCATAAAATGAGAATTTTCATTCGTGACCTAAGTGACCCCAAATCATGATGGTGTAGTTGAAACAGGACGATGCACTATTTACAAAAAAAAAAACAAAAAAAAAACTTCAATTGTTCTTCTGTTTCAATGACTTGTAACAGGCTAATTTTGGTGACCGGCTTCTAATGTTAATTTTAACAATGATACATAATGCATTATTTACCATTTGGACTGTATAAATGAGTATAAACAACCTGTAACAACTATTGTACTACAGCTTCCGGGTCAATAACCCCCATCTCGATCAGGTTTTTCGTCCAGTTTCCCTGATCCATTGAGCAAATGCTGAGATGGCCCCTTGTTTTGCTTCTGGACATAAATGTAACTTCATTTTCTGTGCACGTCTTCTAGAATTCAGTGGGAAATACAATTATTCAAATTATCGTTTCCATGTTGTCGCGGCAGGAAGTAATAAGAGCCAAAATTTATTGCTTATTTATCCTTGAAAATAGATTTTATTACATGGGAGTTTTTTTTTCTCCCTTCCAAAATTCAAAATTTATTGCTTGTTTATCCTTGAAAATAGATTTTATTAGATGGGAGTTTTTGTTTTTTTTCTTCCTTTCAAAAATTCAAAATTTAAGTAGTATGTGACTTAGTGTAGGGATCACAGAATTTTGAAAATGTGCACACAATTCACTTTTCCCCATAGCACGTCATACGCAGTTTTTAACTGTTTTTTTGACGTAAAATAAATAAATAAATAAATGTGCGCAGGCGCGTGGGGCCGTGCCAGCCCGCGCCCGCCAAGGGCGCCCATCTGCTGTCGCAGCGCCCCGCCCAGCCCTGCGCCCCGCCCGCGCAGCCCGGCAACGAGACCAGCGTGTAGCAGCCACGCCGCGCCCCGCTCTATTCATTCAAGACTAGTCATACGCTGTTGTAGAAAGAGAATCTGCAAAGGACGTTTTAGCTTACAGATTTGGAGTGAAGAGATGTTTCTATTTTGTTGGCAGTGCGTACTGATGTGGTTGACAAGTTGGGCAGAAACTTATGTTATTTGTGGACTCCCCGTGAAACATTCTTGCACGTAATTGTATTCAATTGGCTCCCTTTGTAGCCAAAATCTTAAAAAGACTGAGCAAGCATTTAGCAAAGCAAGTGATATAGGATTCTGAACCAACAAATAAAAAGTTGCGATTGATTGTGAGGAGGCACTTGACTTTATAAAAAGTGCACAGACATTTGATTGTACCGAATGTGTGAGATAAGTAAAATGTGTGGTTAAAAGAACAAAATGTACCAGAATATTCAATAAAAATGCCTCTTATCCCTTACCGTTCCTCTGGTGAAGGAAACGACTCGCTGCCGCGGTGATGCAAATGCAGATGAAGGTAAATTGAACGTCTCTCACTTTTCAGTGGCAGCGGGAAATGTAGTTGTTCAAATGCTGTAATCGTTCTTCATCTTCTCGCGGCAGTAAGTCGATTTCTTCACGATAAGGGACAATAACCTATAGGGAATATGGCTGATTTGCCTTTGCTGTAATTTTCGTTACAGGGGAGCGAATATTTTTAATTCATGCCAAAAACGCTCATTTTTCATGTATTCATAACTCAACTTGTATATGAGTTAGGGTGGGGATCCCTAAACTCTCCCCAGGTGTGACTGAATTGACAGACCTAAAAATTTTGTTACCTTAACATTAGTCAATGGTACACCGTTCATTTTCAATGGAGCACAGAATTGTTTATTTGAAATGGAAAACTGCATTAACACATTTTTCTTTTCATTTACTATTAATTTGTTATTACGGGCCCAATTTGAAACATCTGATATTGCATTATATTCGGTTTCTTTATTGCAAAGAATGTATCATCCGCAAAGAGAACTGTTCTTCCGTTTCGAATCGTCGAGGGCATATCGTTCACGTATAGTGGGAAGAGAATAGGGCCTAAAATCGATCCTGAGGGTCTCCTCATGCAATTGGCAAAGAGTCGGAAAGGAGTGTACATAATGTTCCATCATTTCAGTAAGGTATTTCTCCTCTCTGTGATCGTTGTTTAAGGTACGAACGTAACCAAAGGAAGGCAATACCACGGATTCCATATGAAGGTAATTTTGAAAGTAAAATGTCAAGTCAAAAGCTTTTCAAGGATCTAAAAATAATACAATTGCTGCTTCATTTTGATCCAATGATGAGGCGACATCTTTAAGAAAAGAAAATGTGGCTGATTCCGTAGATTTTGATTTTCTACATCCATGTTGACAATCTGAAGGCGCGTCGTGTTTATTGAGAAAGGTTCCCATTCGTACGTAAAAATGTCTCTAATATGTTTGAAACTAGAGGTGCCACAGAATGGCACAGACTTTCTCGCAATAAAGTTTTCTAATTTCCTTGGTGCCGATTGACTTTACGGTGTTGCCCCATCCTCTTGCCAAATGCCATCTATCGTCGCCCAAAGTACAGTTTTTTGACATCTCAACTTTTTGGTTTCTTAATAGTAGAACCGAAATATACCTTCAAGAATATTAAAGAAGAGTAAAACCTCGCCCTAAATAGAAATTTTCATCGAAAAATTTGAAGCCGTTTTTAAGAAAATGGCGATTAAACATTACTGTAAATGCGAAATTTGGAGCTATTTTTCACAGGCATCTATTGAGTTTTCGAAAAACTTCATTTGAAGTTTCTTAAAGCACATCCAACCACAAATACAATAATGTATACAAATCGAGGGAAATGTGCATATGAACGGCATGAGACATTAAAAAAATATATTTGTGTAATTTTTAAAAAAACAAGACACCGAAGTGAACAGTGACATTACCACTATCCGTCATATTAAACAGTGCCATTGCCACTATTCGTGGAAAAAGTTTAAAGAAAACATTCGAAGCCATTTTTTTAGAAAATGCCGTTTGACCGTGTCTGAAAATGCCGAATTTTGAGCTCATTTTCACTGAAAACTGTTCATTTTTAGAGAAACTTTATTTGACATTATGGCACATATATTCATAAATATAATTATGTGAATAAATCGCCTCAAATGTAAATACCGACGTGGGAAACAAGTAAAAAAATATATTTTTGTAATTTTTGGAAAAACAAGAACAAAAGAACAGAGCAATATTTATGACGTTTATGTCATTGTATATGGTCTGTTTGGCACTAACCCGACTAAAAAGTTAAAGAAATAATTTGGAGACGTTTTGAGAAAGAAAATTTTTTTTTTAATTTGTTTAAAATTGCAAATATTGCACGCACTATTGCATGAAAACTACTAAAATATTCAAAAAATGTTCTGGACATTAATGCAAGAACTTTTTATTAGCAACGTATTTCTTTTGAGTGAATAAATTAGGTACTTATTAAGCTATGCCACCTTCAATTGTATAGTTGTAGGAAGACGTCGAAACAAATTGAAACTTTAGCAATTTTTGAAAAGTCAGAGGTAACCGCAAAAATCGGACCTGTGCCACCTTTATAAGTTTATTTTACTCTATTCTTACAATAAATTTAAAGAAAAACTTTGGAGCCGTTTTTGAGAAAAGTTTGAAAATATCCGGGGAGTTCATGTAAAGTACCCCCAAATTTTAAAGAATGTTTTTCAAAATTTCAAAGCTTCAACTAAAGCCCAATGGACGGGACTCTTTCATTTGGAAAAGATCGTACGTGTGGTTTAGGCGCTAGTAGTGTTCACAGACGGACGGGCAGATGAATGGACGGACGTTTTAAAAAGGAACACTTTTTCGGTATCAGGGAACCTCAAAACGTGTATTTCCGTTAAAATCTCGAAATCGATTTTTCGCAGCATTAAATACTACGTATACAAGAAAGTAACTAGAGGTGCTACAGAATGGCACAGACTCTCTCGTACCAAATTTTTCTAATTTCCTTGATGTGGTCTAGCACCATTCTCTGGCCAGCTGCCATCTATCGTCGCCCGAAGTACATGTTTTTAACAATTTTTCTACTTTTTGCTTTCCTAATAGTGCAACTGAATCATTACTTATTTTTTTCTGTAGCAAGCAACTGGATATATCCAGTTTTTCGTTACCAGGGGCCGGCAGTAAGAGGTTTTCTGCCGAAAATTCGCCGTTTCCAGAGCACTTTCTCTTCTATCAAAGTTCCTTGGTAAGGGCGAGAAAGTAAACATTTTAAACAATTATTTCCTCAAAAGCGTCTCGAAATCTTTTCTTTAAATTCTCTCCTCGTATGTACCAAAGAAGAAAAATATGTAGAGAAGAAGGTCCAAATGCAGGCTAGAGTAAAAAGTTCTCCATCTTCAATTGTAAAGATAGGGAAGTCTCCCAAAATAATTTTGAAATTTAAAATTTTCGAAATATCTGGGGTTTCAATGAAAATGAGACCTGCATCATTCTCTTAAGCGTCCTTTATGCTCTCCGAGGTTTAATCACAAAATTGTGTGCCAATTGTGAGAAAAGTTTACTCTTTTTGATTTTGAAAAGAATTGTTGAAATTGAACTTTGCATGTGTATTTCATTTTGTATACAACAGTTTATGAGTTGTTAAGAACATATATATGTTGGTAAGAACATATTTAAAAACGTATTTAACAGATTGAAATTCATAAAAAATATCGGAAAAAATTTAAACATTTTGTATTTTTGTTACTTATTAAAAATGTTGGGGCTTGACAGGCAGTTTCCAGAAAACCCGAGAACTGTAACTTCTTATATTCTTTGAGGAACGAAAGGAATGGGAATACCTATGGAAAGCGATAGTTTTAACCAAAACTTATTGTGACCTCCTTAATATAAAAATGATTTTGAGAGCACTAATTATAGTATTTTATATTGGTTTCAAAGCGGAGTATTAAGACTTTTAAAGCGAGCGTTTGTTATCTTGGCTTACTGCAAGGGCAATTCCTCCCAGTGGGAATGGTATCTGTGAATTGTATTGGGGTGAGGACCACATCGCATGGAGTGGCTTGGTAGAACTCACAGCTTCTTCGGCCCCTTAAGTAATATGGCCCTTATAGGAAACGCAAGTTGAGTGAGTAAGGAAAATTATTAGTTAAATAAAAATTACGTTCGTTTTTAATGTCAGAGGACCAGGCCATTTGTTGCAAAGGACGTAAATAGACTGATTTCGAAAAGGAGACATGTTTAGCAGTTCCTCGTAGGTTCAATGTCAACTCTTTATTATTACAAACAGTGTAGAGTAAGAAGCGGCTGGTGCAGGCGGCCGGCTGCCGCCCACTCCCTCGCGCTGCCGCCCTCTACCTGCAAACCAAGCACAGTCGCTTTGGATGGCGCTTCGGGGGACATTCAACAGGGCGGGCTGTTCACATTCCTCACATTGGATACCTGGCTCGTGACTCTTTTGGAGAAGTCAGTTGATAGTTACTACCACTAATGTACCGATATTATTTCCAATTTCCTCTAGTAAAGCATTGAAACCATCCATTACATTTAAGTACATCACTCACAATTTAACGTATCAATTGAGAGCAACATTCAAAATTTTCAATAGGAAAATTCTTGATTTCGTCATGTTTACTTGAGAATGTAATTATTGCATTAACTTTCTACATTGAGGCTAGGATGTCCAAAAATCTCGGGAACTAAATGAGTTATAGCCCATAAGAGAGACTTGTTAAACGATATTCCTCTGCACAGTAACGAAGAGAACAAAGTAAATCAAAAATGCATTTCATGAAATAGCGGAATGAATCAAAAAGTGTATGCACATAATTCAAATAGGAGAAGACATTTGTTATTAAAGAAATGAAAATTCTGCGTCCTCTTTTGAGCGCGATTCGTAGGTTGCTTAGGTCCCTGGCAGAGCTGGCGCGAACGGATCGCGTTGCCGCTTTGGAGGGCAGATGGGAGCGGCGTGAAGGAAGGCCGGGAAGGGTGGCCGCGCAGGCGCAGACAGACCTGCCTGCTTCTCTCGGCCCCCTCCTACGTGGACGGAAGGCAAAAGCATCGCGAAAAGGGTGGTTAAGTCTCTCTCTTGAAGGGCAGGCGCGCTGGGGGCGAGGTGGGCTACGCACCCGCGCGGCCGGGGCGCGGGCGTGGGCGTGGGCGCGCGGGGCGGGGGCGGGGCGGGGCGAGGCGGAGGGCAGCAGCAGCTCGAGCGACGGCAGGAGGTGCGGCGGCGCCAGCGCAGGCGCGGCGACGGCGGCGACGGCGACGGCGGCGGCGGCGGCGGCTGCAGGCTGCGCGCCGCCGACCCCTGCGTGCACCGTAGGCGATGTTTTCAAATTCTATAAAAATGTCACTGCTTTAAACATTGATGTGTTGAACCTTCTGATTCTCGAACATCGATGTTTTGAGCTCGTTTTATTCGTGGGGGAAAAGTGCCATCATGAGAATGTCGTAACTATTGACACATGAAATGTGGTTTGACCTTGCGCGTGGCGGGCGGGGGCGTGGAGGTGGTGCGCCGGCGCGAGGCGGGGCGGGCGTGGGCGTGGCGGGGCGCGTGCGCCACTCCTGCGCCGCGCGCCGCAGCCACTGCGCCACCGCGCCGCCCGCCGCCCCGGCGCCGCGCCGCGCCGCGCCCGCCACAGCCCCTCGGCCGCCGCCGCCGCGCCCTGCGACCAGTCGCTCTGCGCAGCCACACCCCACACCTTGCACTTCTCACGTCGCTCCCACCCCATTACACAGAAACCCAATTTGACATTATCTTTATTTCGAGATGCCTTTTTTTTTTAACAAAAACTAGTGGTGCTACCGAAGCACGTACTTTCTCGCGTTGGGTGCAAATGCTCCGCAATATTATACTACTACATAAACCAGCGAAAGTTATTTCAACCAGCAATGTTTTTCCGCTTCGAGATCAGATCTCCGTTCCTCAGAGTTCACTTTTCGCCACTCAAACCACCTCTCCGCACAAGAGCTCTCTGGATCGGTCTCGGGCAGAAGCACCAAAAGATAAATGCCTGATTCATGCAAAAAAACCGTCAACAAGCAATATATACATTAGAAACTCCAAAAGCCACCAGTCCGTTCAGCTCTATCAGGAAATGAAAAGTTTGGGGAAAATTGGCTCAACGGTTTACGAGCTACAGTTGTTCACAGACGGACCGACAGCTGTTAGGTTGATTAATAGATTGATTGATAGTGATTGATAGCGCGTCAACTTCTAAGGTCATTAGTTCCGAATGTATAGTACATGTTTTGCACGGAGGGTAGCCTTGATTTTTTCTCGCCCTGGATGGCTAAATCAAACGTCGCCCTACCGTCGGCTAGCGGGATTTTCCCGAACCAGGTGCCTCCCACCACAGAGTATCCTCCTAACCGGGACAAGCTGTAAGCTCCCGACTGGTCTCCGAGCATGTGATTGTGTGATGCATGTAAATGTAAGTAAGGGTAGATAGGACAAGGAATGGGAAGAAAAGATTCCACACGATCCGTTTGGTAGGGTACTGCCCCGGCATTCGCCTGGTGTTGATCAGAGAAACCACGGAAAGCAACAGATCAAAGCAGCCGACAGGTAGAATTCTTTTGCATTCAGCAACTGGAGTCCACCTAGCTATCCGGCTAGTGTCGAGAATACTGCCATCGTCATGACTCGAACCTAGTACCTACCGGTCAGTGGCACTGCAATCACATTGGTTGATACCCTCAGCCACCTCTCCTGGTCAGCCGTTTACAAATCGAACACGAGAGTTGAAAAACTCGTTGAAAAGTTCGGAATCCGAAAATCACATACAAACACTTCCAGTTTATTTACCTTAATTATTGATTAGAATTGCTTCAAATGGTTTTCAATTAAGTACCTGGAATTCTCAATCGTTTTCTGCGGCAACAGAGAATTGTGACAAATATTTATCGCTGAGAGAGATTCGAACCCGCAACTTCTCCCTCTGAAACATCGCGTCCGTACCCGATATCTAACCAGTTCGGCCACCAGGGACACACAGGGATTTGGCACAATCGCATAGTTGTTTCAGTTCAGGCATTAGGTAGCCAGACAAAATTGAGAAAATGCAAAGAAATGTCATTTCGGCGGCAACGGATGTCAGCTGGGAAGAGATGAAGACCATCCAGAAGCAGGTCCAGACTAAAGAGATTCGAAAACTAATTACCGCGAGAAAGTCTGTGCCATTCTATAGCATCACTAGATTTGTATTTATTATTTATTATCATATTTTTTACCATCCTTTATTACATATGTGGAGAATTTTTTCAAAAAAAAATTGAAGCGGCTTTTGATAAAGAACATTTTCGTAAATTTCTGGCGCAAATTACGCAAAAACTACTCGTTTTTTCAAAACAAAAAATTTACATACCCTTATTTAAAGTGCTAATTTTGTACAACCCACACTATTTAAGGCAAAAAACTCTATCTTCAATTTCGTAGTTTTGAAATTGTTTTATGTAGTTATGATATGATTATGTTTTATAATAGTTATTTTTTTAATAATACGATAGATACCTGACAATGGGACTAGCGTCATATTTTTCACTGTTCCTTATTAGATACGGAAAAAATTTGAATCGGTTTTTGAGAAAGACAATTTCCGTAAATTTCAAGCGCAAGTTACCCAAAATGACTTTTTTTTTCAAAAAATTGTACAATAATTTTTTATAGTTCAACAAAACTTGGATTTGGGCTACACCATGAGTTTCGAGACGATGAGTTTTCTTTCTAAATGTAGCAACAGGATTTATCCACATTTTTGTTACCAGAGTCCAGCCAAGAGAGTTTTTGCGGCGTACATTCGCCGTTTTATTCCGCACGATTACATATTTTTCTCGTTATCTCCCTTGGGCCGAAGCTTGACCCAAGAAGTTGGAGCGAGCGCGTACCGAGGTGGCGGAGGCGGCGGGGGCGGCGGGGGCGGCGGCGCGCGGCGGCGGGCGGCGCGGGGCGGCGCCGAGTGCGGGGGCGGCGGCGGCGGCGGAGGGCCAGCAGGCGGCGCCAGCACAGCCACGGCCTTCTGCACGCAGCCAGCGAGCGCCCTCTGCAACGCTTCCGCGTTCAAGAATGGAAATACGAGGAGCCAATCGGCAGATCGGGAGCGGTGGCTCACAGCAGTGCCTCTGACCAGGAGGTCCTAGGTTCGAGTCCTGACAGGGCTAAGATTCGACACTAGCTTTTCAGCTAGGTCGAATTCAGTCGCTGTCTGGAGGAGAATTCTGCTCTGAGCGGTAGTTTTCCATGGTTTCTCCGATTACCACCAGCCGAATGAGGAGCAGTACCCTCAGAAACGAACCAAAGATCTTTCCTTCCTCACCCCCTCGTCCGTGCTCGTGCTGGGAGGGGAGCCGAGAGCTGGTCGCGGAGTCCCGCCGGTGGAGATACCTGGTGGCTGGAATCCCCTCTAGTCGACGGTGATCGGGGTCTGATCTCGCAATCAGCGCTATCTCTAGATGAAAAACCATGCAATACGGGACTAATGATCTCAATGGTGGACGAGCCCGGAATCACTAACAACCAACCAACCATCCAATTGGCAGGGTCAGACAAAACGGGGTTTACCTAGAAAGAGGTCATACACACTTTTTCTTTAGGTATGTTGCTTGTTGTATGTTGCCCAGGCACTAAATAAGACACCAAGTTCTCAACCCCCGGAGATCCGAAAAACCTGTCTTTTATTCAGTCTTCTCTATAATTCTTTTAAGAAAATGGCGATTAATCGTTACTGTAAATGCGAAATTTGAAGCGCTATTTAACAGGAATCTATTGACTTTTCGAAAAACTTCATTTAGAGTCATTGGAACTTCATTCACTTACAAATGCAATAATCTATACAAATCAATAGAAATTTGCATACAATTGGTGTGAGAGATATTTCAAATAAATTACATTTGTGTAAATTTTGAAAAAACAACAACAAAAGAATACAGCAAAATGAACTTTACGTCATATTAAACCGTGCAATTAGCGCTAAATTTGAAGTAAAAGTTTGGAGCGATTTTTGAGAAAATGGCGTTTGAGCGTTTCTGGAAATGCGGAATTTAGAGCTCATTTTTACAGAACATTGTGAAATTTTCGACTAACTGTATTTGACATTATTTAAAGCACATGTACTCATATCTCTAATAAAGTGAAGAAATTGCCTCTATTGCTGACGTGAAAGACCAGTCAAAAAATTACATTTTTGTTACTTTTGAAAAAGAAAATACACAAAAGAATAGAGCAATATCTTGTTTATGCCATCGGATAGGGTGCATTTGGTACTATCCTTACCAAAAATGTAAAGAAAAAATTTGGAGTCGTTTATGATAAAATCTTGTTTTTGTAATTTTTTAAAATTGCAAATATTGCATGCGCTATTGCAAGAATTTTTTTTGAAAAAAAACAACAACAAAAGAATAGAGCAATATGGTGTTTATGCCATCGAATAGGGTGCATTTGGTACTAAGTAAAGTGGTACTAAATGTAAAGAAAAATGTGGGGTCGTTTTTGAGAAAATCTTGTTTTTGTTATTTTTGAAAATTGCAAGTATTGCATGCTCTTCTGCATGAGAACTACTAAAACTTGACACATGACCTTAATGAAGGAGATATTTATCGACAACAAATTTAATTTGTAGGAAAAATCTCTATCTTCACTTTTGTAGTTGTAAGAAGACGCCGAAAAAATCAAACTTATGCAGTTTTCGAAATTCAGAGTAACCGTGGAAATCAGACCTAAGACACTTTTATAAGTGCATTTTACTCTGTTCTTACAAGAAATGTAAAGAAAAAATTTGGAGCCAATTTTCAGAAAAGTTTGAAAATGTCCGGGGGGTTTGATGTACAGTAACCCCAAATTTTAAAGAATGTTTTTCAACATTTCAAAGCAGCCAGATGGACTAGGGTTCCTTCAATTTGAAAAAGATTGTACGTGTGGTTTAGGCGCTAGGTTTGTTCACATACGACGGACGGACAGACGGACATTTTCAAAAACAACAACATTGTTTGGTATCAGGTGACCACAATACGTATATTTCCGTTGAAATCTCGAAATCAGTTTTTCGCAGCATTACATAACTTTCTCTATACTACGTATATTACTCCATTATACACGTGTATACGACAAAGTAACTAGAGGTGCTACAGAATGGCACAGACTTTCTCGTAGCAATTTTTTCTAATTTCCCTGGTGTGGACTGGATATAAGGTCTTGCTACTTGCTTCTCTGCTGCTATTGTCACCGAAATATTTGTTTTTGACATTTTCTAAACTTTTCGATTTATTTATAGTAGAACCGAAATATGACCAAGATTATTAAAGAACAGTAAAACCTCGACCTAAATAGAAATTTTCATTGAAAAATTTGAAGCCATTTTTAAGAAAATGTCGATCAAGCATTACTGTAAATGCGAAATTTGAAGCTCTTTTTCACAGAAATCTATTGAGTTTTCGAAAAACTTCTTTTTAAGTCCTTTGAAGCACTTCCAGTGACAAATGTAATCGATGGAAATGTGCAATATTAACGGACTGCGAGATATTGAAGAAAAAACAAAAAACTTTTGTGTAATTTTTGAAAGAAAACAAAGAATACACGAAAATGAACTTTACGTGCAACGCATAGTGCTAATTGCACTGTTTAATATTTTAAACAGTGCAATTAGCACTATGCGTTGGAAAAATTTGAAGAAAATATTTAGAACAGTTTTTGAGAAAATGACGTTTGAGAATTTTTTTCTTAATTCAGCAACAGGGTTCATCTACTTTTTCGTTATTTGGGTCCGGCAATGGTTTTTTTCTGGCAAAAACCTGTGGTATTTTCGAGCAGCATTACATAACTTTTTCTATACTACGTATATTACTCCGTATGAATACGAGAAAGTAACTAGTGATGCTACAGAATGGCACAGACTTACTCGTAGTAATGTCCTTGGTGTGCACTGCCTTGCGGTCGCGCCACATCATCTTGCCAGTTGCCATCTATTGCCGCCCAAAGTACATGTTTTTTCACATTTTCTTCATAACATTTTTCTTCCCGAATAGGACAACCGAAATTTTACTTCAAGAATATTAAAGAAGAGTAAAACCGCGTCCTAAATAGCAATTTTCATTGAAACATTTTTAGCCGTTTTTAAGCTAATGGCACTTAAACATTACTGTAATTGCGAAATTTGAAGTTTTTGTTCACAGGAAAATATTGAGTTCTCAAATGCCTTGAAGTAATATTTCGGTTGTACTATTGGGAAAGCAAAAGTTGAGAAAAGGTGAAAATGGTGTATTTAAGGCGACGATAGATGGCAGCTGTGCAGAGAATGGAGCAAGACCTTAAAGCCAGGCCACACCAAGGAAATTAGAAACAAATGTTACGAGAAAGACTGTGCCATTCTATAGCTTGGGGGAAATGCAACAGGAGATTGAAGGTGGCGCGGCCCTTCGCGTAGTTGGACAGTGTGCCGTCGCGTGCTGAGAGCGCCACCGGTCGAGGCGAAGTGGGCGGTCGCGGGCGCTCGAAGCGCGCTCTGCCAGCGGTGCTCTGAACGAACAGCGCCGGAGCCGAGGGGTTGGAGAGGGAATGTTTTTTCCTAGGGCCACAAATTAGCTTTACATTTTGGGTGGAGATTCATATTTTTGAATTGATTTTGAGGTTTTCTTTCTAGTTGGGCGCCGCTAGCTTTAGTGTAAAGATACGATTTTGGTTAATCCAATAGAGCGTAAAATTCGGGAAAGATCTTTTAATTTACCTCAAATTGGCCTTTAATTTA
This sequence comes from Teleogryllus oceanicus, assembly GCA_964035755.1. NCBI lineage: Eukaryota > Metazoa > Arthropoda > Insecta > Orthoptera > Gryllidae > Teleogryllus > Teleogryllus oceanicus. The sequence continues at coordinate 60,254,183 of CAXIVR010000010.1, forward strand.
GGTATGATTAGGTGAAGATTGCTTTTTGGGCACTGATAGCTTTAGATGTGTATAATCGCTAGTGACGGATTTACACACAGGGCGTCCCTGGCCAACAAATACAGATTTTCGACAAAAAAATCATTGCCGGGTCCTGATAACGAAAAAGTGGCCAAATCCAGTTGCTAAATTAAGGGGGAGAAATCCTCTAACACGTGGTGTAGCCAGAATCCTTGTTTTGTTGGCTTTGTCGAAAAATCAATTACAAGCAAAATGTCGGACCGTCTGTTCATTCTTTCGTCTGTTCGTTCGTTCGTCTGTTTGTTTGTCTATTAGTTCGTCCGGTTGTTTGTCCGTCCGTTAGTCCGTTCGTTCGTCAGTCCGTCCGTCCGTCCGTCTTTGCTATTGGGTCCGTTTGTGTCTGTTCTTTCCATCCGACCGTCCGTCTGTTCGTTCGTGAGTGCTTCGTTCGTGCGTCCGTCCGTTGGTCCGACTTTTCGTCCGCCCGTTCGTGCGTCCGTCTGTTCGTTTGTCCGCACGTCCGTTTGTTTGTCCGTTCGTTCGTCCGTCGGTTTCTTCGTTTACCCCTCCGTTCGTCCGTCCGTCCGTTCCTCCGTCTGTCCATTTGTCCCTGTTCGTCGGTCTGTCGTTTCGTTCGTTTGTTCGTTCTTTGTCCGTCCGTCCGTTCTTTCGTCCGTTCGTTCGTCCGTCCGTTCGTCGTTCGTCGTGTTCGTTCTGTTCGTTCGTGTCCGCCGCCGTCCTTCTCGTCCGTTCGTCTGTCCGTTCGTCTGTCCGTTCGTCTGTCCGTTCGTCTGTCCGTTCGTCTGTCCGTTCGTCCCCCTTCGTCCGTCCGTCCGTCTGAAAACCACTAGCACCTACACTTAGGTTTTTCTAACGTGGTGTCTTTGGGTGGTATATCCAAGATGGAATTCTGCACGACTTTTTGTGTGATTCTCAATCCTTCCGCTAGAGTCTCTTGGCAACACCAATTTCTTGTAAGAATATATTGGTGACTTATTAAGGTGATATAAGTCTGATTTTCACGGTTTACTTTGAATTTTGGAAAATACGAAAGTTTGAATTTTTTTCAGCGCCTTCCTACAACAATTAAATTAAAGACACAAATTTTTCCTTCAAAAGACATTTGTTCCCGTAAATAGTTATTTCATTAAGGTCATGTACATTTTTTTGAAAATGCTAGTAGTTTTCTCACATTATTGCGTGCAATATTTGTAATTTAAAAAAATGTAAAAAAACAAGCTTTTCTCCAAAACGGATCCCAAGTTTTTTGTAAATTTTTGGTAGGGTTAGTGCCAAATGAACCCTATACGATGACACAAACGCCATATTGCTCTATTCTCTTGTTGTTTCAAAAATAACAAAAATGTGATTTTTTTACTCATCCCTCAGGTTGTTAATATTACTGACAATTACCAAGCCCCATCACTAAAAAGCATTTTATCAAGAATGTCAATACCTTCACTAACAAATCGTCGTAGCCCATTTCAGTAATTCATGCGAGCAGTCTGAACAGGAATCTTAAGCTCCTGAGATGTGCGCTATTTGAATGTGCATTTTCAATTTTTTGTGGCACAGTGCGCACTTTCGTACGAAAATCTACATTGCTGCTGAAAATTTCTTAATAATGTTGTCGGGAAAGTTGATAGGGCATTCCGAACTTCCTCTAGTTTTCGCTGCGTGAGCATTGTATTTTGGCGATTGCGTTTCCGATCAAACACGCTCCCTGTCTCGAGATAGCGCTTCGTCAACCGTAATGTGGTACTCTTGTTCAGAGTAGACTTAGATCTGAAACTTGCCTGGCACTCTTTGAGATATTGCGTTCGGAAATACTCCTCCACCTCAAATCTGCGTTTCTGTATGCTGAGGCGCATCGTGAGACAACTTCAAAACAATGAACGAAGACGAAGCCTGTTTTGCTTTGATGACCCAGACGGCTGGAAGGGGTGGTGAGTTTGTTGCAGATATGCAGCCACAGTAGCTGTCGCAGAAGCAGTGCTGCAATTCTTTCACTTCGCTCAGGGCCTCGAACAGCAGGGTTGCGTTTGAAACTGATCACCCGGGTAGAATTGCTCCACAACCGTCCAGTTCTTTCAGCGCAAAGGCCTGGAGGGAGGTGGCTCAATTCGATCATGAGAAATCGCGCGATGAGTCGGAATGCACGTGTTAGGAGGCGTTGAGTACTTTGCGCGGGCGCGCGCTGGGGGGGGGGCGGCGCCGGAGCACTTACGCGCCGGGAGCAGGCGGAGGCGGCGCGCCCGAGGCGGCGGCGTTGAGTACTTTGCGCGGGCGCGCGCTGAACGGGGCGGCGGCGCCAGCGCGAGCGGCACCACAGCGCCGGCCCGGGGGCGGGGCCGGGGGCGGGGGCGGGGGCGGCGGGCGCGGGCGCGGGCACCGGCGACTGGCCCAGACAAGACATCACGTTGGCGAGGGCCGCATCTCCGCTCGCACACGACATTCAGTCGCTTTCGGCTCGTACAAACGCAGGAATTGGAGGCCCACAGATACTCTCCCGAACGTTGCGAGAGTGCCTGCTGCTCCATACGACGCGGATTTTTCTCACGATAACGGAAGTAGTTCGCAAGCCCTCCCTTCCTAGTATTCGCATCGCTTTGACGGACATGTTGCTTGCACACACGGAATCGGCTTGCCTTTGAACGGTGCTTTTTTCTTTTTTTCTTTTTAGTGAGTGCACAAAAAAGACGGAGCGGACTCGCTACAGAATAAAGCAGAAATCATTTTTCTGTACAATGTTAAATTTGACTACCGCCCTCCAAGCAACACTTTTTCTCGCTTGCAGAATGTGTGAATTGTTTTGCTCCTTTAGTGCAATTGTGATAGGGAGATGCATTGAGGTGTGAAGTGATTCGAATGGTGAGAACAAAAAAAGTTTGTTATCGTGGACTGTATTACAATGTCATTTCTAACCTACGAGTAATTTGGTACGTCATGCGAGATGTACAACGGGTTGCGTTTCAGCGCTTTTCGCGGCGTCAGATGGAAATACCTTCACCCTGATTGTGTGTTCAAAGTCTGCATAAAACGCTGAGACTCGTTCATCCATTTGGTGTCGAAGGACGTTGGAGTGATCTTTGCTGCTGGATGGAGACAGGCTGACTTCCAACTTAGGTGGGGAGGCCTTAAAACCGCGCTAAACAATACAGGATGTCCAGTGAAAAAATAAGATCTTAAGACAATTTGAAGAATATTTTGTCTAATAAGCTCCGTGGATATTGCAAACGGCTGAGCCACGATTAACACACAATAGTTGGTTTGAAAAAATACTTTCTATGCAAAAATTTGTATTTCAGAAACACATAAACACTCCAGAAATATGTAAATTGTTTATTATTTCCACAAGAAGTGAATATATTTGTTCACAAAGAAAAGGCCACACAGAAGTAAATGAGCAGTTGTTGTGTAGCAGTCTTTTGCAAATAACGATGGAGGAACATGTGTGTGCGAGGAGCTCACCTTGTGCGGCGGGGCGTCGTCCATGAGCAGCGCGATCTCGCGGGCGACGCGCGACAGAGAGCGCGCGTGGTGGCGCAGGCCGCGGACGATGTGCGCCAGGCGCGCCCGCCCCGCCCCCGCCTCCGCCCCCGCCTCCGCCCCCGCCCCCGCGCCCTCCACCTCCGCCGCCGCCACCTGCACAGCCGGCGCACCGCCAACGCTCGAAAAGCCATCATTGAGAAAGTGCGATGTATCTTCTTCTTCTTCTCCTAGCCAGAAAACCGTTCTAGCAGATACATCCGTGCGCATCGACAGTTTCGGTCAAGAGACTGTGTCCTTCACAGAGAGTATAGCACTCTATACGATCCTCAAGCGAATTGTCAGCACGGATACTATTTGAAATATCAACGACTGATTACAAACTACTCGTCCTCTGAGCGACCACCAAGTTAGGAGAAGGGAGCGCGCTTTTGGGGGAAATAAGAACTAGTGTAGCGATTATGAATTGTCGTGGGCACCTGGCGGGCGGCGGCGTGGGCGGCGCCGGGGGCGTTGGGATGGCGGTGGGCGACGGGGTGGGCGTGAGGGCGGGCGTGGGCGCGGGCGCGGGCGGGCTGGCCTCGTCGCCCGCGCCGCGTGCCAGGGCGTGGGCGTGGGCGCGGGCGGCGGCGCGCTGGGCGGGCGGGCGGCAGCGACAGCTGACTGAGCCGCGGCTGCTGAAGCTGCAGCTACTGCTGCCCTGAGCACACCCCGCCCCATCCCTCTGTCCTGCGCTCACAATTAAAATATTCGCGCACAACACACACACACTCACTACACGAGGCGACCCTCGCCGTATACGATCTTTTGGTCGATGAGGTGAGATGAAATCGTGTCGCAATAATGGCTTTTGTTGTATTGAAAGTATGTTGCAAGAGTTTCGTGAATCACCGGAACTGACGTTTTTGTCGAAAAAGACGATGTCCTTATAATCGACAAACACGCCTTCCTAGTGTGGAAACTGTCTGACACACACGTTCACTTGAATCTGAGTTGGAACTTTAATTGATAAATCACAACAAACTACGCTAAGGTCCTCAGCTATAATAAATTCATTGGTACCAATGGTTTTGCAAGCGTGGAACGGTTGTTCAGCCTATCCTAGTAACAAGCCCAGTGGAAACCTCTAAAAATTTCAATCATACGAAGACACCCATGTGCGCTCAAGTTGCTGGCTAAGACAGCTGAAAGCAGTAAGCGTGCAGCGTCTTTGGCCGGGAGGTGGTGGGGTTCGAGCGCATAAAAGCTAGAAGCTGCGAAGCGCTCGGCGCAGGCAACCACGCACCTGCATGTCGGCGCCCGGCGCTCGCCCGCGCCGTCGCCCCGCGACGCCAACACTCGGCCCCTCGCCCAGCGCTCGGCGCTGCTCCAGGGAGAGGCAAGGAGGTGCTTCTAACACACGAGGCCAGGCAGGTATTTAAAATTGGTTTGGGCGAGCTATTGAATGCACGACACTCTTCGCCAGCTGGCGTTTTTCTTTAACGTTCGAAAGAAAGCTCTTCTTAATGGTGATGCTTACCTGAGATGTCATGAGAATTGTGGGAATTAAGTTATTTAAATTTATTAAGAAAGAGTTAAGAGCATTTACGAGCAAGGCTAATCTGAGTGAGGTATATTAGTTAACTTGATTTGAAAAAATAATATTATATTAATTATAACAATATTGACATAAAATTCTCTCAGAAAAATCCTATCTCATGAAACACACACAGATCTTCTGGAAAAAAGCGGTAAGATCTTCTAGAAAAAAAACGCACTATATTGCCACGATTGCGAAGCAAAATATATTGGTCAAACAAGCAGAACTTTCAATACAAGAATAAAAGAACATACGCTTGGAAACACAACACCTGCAAATCTCACTTTGCCAATCATTTACTTCAGGCAAGCGACACATTCAATCCACACACAGACATTCACATACTGCAAATAGAAAATCAAAATCATACCACGTTAACATTGGAAAACCTTCACATCCTTCTCAATAGTATCCTACTGAATGTAAACATAAACTACAACTCCTCCCCTCTGCTAAAAGTACTTTTTTGACACCACACTCTTCGGGGGTGACACAACACACACACCGCACCCATGCCATTAACCCTCCTCCTCCTCCACCACACAGCCGGTACTTGAGCTGTTAGGTCCGTCCAAACTCGCATAGTCGTTTTTGTGACTTGCAGACAGCACGTAGGAAACGGCTCAACTGACGTTTTTGTATTTTCTCTCTCAAAATTGTATATGAATATTTCATTCGTTTTCTTGCTTAGATTTAAAAAACGACTATAATAGAGCGCGGCCGTGGGGGTGAGTTAGCTGAACGAACCCCGCTGTGGCGCAGACAGTTGCAGCTGCGCGTAGCTAATTGACCTTCGCCCCAGAGCCGGCGCAAACACGCTCGCACACGTATTTTGCGACGCAGCTTTGAAAAGGAAATTATACCTCTTTAAAGACGAGATAATCGGTATCGTTACAATATTGTACATTGTACATTACTGTATATTATGTACTGTATTTTATTTTACATTTTACTCTCTCAAACTACCTCAATTCTTAAACACTTTCAAGCTCACAATGTCTTCTTGCCACTGTTTCACTAAGGATTGATTGACATTCTTCATTACTTCGATTGCAGCTTTCTATCAAATGTTCCACCAACGTTCAGAAGTAACAAATCACTGATGTTCACACACGGACATTACGGTCTTCTTCAAACCTCAATGAATTTCGAAATAATTCTGGAAATTGAAGAAATCAGTAGTAGATCTCAGACGTCATCTTCTGGTGGCGCGCATCTAAACTAATGACGATGCAGTCTTGAAACAATGATGTAAATATAGGCGATAAATGTACAGAAAAGTAATTATTTTGTAAATATATTAAAGTTTATAAATAATAACCTGTGGTAACAGACCTTTAAAGGAAGATAGCACAGAAGTGTCATCGATATTGGCTCAATAGGTTTAGAGATAATTTCGCTGAAAGTCAACGCACTTCTGTCTTTATTTACTAGGAGAGAGAGCGAGCGAGAGAGCGAGATAGAGCGAGAGATAGCGAGAGAGAGCGAGCGAGAGAGAGAGCGAGCGAGAGAGAGAGAGCGAGAGAGCGAGCGAGAGAGAGAGCGAGAGCGAGCGAGCGAGAGAGAGCGAGAGAGCGAGAGAGAGCAAGAGAGCGAGCGAGAGAGAGCGAGAGAGCGAGCGAGAGAGAGCGAGAGAGAGAGGGGGAGAGATATTTACATTGGCCTGTCACTCAAACTGTCCTCCCTGAACTTGATTCTGATCACTACCCAGTTATAATAAATATATATTTCTCTTTTAATATTAATAACTCTAATTCTTATCCATTACTTAAAAATTAAGGAACAAATTTACAGATTTTAAAATTTTTCCCAAATAACAAATTTACTAAAAATAACTATAAAACAAAATATACCCTCATGCGCTATTGGCAACGAACAAGACGTCTTGATCTCCAAACTAAATTAAACGAAATATCTAGAATTATTAAATTAAAACTTGAACAACACAAATATAATGAATATAAAAACTTTATTCAACAGTTACATCCTTCTAGGAAAATTTGGTCCACAGACAAGAGACTCTGCAATGAATAAACTTCAATTCCTATTCTTAAGCATAATTCGATTGCAGCCCAAAACGATTATGATAAAACTCAATTACTTGGACATCATTTACAAGAATACTTTACTCCGAATTCTGTTACAAAATTTCATTTCATAATTGTGTTAAGAATTTTCTTTCTCTCGCCAACTGTAATGTTCGTCAAAATAAAAATTTAATTCCCCTTCTGTAATTGTTTCTATCATTAAAAAAATTAAAAACCGTAAATCGCCTGGAATTGACTTAATTAATAACGAAACAATCAAATCTTTTGGTAATAGAACAATTGCCGCTATTACTTCCCTTTTAAATTCAGCCTTAAGAGTTAATCACTTCCCAACTAACTGGAAAATAGTCATTATGCTTCCCAAATTTTTGAAAACCCCAAAAAGACCCTTGAAATCCCACAAATTATCGACCAATTAGTTTACTTTCCTCTCTTTCTAAAATCTTTGAAATTTATTTTACATAGACTAACACGCTTCGTAACATCTAATAAAATTATTTTCCCTACACAGTTTGGATTTACACACAAACATGCAAGAACTCATCAACTTTTAAGACAAAAAATGAACATTATTTCCATGTAAAACAATATACTATTGCAATTCTCATAGATATTGAAAAAACCTTTGACAAAGTTTGCCATAATGGTCTCATTTATAAACTATATCAAATTGGAACTCCAACATACCTATTTAAAATAACCCAAATATTCTAAGTAATAGTAAATTCTATGTTAAAATTAAGCACACCTTTTCACAACTATTTTCTATATCTACCAGTGTGCCTCAAGGATCCTGTCTCTCTCCCTTTCTTTTTAATATCTTTACGACATTCCCACTTTCATCTACAGAGATTTAGCTCTCTTTGCTGACGATACGGCTCTCTTCATCATTCATAAAAATATCAACTGCCAGGGATAGCACACACACACACACACACACACACACACACACACACACACACACACACACGCACGACACGCACACACGCACGCACCACCACCCCCACAACACACACAAGATATAATATAGATATAATATATAACGTATATATATATGTGTTTATATATATATATATATAATATATATATATATATATATATATACACACACACACACCGTGTGGCCCACCTAAGATGTTCCCTTCAATTTTCTCCTGAACCGTTGCAGATACTGAGATGCGGTTTCCACTAAAACTACTATATGCAAGGGGCACATATGGCCATGCATAATATTATTCTATTGCATTTTTTATTGCAGAGATATTGACCCAACTTCGATGTTTTAAATGGAACCCTGTAGTTTTTTTAGCTCATCATAACAAGCGTGAAGAGACGAGTTCATAAACATGCATATCGACATATGTTACATCATAAAATTTTCGAAAAATTGAGAGTTTTAAAGACGCACGCACACTACTGGTTTCCGTAATCTGAACGAGAAATTCAGGGTGAAATGCGGCGAGGTAATTCCCTTCCGTTGCGTCGGTCGAGTAACGTGGGAAAACTGGAGATGCCTCGAAGTGGCATAAGAAGGGTAGGTAGAATAAAAGGGCGGTGGAGAAAGGAAATGCAGTCACAACTAAACGGGAACTCTCCAGATTTAGAAGAAATTTGTAAACGCAGTGAAATAGTGCAGAAATATCTGGGAAGATGTATACGAACGAGGGGAAGCTGGACCTAATTCTGGTGTACGATGAATGTGGCAGAAATGCAAAGAAAAGTGCATTACTGTATGCTGAAAGATATTCAGATCGACGGCGGCCTTCGCACATGACTGTTATGATAATCTGTAAAAGCCTTGTGCAGAGAGACGACTGGAACGCTAAGACTCGTTTGCGGAGCAGAAGGGCAACGAATGAGGAAGAACAGGCCGCCGTTCTTGCAGCTGTTCACAACAATCCCCATATCAGCTCTCGAGACATTGCCAGAGATTCCGGCATTAGTCGTTCGAGTGCCATCCGCATCTTGAAGAGTAACAAGTTTCACCCCTACCACATTTCGTTGCACCAGAAGCTTTATGGTGATTACCAGAAACGTGTTCAGTTTTGTCGTTTTGCTCTGGAACACATGCGAGATGATCAGAACTTTTTTAAGAAGACTATGTTTACCGATGAGACAACATTTACGAATCACGGTCAGGTGATTCTACGCAACATGCACTACTGGGCAGTGGACAATCCTTGCTGGCTTCGTGAAGTCGAGAACCAAAAGCAGTGGAGTATTAATGTCTGGTGCGGTATTCTTAACGACACCATCATAGGTCCCTATTTCATGGATGGACATTTGACAGGAATCAAATACGCAAGATTTCTTCGTGAAACATTGCCGCTGCTTCTGGAGGAAATTCCCCTGGATATGAGAAATTGTATGTGGATGCAACATGACGGATGTCCAGCCCACAATGCGCTTGTGGCTAGGCAAGTGCTGAATGAGAAGTTCCCCGACCGATGGATTGGTCGCGATGCTATAGTAAACTGGCCGGCAAGGTCACCTGATCTTACGCCCCTGGACTATTTTCTATGGGGAACGATAAAGAACAAAGTTGACTCGCAAGTACCAACAACATCTGAAGATCTTAGGCGCCGCATTACCGCATCTTGTCATGCCATTTCACGTGAAACTCTGAATTCTGTTCGAAGGTCGCTTTACAAGCGTCTTCAAATGTGTATATCCGTTGATGGTGCACATATTGAGTACATGTTATAAATCAAGCTATTTCTAGAATTGTTAACTTACTTCTGTATTTTAAAGTATTTTTATTTCTTTTATTTACACGATATTTTTGTACCGGATGAGGTTTTCAGTCTTTCAAAGAGTACACGTTTTGTTTCTGACAGCACACGCATTTATTAATTCAGAACATGTTCACTCTCCAATCTTCCTTTGCTTTCTTTACGGTTAATAATTCAAATATTTTCTCAAATATTGTAGTATTTCATTAATTAAAAAATAGTACCTTGTGGCGTACAGATTTGCTCAGAACATGGCTACGGATGAATACATTGTCTCCAGGACTGAGAGGGTGTAGTCTTAAAGAGCAAATCGCGGGTTTTCGTGAGCTCCTTTGCACATTGCACCACTACATTTACCGCAAGGTCGACGAAACGGAAGGGAATGGCCTCGCCGCATTTCACCCGGAATTTCTCGTTCAGATTACGGAAACCAGTAGTCGGCGTGTGTCTTTAAAACTCTTAATTTTTCGAAAATTTTATTATGTAACATATGGCGATACGCATATTTATGAACTCGTCTCTTCGTGCTTGTTATGATGAGCTAAAAAAACTATAGGGTTCCATTTAAAACATCGAAGTTGGGTCAATATCTCTGCAATAAAAAATGCAATATAATAATATTATGCATGGCCATATGTGCCCCTTGCATATAGTAGTTTTAGTGAAAACCGCATCTCAGTATCTGCAACGGGTCAGGAGAAAATTGAAGGGAACATCTTAGGTGGGCCACACTGTGTGTTATATATATATACATACATATATATATATATATATATATATATATATATATATATATATATATATATATATCGAATATGCGCCCTGGTAACGGACCGGGCCATGTACAAGTTCCCAAAATGCCATCTTGGCGGTCCGCTAATTTGAACGCGGCGCGACAACCACGTCACTCTGACGTCGGCCGCGGCCACGTCGAGCGGAACGCATGACCACGAATAGGAAATTAGAAAGATAAACTCGGGAACGAGGACTTGTGATTGGCTGGTATTCGAAAAACGAGGGAAGCCAGCGGAAAGAAATTTTTTTTCCGTTGAAAGTTCGAATAGTATCAAAAAAATCTCGGAGGATGACGGATAGATGCGGAACGCGCCTCACAAATCGAGTAAAAACCGGTATAAGTGATCGCCAGGGAAGAGAAATCCATCGCGAGTCTCTAGCAGCGAGCTTCAAACGAGATTTCATCCGAATACGTGAATAGAACGATAATTGTGCTCGTTTTGTTGATGAATAACGACGGAGAAGAAACGTGTATCAGTGGGAGCGAGTTTCGTGAATTCCGCGAGGGCTGAATCGGACTCGTTTCCGGCGCACACGGAACAATTTTTGTGCATCGCCGCTACGTCACATCACTGAAGCGAGAAGCCAAGGCATAACCACTCCCAAAAACACCGCCAGAGAAGCATTTGTGTTGGGGAAGGAAGTCGGGCACAGAGGCGAGGCCGAGGCACTTATCGGCCGAGAAGATTGGTACGGGAACGCAGCGGAAGGAGAGGCGGAGGAGCGTGGAGTCCAGGCTACCCCGAAGCATCGCCAGCGCGCGCCGCAAAGCCCGGGGGCGCACAGGACCCGATCGCCACGTCCCCAGCGCCGAGGCGCCGTTCGCAGCACTCGACGAGGCCATTTCACGTAAACCCCCATCAGAGAAGCGTGAGGACCCGTGCGGAGAACGGCCGCAGAAACGAAAAAGATGTAATCGAACAATGTTAAACCACACTATTCTTTTAAAAGCTTTTCAAATGTTACGCATTTAAGCCACATTTGTAAATGTTGGCATGTGGAACTCTTGAATGAAAGCTATGTTAAGAACATAAGTGATTAATTTACTACACACAAGTCACCCAGTTAATTAAGTGTTCCAAGGGATGTTGTAACTAGTGAAATTAACTTTGGTCTGTACTGAGTTTTCTAAGCATTGGCGATTGAAGTGTATGGTGAATTAATAACCACTTTTAAGAAACGAAAGCAATTTAGCGCAGATAATTTAAAACTTTGTGTTCTTTGTGTCCTTAAGACGAAGGTATTCCTACACCAACTGGTGCATGAATTACAAATTATTTAATGAATGATGAAATAAGGTGATTTGTTTTTATAAGAGGTAGCGATAACTGCTTCGAATATGCATTTCCGAGCACGAAGGTTGTGTTCTAAATGTGATTATTTGGAAGGGTTGTTATTTTTGTTGAATTTGTGTGTTGTGTTTTTTTTCTTGATTTTAGAATATACCCCTTGTATACCAGAGCCACAAGTGTTTTTCTTTGAGTGTAAGCTGGCCCGTATTCCCCACCCATACGCATTTTCAGATATTAGCCTCATCCAGGCAAACGATTTGAAACAACTCGAGAGGTCTGACGTCGGGACGGCAGTGTACTGTCGAACGACGCCGGTAACGCCCACGCGGTCTTACACACCCTTAGGGCTAACGACTCCTTCTCGCAACCGAGTTGTATTATGTATTATGCACGGCGACATTTTCAAGATTTCCGAAAGATAAATTCCATCCCCCATAAACAACATTATATTTATTAACTCTCTCCCTCATTCGAAAAAAAAATTATATCTAATTACAATTTTTCCCAATATAATTTATATTTTTAACATAATATTGTCAATAATCCCCTCATCAGGTTCTCTGTGAGATCCAAAGGAACAGTCATGTCAATTTGTAATGTGAAAAACCCTGAAAGACATTCTTGTCGAACTGGCAGAAATAAATAAAAAAATAACTAGAGGTGCTACAGAATGGCAGACTTTCTCGTAGTAAAGTTTTCTAATTTTCTTTTTGGGCATTGGTACTGTACAGTCTTGCCCTTCTTTCTTTCCTGCTGCCATTTTCGCCGCACAAATTACATTTTTTTGAAATTTTCTCAACTTTTCAATTTCCAAGTAGTAGACCCAAAATATTAATTTAAGAATATTAAAGAATGCTAAAGCCTCATCCTACTTGGCAATTTTCATTGAAAAATTTAGACCATTTTTAAGAAAATGGCGTTAGGCGTTACTGTCAATGCGAAATTGGAAAGTCTTTTTCACAGGAAATTATTGAGTTTTCTAAAAACTTATTTTGACTCTTGGCTGTCCGGGACAAGCCGCGTCGACCGCTGACGTTTCGGCCAACATATTGTGGCCTTCCTCAGAGCGAACTGCTGTCAATTTTTTTTTCATTTTCCCCTCACCAGTAGCCCTGGCGTGGCGGGAATTTATTCAAGTTAGGGTATACAATTTTGCGCTCCAACCTTTCGGTTTGTGGAGCTTAGAGAGGGCTGTATCTTAAAAAAACTAACTATAACTAATCTTAATCTAACTTAAAACTATGCAAAGCCTCTTTGGGCTACTTGTTTTAAATGTACAGGGTTTTAATAAATGTTGTCAAATAAAACGTTGTTTAATAATACTGCTGTCTGTCGTGTTAGAAGATTTTTCTCTTAATTTAGCAACTGAATTTACCCACTTTCTTGTTTTAACGGCCCGAATATGAGTTTTTTTTTGTAGAAAGGTCACCGTTTTTGTCGCGCAGCATTACATAACTTTCTCTATACTACGTATATTACTTCGTGTATACGGGAAAGTAACTAGAGGTGCTGCAGAATGGCGCTGACTTTCTCGTATCAAATTTTTCTAATTTCCTTGGTGTGGTCTGGCTGTAAAGTGTTCCATTCTCTGGCCAGCTGCCATCTATCGTCGTTCAAAGTACATTTTTGACAATTTCTCAACATTTTGCTTTACTAGTAGTACAACTGAATCATTACTTCAAGAACATTAAAGAAGAGTCCTAAATAGAAGTTTTAATTGAGAAATTCGTAGTCGTTTTTAAGAAAATGGCGATTAAGCATGACTATAAATGCAAAATTTAAGCTCTTTATCACAGACAAATATTGAGTTTTCGAAAAAGTTCATTTAAAGTAATTTGAAGCACATTCTCTCACAAACGCAATAATGCATAGAAATTAATAGAAATGGCAAAATTAACGGCGGGAAAGGTATTTTAAAAAAATTACATTTGTGTAATTTTTGAAAAAACAAAAGAATACAACAAAATGAACTTTACGTCGTATTAAACAGTGTATTGCCACTACCTATTGAAGAAACCGGGAGAGGTAGCTCAGTGCATCAACTGATGTCACTGCAGCGCCTCTGACCAGGTGGTCCTAGGTTCGAGTCCTGACAGCAGCAGGATTTTCGACATTAGCTTTTCAGCTACGTCGAATTCAGTCACTGTCTGGAGGAGAAATCTAGCGGCCGCCTGCTCTGATCGGTAGTTTTCCGTCGTTTCTCCGATCAATACCAGGCGAATGCCGGAGCAGTACCCTACCAAACGGGCCACGGACCGCGCGCGATCTTTCCTTCCACTTCCTTGTCCTATCTTCTCCCCTTACACACACACTAACATGCATTACACTACCACATATTCCAGGAGGCCGGTCGGGAGCTTAGAGCTTGTCCCGGCTGGGGCGGTGCCCGGCTGGTGGGAGAGTCCTAGTTAGGGGGAAACCCCACTAGCCGACGGTAGGTCGGCGCCGGATCTCGCCATGCAGCGGGGAAAGATCACTGCTATATCTAGAAAAAAACATGGACTACACTAACGGGACCAATGACCAAAGCAGTTGTTGCGCCCGAAAACACGAAAAAATCAATCAATCAATCTATTGGAAAAATTTGAAGCATATTTTTGGAGCCATTTTTGAGAAAGTAGCGTTTGAGCGTTTCTGAAAATGCGAATATTTGAACTCATTTTTACAGAAAACTGTTCTAATGTCCATTCACTAAGGGCTTTGCAGTGGAGACTCGCATCAAAAAAATATTTAATGTAAAAAAAGCGAAATGTAGAGAGAATGAGAGTAAAACAGAACGTAAGACCCAATAAAAATTTAAAAGCATGAAATTTCACGATTTCCATAAATTTGAAGTTTACTTCAAATAGCCAATAGCCAATAACTTGAAGAAAAAATTTGGAGCAGACTTTGAGAAAATTTTCTTAATATTTTCTTTATATTACACATATTTCACTCAATATTTTCTCAAAATATTAAAATTAAAAAAAATGTTGACAATTAAAGAATTAATTATGAAGAACAAATTTAAATCTCCTTTGTCAAGGAATAATAGTTCATGCAACGACCTGCAGAACGATAAATTGAATAACTATATTTCCCACTGAATTCTAGAAGACGTGCACAGATAATTAAGGTTCATTTGTGTCCAGAAGCAAGGGTCCATCTCCACATTTGCTCACAGGATCAGGGAAACTGAACGAAAAAGCCTGATAGAAATGGGGGTCATTGACCAAGACACTGTGGTACAATACTCCTTACAGGATGTTTAGAATTATACAGTGCAAATGGTAAATAATTCATTAAATATCGTTGTTAAAATTTTCGTTATTTTCGTTTTGATGGTCAATATAGTCTCTAATTGTATATAAACAGTTATGCAGCAGAAACCATTATACTTGGGATTTAATTTTTTTATCGTATTTATTCGTTTAATGTCATCTGGTGAAGTGTTATAAACAGTCGCGTCCTGACCGCCGAGTTGGTCGGACGCTCCGTCCGCTCCAGGCGAAATCAAGTTGGGCGTGCGTAGACCGACCCGGTCAGTTTTATGTAGAACGTGGTAAGATGTGGAGTTATTAAGTGAAGTGATATTATTTAAATAAAATAAATAACTGAAAAGTTATTTATTTTAAGACCAACAGAATTAATTACGCTAAAGTTACTATGCAATTTCTTTTTCCCAAGAAACAAAATGCTGTAATCATGGGCTCGGCAAATAGTGCGCAAAAAGTAGAAATCATTGACGTGTTATCATCTAAAGTTAACTCTTCTCATATTAAGTTTGCTTCAAAAATATCGAACAGTGTGTGTACCTATCCAGCAAGGAAATCGCAGATGACCTTGTGTACAACCATAAGAACATTGTTGTGTCAAATCAAGTTTTTCCCATAACACCACTAATCTCCAGGAACAAAAGAATTATTCTGTCAAACGTTTGCCCAAGTATCTCCACATTAAGTGATTGAAGAAAAATTATTAACATTCGGTGTCAGAACTGCAGTACCGTTCGCCGTAATTGTTTGAAATTAATTTAAATGTGTATTCAATTAATATATTTTAGATATTAGTGCTCGTTGGTACTCTCGCATTTCCGTTTCCAAAGTCGATGAGGTTTCATAACAAAGAAGTTTGAAGAAAATATTATTAATTAAATCACTGGAGCAATTAAATCGTGTATAGAGTAAACAATTAGTTCTAAACATTTATTAACTATGTTCTTAATTTTATGTGATTGTGCTCGTTGGTTCTCTGTATTTTCGAATTTGAATATCTGGTTTGATTCGATAACTGCCATGCAGTTTCAATAATGTTTATATAATTCACGGCAACGTTTATCAATCCATCTTCAGTGTAATAAGCTAGAAATGAATATGCATTCAATTGTTATTTGATTTTAGCTATTTGTGCTTGTTAGTACTCTCGAAATTCTTATTTGAGTGTTGTACGTGGTTGCATAAGGACAAAGTTTTAAAAATTATTCATTTTGTATTGGCAAGAGCAATTAAATTGTGTATAGAGTAAAAAATTAGTTCTAAACATCTATTAACTATGTTCTTAATTTTATGTGATTGTGCTAGTTGGTTCTCTGTATTTTCGAATTTGAAAATGTGGCTTGGTCAGTTAAATCTGATGCAGTTTCAGCAATGTTTATATAATACACGGCAAAAATTTATTAATTATCTTTAGTGTAATAAACTAGTTCTGAATGTGTATTTAGTTATTTAATAGATTTTAGATATATCTTACTCGTTTGTACTCTCGCATTATCTATTTGAATGTCGCACGTAGTAGCATAACTACGAAGTTAAAAAATGTATCATTTCATAAAAGAGAGGGGCAATTAAATCATGCATAGAGTAAAACAATAGTTCGATATGTCTTTAAACTATTTTCTTAGTTTTATGTGTTTCTGCTCGTTTGTTTTCTCTATATTCCATTATTTTTTATTATGTTCGGTGTTGCGTAATGCCTGCTGACATTGACATTGATTATTTTAGACTGAAAATACGTTATTATTAATTCCAATTTGTGGCAATTAATTGGCAATTAATTAGCAATAAATGATTTGAGGGTTTCCGTTGATCTCCGACTCGAATTTAACTTATGTGTGTGCTGGCTTGACGTCAAGCTAGCACATACCCGTTTTCTCCACGAAAATACGTGGCGATTAATTCAAAATTGTGGCAATTAATTAGCAATAAATGATTTGACATGTTTCGTGTTGGTGTGCTGACTTGGCTGTTCCAGCTTGACGCACCTCGCTTAACCAATATGCAATTGTTGTTTCGCTTGATATTGAAAAAGCTTATGAAATTATTTTTTAACCTCGATTATACGTAATCTCACCTCAATAAACTTTAAAGGTAACTTATTGCTTTTTGGAAAAAATTTCCTTATCATAGATATTTGCGTGTACGTATGTTTGATAAAATATCAACACGCAGGGAAATGGTGGATGGGTTCAGTTATTAGTGTACTCCTGTTTTTGATCGCAATTAATGAAATAAGTAGTATCATAGAACCTCCAAGTAAATTATTTATCTTCGCGGATGATATTTCCATGGAATGCTGTGGTATAGATCCCCGCATAACAACTAAAATAATCCAAGAAAACTTGAACAAAATTCAAACATGGGCAAGTTCTTCTGGTTTCTACCTTTTAAGAACTAAATGGGAATTCATTATCATCTCCAAAAGCTCAAAACTTTTAAATGAAAATCCTGCCCTCTGTATTGGAGCTTTTGTATTGGAGCTCTGTATTGGAGCCCTCCGTATTGGTAACTTTTTTTTGAAGCAACTATTCAATACTTCTCTTATAACTATTTAGAAAAAAACATACTTAAATGTTCCGTTCACCTTTACAAGTTTCTAATGTTAATCTATAGATGTTAAATGCAAGTTAATCTACATTTATAGAGGTAATAAATGGTTGAGTGTTTGACTAACGACTGGCACGAACATATTACGAATTCTAACGAACTTATTGTTGCTGCCAGGCTGAACGTGCTCTTGCACTGGCGGATGAAGGTATTTATTTATTTATTTATTTATTTACTTTATTGTACTAATTGCTTTTGTTGCCGACTATGATGAGTAATCACATGTTATTTTATATCGAGTGCTAGTGTTTCATTGTAATTGAATAATTTCTTCTAATGTCAGAAGCCTATTATTTATTATTATTAAAACAATTTTCTCACATTCATTGTAGCCTGAGGATGAGGAAAAATCCACTAAGTCAAAACGCTTCCAAGACACTTTGTTTACTTTATATTGTCCTCTGTTATAAGGTTCACTTAAATTCGGTTTACTGATATTTCGTCCACTTCTTTTTCTCCATAAATAATTCGTCCCCTATATACTATATAGTCCATTAATTCGTATGTCCACAACTATTGTGCCCGTTTCCTTTCGTCCACATTTTTCCCTTATTCTTTGAAGTCCACAGAATTGTATGTTCACAATTTAAATAATGTACTGTGTTGTGGTTACAGCGATATTGAATAAGAAATTATTTTGGGATTGGAATCTTTACTTCTTCTAAAAACAAAGAAAATTATTTATTAAAAATATATGTATCAGTTTAATTCCTTGAAAAGAAATGGAAAAAAAATCTTATTGACGTTGTGAAAATGGATATATCTGCAATGCCCGTCTCGTCACCAATAAAAATGTAAATGATCTTATCCATATCTATAAAGAAGGTCAGCATACTCATGTGGAAAAAGGTACTGAAGTTCTTGCAACGAGAATGGTGACAGGAATAAAAAATAAAAGGGTCGAACAACCCCCAAATGAACCTCCTATATGCATAATAAAAGAATAAATACAGGGTATAGAAGGTCAGGAATACTGCTGCATTGACCGGAAGGAACTTCCTTATTATGCAGTGTCAACCGATCACAGAATGTAGGTAGGCATCCACTGCCTCAATCATTTCAAGAGTGTACAGTAATTCCACCGTTCGATGTTAGCTTAAGCGGAGAAGCAGTTTTACAGTTCCACAGCAGAGACAATAACAGAATACTTACTTTTAATAAAAAGGATGGGTTATGTAGAAACAGGACAGTCTTTTTGTGACGGAACGTTTAAAAGTGTTCCAAGATTATAATATTCATTTTACACAATACATGAAAAAAATACACGATTTGGTTTTACCATTAACTTGTTAGTGTACCACAAAAAGAAGTAACTTCTGTATTAATCTCTGAACATCTTAAAAATGCTGCAGAGTCAGGTGAAGTTTTCATGTTGGACTTCGAAATGAGTGCTATTACCGCAGTACGAGCCGTATTATCTAACAGCACAGTAAGTGGATGCTCATGCCTTTTGCAAGCTATTTAGCGGCAAGTTGTTAACTCAGGGCTGAAGGTACGTTTCACCGAAGATGTCATAAGAAGTGACTTTCAGCTGCTGATGACCTTCCATTCGTTCCCTCGACAACATGGCAGAGATGTTAGAAATAAGTTACGGCGATGTGCAAGACCTTTGAAACAATGTATCTGAGGGGACGATTTGCAGAGAAAGGATGATGGCAGAGCCGTCTCGATTGCGTCCGCAATTATGGAATGTGTATGAAGCGAGGTTAAATCGAGCAGAAAGAACAAATAATTTTATTGAGGGCCGACACTCGAAATTTCAGAAGCTGATTGTGGCACATCATGCAACAAAATGGAAAGTTTTAGACTATAAATAAAAGATCAAAGGACATTAATTGCAACTTCGCTGACAATCAGCAGGCAACTGATATCCTATTGCTATAAATTAGATACTTGCAAATTGATTGAACCATCAGACTGATACCGTGATAACAAAGTGGGGCAATGTGGGATTTGGTAGCTTGCGCTGCAGAGAAATAAATGCACATACCAGAGGTTATAGATCAAGATTATTACATATTATTAATTTACTAAATATAGATGCAATGGACTATTATTAGTGTGGACCAAAAATGTATCTAATGAACCCAATGTTAGTGTGTTCAATGGGATGAACGCCAAAGCTCAGTGAACCATTCTTATAAGTTGACATAAAAAAATGGACGAAATTTTTATGGACACTTCAGGTTTCTGGACTAAAATTCAAAATGGACTAAAATGCATAATGAACGAAAATAATGTATACGAAATGTTTCTGAACAATGTGTCTGGGAATCTCTCGAAACGTCGCACAACGAAGTTTTCATTACTGAAAATATAAACTACTACATTTATGCTATTAATTCTGTGTTTATTTTTTAAACCATTTAATAACAGTGTGTGCCGAAAACCTCTGTGACCGATGATATACTAACCTTTCAGCTGTCACACCGATGTTTCACAAGTAACCCAGCGACCACTGCGATACTGACAGCCTGGCATAAATGGCAACGAGAAAGCAGAGAACTGCCGCAGTTGTATTACTTTTTGTATGCTCAAATTAAAATATATGCTAATTAAAATGTGATTGTATGCGTATAGATTTTGAATCAGACGACTTCCATGGCAATAGTCAAGGACGTGTGCGTCCCACACCTCATAATTGTCGAGGCTACCGCAAAAAGATCGCATGTAAATATAATCTAGATTTTATCATTGACATATGCTTGTCCAGCCTGGATAAACATTGCATCTGGTATTATAAACGCTTTACAAACTTTCTAAATCAAATTTCTCGGAAGACTCATCAACGCATCATGGTTTATACCTAATAAACAAATTCATTATAAACTACAAATACCATCAATCACAGATCATCCGATCAACTTACAGAATTTCCCCAAAAAGTCACTTGACTGAAACAAAATTCCCAAACAAGGCCCAGATTAGACTTCATGCGACTTCAGCAGTAAATCCAGTGGTTGTAGAACTGTAAATAATTCCGAAGCAATCATGAAGAAAATTTTCTGAAAAAAAGGTTTTTGAGATCCAATTATTTATGTGTAAAAGATACCAAAGTCAATTCAAAGGAATGAAAGGTATCTTGTAACTAATCATTATTATGAGCGCAAATTTCTTTACTGAGATTGGTTTCTTCGGTTTTTGTAAATAAATGTTTCTGATAGACAATCACTTATGTGTGGAATCCGCCAATGTTGATGCACGGCAATCAATGGTTTAATTGTGAATTTAATCATTATCACAAACAAAGATTCCTTTATTGAGATTGTGGTCTTCCTTTTCACTTTCTCGTCTTATGAAGTTCTTCGTAAATATAAGTTAGGTATTCGTGCGCCGAAAAACTGATAATGAAAAAGTGAATAAATCCCTTTGCTACATTTAGAAGAAAAATCCTCTAACACATTGTTAGCCAGAACCATGCTTTGTTGGTTCTTGACACCGAAAAATCGAATGATGTCAAAACTGTCCGTCTGTCTGTATTCAACGCTAGCGTCTAAACCTTTCAGCCGATTTTCTTCAAAACTGATATTCTCCAATCGATCTGAATGGTCACGTGACTTTGGGAGTTTCAATATGATATTTTGGGTTTTGTGGGTACTTCACATCAATCCTCAATAACATTTTCCAAACTTTTACTCAAATACGGCGCTAAATTTTTTAATCAAATTTTGTCTTCGAACTGCGCAATCAACGCTTAAGAGAATGGTGGTCATTGCATGTCCGCTGAATTCACAAATTGTTTAAAAATTCAAAAACTGCAATTTTTTAGGGGGCGTCTTCCTGCCAACTGTAATATTTAAGACAGATTTTTTCCTTAATAGTACTATGAAGGGGCTGACCTGATTTTATAGACCGCGTTTACACAATTGTAAATAATATTTTCATTTTTTGTAATAAAATCCCATTTTAGCTATAAATTCTCTATATTTTTATAATTTTAGCCTGAAATATTTGCAACTTTTACAATTTTATGTGATTTGAGGTGTTGAGGTCTCTTGAGAACCTTAAATACCATAATTTAAATAATACACACACACACACAATAATAATACAATAATACACACACAATAATAATAATAATAATATTGCAGACATCATTTTTAATCCAATCTTGTAAAAAGTTTAATTGAACAACACATCCTTGCCATAAACCCTTATAGACTAACCTAAATTTTAAATATTAAAGAGTTTAATATTCTTTCTTTTAAACAATTGGCATGTCGAACAGGTAAAAATACACTACAAATTTGATATTATTTATCGTTTTCTTATCTAAAACTACTTTACTTCCATATTTTGTTTCTATGTTTCTCATATTAAGAACAGAATATTCATATTGTGACACCAAAACAGACGGTCATTTTATTTAGGCAAGTAATGGTCAAAATGTTGTAGGTATTGCAAAAGACGTGGATTTCTTTGGTGCAGATACGCAGATGACACCGTAGCAACGAGAAACAACGAGTTCGTTTAGTAGCAGGTGCAGGATACACCATACCAACGCGAAAAGACGAGAGAGAGAAAAACACAGCTTTGAAGGATGGACCAGATTGGGAATTAGGGCATTCCGACTCGTGTCGTGGTGGTGAGCGGATCGCTGGCGCGTTTTTTCTTGAGGCTAATTATCATCTCGGGACTTGTTGAGAGTGAACATTGAACTTGAACTTTGAATATTTCCGCATTAGGAGTACAACAGGAAATTTACGTGTTGCATTTGCCATTGCAAACTCGAACTTATAATATTTTCATGAGCGAACCCGAAAGTGAACTTAGAATATTTTCTCGGTGGAGTTACAAGATTTGACTTAGAAATTTTACCAGTGAATTGTGAACTGCCAGGTTAGGTGATAGAAAATAACATTAGAATGATATTATTCCGACTTGGGAAAACTAATCAGTTTGATAGGTGCCCACCTGAGGCGCAAGACAAAGAGTATAGGCAGTGTTTGAGAAGTAGTTGAGGAAGCTCTGACTTAACGCTGATCATCGACTTCAATAAGAAGGAAGATTGGTCGTGGCGACATCGAGCGACGTGCGCGCGAAGAGACAAGAAACGATAAAAGGTTCTATAACGTAGTGATTGCAATATTGAGGAAAATGGTCATCACATAACGATAAATTGTGATAATCAATGATAGTTGATAACTTTGGGCATGCATAATAAATTATAATTCATAGTTTGAAAGAAAGCTGATTCTCACTTGCCATTACGTGCAATCCTAGAGTAGACATTTTAGAATTATTTTCAGATTCCTCGCCACTTCGTATGGATGACAGATTGAGTAATTGGTGCAAAGTAAGTAGTAAATAATTATTTCATAAGAACCCGTCGACTACCAGCGAGATTTACATTTTATTTGTAATATATCCAGTTGACAGTAATACTTAATCAAGAATTTAAGTGTAAGCTTTTCCTGGCGCCCAAATTGTTTATGTAACTGGAAATTGGTTACGGCTTACAATTATTAGTAATTAAAACGTTTCAGTAGTATGTTCGTTATATCGACCTCAGTGAAGTACCCCGAAAAATACTTCTGAAATGAAAGCAAAATCTGTTCTTCCGACGGTAAGAAACAATTTGCCTTTTGAGGGCTTAATTTATTAATAAAAGAAGTTTAAATTAGTATAGGCTCTTATGGAATATCTTTCACGGGCATAGTTTTGTTTAGTCATTGAATAAGTGGCTGTAATCGTGGCTCATTGCAAAGTCGCAAGCATTTCACCACTGAGATCCGGATTTGATTCCCGTCGAATCTCATGTGAAATTTGTTCGAACAAAACAAGTTCGGCTGCTTCACAAGGGCTAGTCCAACCCCTGTGAAGTGTCCTAAACCCTACCCCTATCCTTATTCCTTCCCAATTCTGGCCGATAGGTAGTGACGCAGGAGCGCGTAGTAGGAGGCGCGTACGCGGAGATGCTACCTGGCGGTCCTCTTGACAACCGAAAACGACGAGACGCGACAGACTGTTAACGGAGGATTACTCATAAACAAGCGCAGTATTGGGGAGGATTACCTTGAAAGCGCAGCGCTCAACGCCTTAAGGGGCTTGGGAGACGCGTTGCGTCGAAGTAGACGCAATTCAATACGCAGGAATTTTTTTAGGGATTAGTTGATATTAAATGGTATATTACATACCTCACCGGGCATTCGGAGGAGTAATTTATAAACAACTGCTCCTAAATTCATCGCAAACAGAAGTACTGACTCTCGACCGAGGAGTTACAACAACACCAGTTTGACTGAATAAAACACCTGTGTCTTATCACCGCCACCATCTCGCCGTTCAACACTGAAGTACTCAAATATTGACGCGTTGCACATCACTAGATAAACTGATAACACAATAAAGTAGTATTTATACTGAGTAATTTGACAAAGGATACGATTAACAGATCAGAGGGTAGAGCGCAAAGGAGTACGTTCTGCCTGCCAGAAGACGGAATAAGAGATTTTCTGCCGAAAAATTCCGGAGCACAATTACATATCTTTCTCTTCTTACAAAGTTAGTGCGCTAAAGTAAATATTGACCCGCAAAAATAAAATAAAAATTATTAATAACGGAAAATGTTTACTTTTGAAGTGGCGGTAAGGGGATAATAATTCTCACGAGTAATAACTACTATCTTTACATAGAAGCAACATACAATATATTATTTATTTACCTAATTCTTATTAAATAACTTGATTGCTTTTGCCGATTTCATTTATTACTTCCTAAAGCCAAAGCTTACAGAAATACTTTTTAAGGCTTCAGTATTAGTCCTGCAGTATTCTGCATTAGTTATTAAGTATTAGCTACATACACACACACACCTCACACTCCACCTCACACACTCACCTCACACTCTCCTCTCACACTCTCACACTCTCACACTCTCACTCCATACACACACTCTCACACACACACTCTCTCTCTCTCACACACACCTCTATATATACACATATATATAGTAGTTATTAACATTTCTGAGATGGACATAAAGTAAATATTATAAGAAAGCTAAAGATTAACATTACACATCAATCGTCAAGTATTATTTCAAGCACAATGATCAAATAATATATAGAATATTTTTCTTTAACATGTTTTTAATTCAAAATAATTTAAACACATTGGCCAATGGAATTTTATACTAGGTTTGATCTTTAGTATCATTGTACAACTTAACAACGAAGTGTCCAGTCATGATGAGAATTGCGACATCGTTTTTGTGCCAGTCTTCTCCTGAGCTAAGAATGAGATGTTCTTCGTGAAAGCGCAGGAATAGAACACATTCTCCATTAGACACTTCTCAATGTCGACGAGAAATCATAATTAACGTGATGGCTGTGTTTAGCGCGCAGTTAGGTAGGACTTTGGTCTCCGACACGTATTAGTGTTGAAACGGAAGGTAAACGCAGAACATTCTTCCGCCTAACAGCACTTTTCTACTATTGTTTCCAATTCTAACATTGAACATGGCTGTGTAGTCGATAGGAAACCGTATGTTAGATCACACTTGCTCCTGTAATCGTTTCGAGTACTTTCTAGATAATGAGGTATTGAATATATCCACAGCGTGTTTTCATTCTAATCTATGAATGAAAATTGAGATTATACGAGAAAACTGGTGAATACACCTCGAGTTTTCTCCAAAACATTCCATTTGAGCGCATACGTGAGACGACGATTTGACGAGATAAAGAAAAATTTTGTTTATAAATATTTCTGGAAATGTCATTTGTTAAATTATGTCCGTGATATGAAACATCGGACATTTCAACGTTCTCTACCCTTTTATGTTGTCATCGTGCTATTAGAGCCAAATCGCCAAAACTATTAGAAAACACTGTGAAACATCTTCTACCACACTCCACGAGAGGAAGCGGTTTTCTGCAGACGAGTGGAATAATTTGGACGCTTTTCCGAGTATTCTTGTGAAAAAAGACGCTCGCGACAGCAGAAAGGATTGCTCATCATCTTCGTCAACTTTTCAAGATCCCGGAAAAACGAAAACCATGAGCCGGCGATCACATTCTTTGGATAGCCTAACCTTCCTAGTCCTCTTATAGTGCCCTCCTGCAGGGTACGTGAATAAGAAAGCCTCAATACAAAGCCTCTTTCCACAAAACTGAGCGAGCATTGTTGGGTAAGAAACCATACGGTAAAGAAGTGATTGTCATTTATCAAAATGAGGAACATATTCATGTTCTGCGATATTGCTTATTTTCAATTTGGAAATCTTGATGAGTTCAACATCTCTGTTCGTTTCAGCATCATGAATTTTTCTCTTCCTTCATGAAGACATGTTCTTGACAATGGAATTCATATGTTCTGTGTTGAATATATCTTATTTCTGAGATCTCAATAGGTGCGAAAACTGTGATTGTCTTTGTATTCTTTGATACTCCAAATGACTTTCCTCAATATAGGCGTTCTCTAGACTGAAAACGCGAGTGTACTATCTTTGCAGGATCAAGTGTTGACTAAACTATAAACAATTACAGGTATTCACTGTATCTCTGAATTTGCGTCTTTAGAAACCCTGTTTGTTTGAGGTCTTGAATTCGTTTCAAGTGACCGGTCGAGACATGGAAGAAACGTAGCAAATAGCCTTACTACTGCATCTGGTTTTCTTCTTTCACCTCGGAAAGCCGAAAGAGGTCAAATAAGTTTTCGTATTGCGGTCATTGACTGTTTTATGATTGCATTCTGCATCTTGACGAGAATTGCCGCAAGGACTGCGTCTAAAATTTTCTCTCCACGAGCGGTGCGTCTACAGAAATAATCGCCTGATGTACTCCATCTTCGATTGTTCGCTTAGCAGAGTAATTGCTTGACGCTAAGTTCTTGGGTTTTTTCACTCAAGAGGTTTAACTGCCTCACGTACTGAATCTTGGACCTTTCCGCCTACACGAGGAACCGTCTGACGTACTGCGTCTTGTACCTTTCCATCTACCCTGGGGAAACGCCTAACGTACTGTACCTTGGCCTTTCCCCCTCACGAGGTGGGGTCTGACGTACTGCGTCTTGGGAAACTCCGCCTACACGAGGGAAACGCCTGACATGCTGCGTCTTTCTTTCCGCCTACACGGAAACGCCGGACGTACTGCGTCTTGAATCTTTCCGCCTACCCTGAGGAAGCGCCTGACGTACTGCGTCTTGAACCTTTCCCCCTACACGAGGGAAACGCCTGACGTACTGCGTCTTGAATCTTTCCCGCCTACACGAGGAAGCGCCTGACGTACTGCGTCTTGAACCTTTCCGCCTACACGAGAAACGCCTGACGTCTGCGTCTTGAATCTTTCCGCCAATGAGGGAAACGCCGGACGTACTGCGTCTTGAATCTTTCCGCCTACGAGAAGCGCCGGACGTACTGCGTCTTGAACCTTTCGCCTACGGGAAGCGCCTGACGTACTGCGTCTTGAATCTTTCCGCCTACACGGGGGCGCCTGACGTACTGCGTCTTGAATCTTTCCGCCACACGAAAGCGCCGGACGTACTGCGTCTTGAATCTTTCCGCCTACACGAGAAGCGCCGGACATGCGTCTTGAATCTTTCCCCTACACGGAAACGCCTGACGTACTGCGTCGAACCTTTCGCCTCACGAGGAAGCGCCTGACGTACTGCGTCTTGAACCTTTCCGCCTACAGGAGCGCCGGACTCCGTCTTGGCGACGTCGAGAGGCGTGCGACCCTCGTCGTCGCGGGCAGCCCTATCTGCGCCGGCGTCCACCAACGCGCGCACCACGGCGGCGTTGCCTCTCCGGCCGCCGTGTGCAGCGGTGCGCCCGAGCAGTTCTGGCCGTCCACGTCGGAACCCGCGTCGATGAGCAGCTGCGCGCGCGGCCGCGGAATCCGTGCACGCGGCCATGTGCAGCGCCGTGAAGCCGTACGTGTTCCGCGCGTTCACGTCGGCGCCGCGCCGCATAGCAGCGCCACCACCTCTGCATGCGCCTGTGCACGCGCGCCGCCTGGCGCAACTCACGTGGAACAACAGGCTCAAGCAATACAAAAGTTGAAATGCAACTATGGACAGGGACAACATTGAGCCATTCTTGGAGTTCTGATATGTGATTGCTTATTTTTAACCTTTCTAGTGATAGTGTTGGTGAAGTGAAACATTTTTGAAGTCATTAAACAGTCTGTATTCGTCAAAACTCCAGCCATACAGCATTCCTTGATAATCTCGCCATCGGAAAAGGTTTTCAGTTATCTCTGCACAAACACTAAACGAAACTAAAAGTGAGATTTTTGCAAAGATGTTGATTTATTAAAACACTTTCTGATTCTGATATATTAAAAGCTTACCTTTTTCTTCAATACGTTACGGTTGTTCCCCGTGCATGCCGGTTTAATATTTACAGTTACCTGCATGTGTGTAGTTGCATGTTGAGATTAAATTCTTTGTGGTCGGAAAGAACAGAGCAATCTCATTAAACCTTAAGGTTTATTGTCCTTTTATTTACAAAAAGGTTTTCCCGGTTTCCCGTTAGTTTCAACACTCTCTGTTTTCTTTAGACACTCCAGTTTTTACTCATTATGAAATAACCTGGCTCACATCTAAACAAATCCACAGCAATAAAGCAATGTCATTTCGACTGGATGTGTGATGCTACTGGAAGGAAATGAGCAAAGTGAGCTGCGCAGACGCAACGTCGACTATGTTTAAGATGATGTCTCCTAAGATTTACACATTTCATGGTCTCCTGACAGATTTACGAAAAAAGTTGCATATATGTTTGAAGAATAAAATTTACCGTCATATTTCTTAATCTGTTGCGGGCCGCTAGTTGGCCATCCCGCTCTAGAAGTTTGTAGCAACTATTTTACGACACAAGTCCATTCCTAATTTCCAATATGCTCGTATACACATGTTGTTAATGACGTCTACTTGGAAGCCGCGCGGTGCAGCGGCGTCCATTTGGAGATTGTTCGGGAAGTTCACGTCGGCGCCGGCGTCTAGAGACGCACCACGTCTTCCGCGCGCCCCTCGTGAGCCACCATGGGCAGATGGCGGCCCAGCGCGCCCGCTCGGCCCCCGCCGCCGCCGCCGCCGCCCCGCCCGCGCTCTCGCTAGGCACCTCGACGCCGACCGCGCGGCGCCGCGGCCGCCCGGCAGCCGCCGCCCGCCGCCGCCGCTGCCGCCTCCGTCGCCACCGACGCCGTCGACGCCGCACTAGCGTACTGTATAGCACATCAGTCTCATTTTGTGTTCGACTCTCGCCACATAACCGTTTTTCTCATTTTGGACATACAAAGCTTCAGAATTATTCCTTACTTGACCCCCGGATGTTTATATTAACTCGTGAAACATAGGCGAGCTTCGTCATCAAGGTGGAAATGCATGCGAAGTGTTAATTACCTTTAGAGTAACTACCAATAAAATGCGTTGCACTCAGTCAAATATGTATTATGTTCGAATTCGAAATTATGTTCAATTCGAAAACTGCAGCATTTGAAACTTTTCGTTGCCTTCCTACAGCTAAAAACTTAAAGATCAAGACATTTACCTTAAATAAAATATGTTCTCCATATTTATTTTTGATTAACTGTTAGCTGACAACGTGGAAATTCAGTCACATCGGTACCGACGTGGGTCCCGTGGGCTCTTGAAATTAGCTTCAAATATTACAAATGAAATTGTATTTCAATACATGGCAATAAATAATGTCTGGAGAAAATATGAATCAGGATAATTTTGTTAATAAGTTATCTAATCAGGAACATGTGTTTAAAATGGTTGATTAAAAATTAGCGTGTCTTCAATTTAACAAATTTAATCAAATCGTCAAAATTTATTGAACATAAAAATATATTAATGAAAACTGCTGTAACTCTGGAACTGAAAATCAAGTACTAAAATGTACTACCGGAAACACTAAAGTTCTGACATTCTTTAGGAATCTTTTCTGCACAAACCTTGCAGACTGTTTTGTCGTTTGCGTTATAGTATGTTGCATTCTCTATTTTTTTCCCGAGTTGATCATTCTCAAAAATTCCTCTTCATTATCTTTCTTCCCCAGATTCTGGCCCGATAGTCGGAATCGCAATCCTTGTCGAATCACAGCCCTTAATGAATCACAATAAATTCAATTTGATGATTCTAAAATATACATTACTGTCCTTTGTTCACCCATTGCGCAATATTTCTTCCAAATCATCGTCATTAATACTACGCACTCTCTTAACGGCCTAGCCCGTTTTTCTGTACCTGCGCTTTCTTTAGTGGCGCCACAGAACAAAAGTACAACTGGCAAAGTGCGACCGCCTCAATGAGTTACACTGTTACTAAAGTGAGTCCTAGGTCTCACGCGCCAAAAAAGGCTGATAATATTTCTGAAATGTATTCCTAAGAGTTCACGAAACTTTTCTTAAAACTAGAAGGACAAAGGGAACTACAAGAAAAAACAGGTTTTAAATGAAGTGTAAATGGGGGTTTCAGAAACTTCGCGATGTTGGAGGAGTCCCAGGGACTCCACGGCGGAAACTGGGGTTTAAAAAGCATTGTACCATTGTACCATGTACATTTTTGAAAATTTAGTAGTGTTCCCACAATATTAGTGAAATGTTTGCAGTATCAAAGATATCAAAAAAAATATTCTTTAAACACGCCCAAATTTTTCTTCTGTCTTTTCTACAAATTTTGTGTAAATGTACACTGTGACATAGGCACCAAAACCACTCAAATTTGGCATCTAATCTCAAAATCTAATCAAAGACAGGTTATAATAGAACAAATTATAACCTGTCCTTAGAATAAATTAACGGAAACGGTGTACATTTCCAACGTTCCCGACCGAGACTTTTTTAATGTGCAGGGTGCAAAATAGCTTGAGATTGTTTCGGTAGAGCTTTCGTGGATGTTTTTCGTATTGAAAACCAGACTCCTTTTGCATTTTACTCCTTGACAGAAGGCAAAATTCTGAAACCAATTCTTTAGGACTATTAGTTTACTTCAGCGTAAGAACTACTGAGTCTGAACGTTGTCAGTGTTTCCGTGTCTAAGTGAAAATAAAATTCTTTTCTGTCTAATTCCGGGCGTGATACAATATTAGGCGGGGTCCGCGCCAAAACTCTCTTCCCCGTCATCTACACCGTTGTGAAAGTACCATCGTAAAGTTCTAACTTTCAACTCCTTCGCTCTTTGCATAGCGTGACGCGCAACCACTCGGTTTCGATCGCAATGCGATCCGCGGGGTCGCAATAGTCACGGGCAAGGATTACACAATTTCGGCACCAAATGTTATCTCTCTGCGGTCGTTTCTTGGTGACCGTCCCCTAGCGCCTCTTGGCCAATTTTAGAAAGTAGTTTAAAATTTCAAAGTAGTTCAGCCTTCCAAAGAGTTTCCTACGAAAAAGTATTGCCTTTCTCTCTGGGAAAACCGCCCGCGTATTTTACAGAAGAAGATAAGTCAATTAGGGACGATTGAAATGTATACCTTTGATGTTCGCTAAGAAATTGCTATAAATGTTGAATTCCAAGTACGGCACGAAATTTAAATTAATATTGGCCGCCTATGTACTACAACAACAATGTGAGCAGATTCTCTGACAAAATGTTATGACAATGACAAATGAAATTTTGTTCCATTGCTTTGTGTTTTTCAAAAGTTCCATTGGAAGTTTGGATGTTTGGTCCTGCTAACTTCCAATGAAGTCATTTCTCAAAATCGATGGTCTTCCAATGGAACGTTAACTGGAACGTTCAATGGAACGTCGATAACTTCAATGGAAGTTAGGGACCATCGATTTTTGGAAAAATGATTGAGACCTCACATCTAAATCCACTTTAATGTAAGCATACACCAAACTGTACTCCAAATTTGCCGCTTTTATTTTTAAACGATTGGTGAAATCATATTGACATCTCCATTTTTTCAAAGATATTTACAAAAACGAAAAATAACACCTACGTTACTATGGCGAGCACCCACAACAGAAGAAGTCACGTTTCTTCCTAGACCAATTGCCGTAACGATTCATACTCAACGCCAAAATTTTCACTAACCGTTGCAAACTGTAATCTGTAATAAAAAAATTGCCACGGACATGTTAGTTTAAAATACCCAGGTTCGAATGCTAGAAATTGAAGTCTTGAGCTCCTGCCAAGGTAAGACACGTTTCCTCCTTAACCAATTGCCATACTAATTCATGCTTTATGGCAAAATTCATACCTTTTCCTTGCAAACTGTAATCTGTAAAAAACAAATTTGCCTCGGACCGGTTAGATTACAATACCCAGGTATTTAAACACTTTAAACACCAGAATTTAAACACTTGGAAGCCCCCACCGCGAGGAAAAGACATGATACCTTCTGAACTAATAGCATTAACAATTCATACTCTATGCCAAAATTTGCTCTACACATTTGTAAATTGTAATCTGCAATAAAAATTTTGCCGCGGACCAGTTAGTTGAAAATACCCAGGTTCAGACCCAGAAATTAAAGTATTGAAGCTCCTGCGCAAGGAAAAGACACGATACCTCCTGAACCAATAGCCTAACAATTCATACTCTATACTATCATTTACCCTTAACCATGCAAACTGTAATCTGTAATAAAATAATTTTCGGCGGACAGGTTAGTTTAAAATACCCAGATTCGAACCCCACAATTGATGTCCTGAAACTCCTGCGCCAGAGTAAGACACGTTTCCTCCTGAACCAATAGCCGCAACAATTCATACTCCATGCGAAATTTGCCCCAAACAGTTGCAAACTATAATCTGTAGTAAAAACATTTGCCATGGAGCAATGCATAAAATACCTGGGTTCAGACCCCAGAAATTGTAGTCTTCGAAACTCCCTGCGCCAGAAAAAGACACGTTACCTCCTGAACCATTAGCCCTAGCAATTCATACTCTATGCCAAAATTTGCCCCGAACCGTAGCAAGCTGTAATCTGTAATAAAAAAATTGCCGCTGACCGATTAGTTTAAAATACTTAGGTTCGAACCCCAAACTCTTAGAATCTCCCTGTGCAAGGAAAAGACACGTTTCTGCCTGAACCAATAGCCGTAACAATTTATACTCTAGAAAGAGAGAGAGAGAGAGAGAGAGAGGGGGGAGGGAGATTGAGAGAGAGGTAATGAGAGATAGAGAGGGAGAGTTGATTTCTGGTCGAACACGGCAGAGCGGACATCCATTATCTGGGGAACAAAGTAGGAAAACAAAAAAAAGGAGGGAGAGCCAACACTTGGAATTTCGATTTTAGTTCGACCAACGTTAGTAAACTCAAAAAATTTAAAAAATTGTATTTTCATTGTATAATTTAAACGATTTTAACAAATTATTAGTAAGAACTAGAAAATTCTATAATTTTCTATAATTTTACTATATTGATTTTCTCTTAGTGCCAGTGCTGTGTTAATTTATTGAGTGTGATTTCTTATTACTATTTTGTTATAAACATATAATTATTTTCATTGAATTTTTAATTAGTTTGGGGCGAGTTCCGAAATCTACATTTTTAGAAATCAAGCGTGTTATATATATACAAGTATACATTGTGTGTGTATACATATATATATATATATATATATATATATATATATATATTGTTTATAATACACTTTTCCTTAAAATGTATTACTATTATTTTTCTTTCATCATCTTTAATATGTACCACACCTCATATAAACCAAATAATTAGCACAAAATATTATTTTCTGCAATAAGTTGTCAGTTGGAGTTACGAGTTGCAAGTTATGTACAGAAGAAGCGAATTTAGAAATGCAACAGGAGCCGTACCATTATTTCAAGTAATGCTACAAAATGAAATAAATTTTTTTCCGAAGTCTGTAAACTTCTTTGATTCTTCACACTTCGAAGCAGAACACTCGATTTCAACAATGAAGCGGATAAAACTCATCTTAGAAATACAATGACAACATAACATGGCTATCAATGAGTAGCAACTTCGAGAAACCAGCAACTTTAATGGAATTAGTTGATAGAATTTGATCATCTGAAAAATCAGCAATTGGATTTTTATTTCAAGTAAAAAAAGGGAAGTTTATAATTTCCTCATTTTGGGGTAGATTGGTAAAATTGTTAATACATGTTTTGTTCCGATTGTTGCCTAATAAAACTTGTAAAATGGAGGCAACGTACAGACGCGTCAAGGTCAAAATTAATATATAGAACTAAACGAAAAATTAAAGCATTATTGTGATTGGTTATTCATGATATAAATAATGTTTTCTTCACAAGCTCTTGGGGTCAGGTCACTGCGGTAGAACTGGAGACAGCGTGCTCCTTCGCCGCAAGAAGAGTCGATTAACATCCACTTGTCAGTCTTTGCGTACATTGAAAGGAATACGATACGCCGGACGGTCCGCGTGGGTCAACCTGTCGCCGGCAACGGATATGACGCTGATCTCAGCTCGATTTCGGAGCGGCAGCGCGCCTCGCTCTCACACGGCGCTTTGTCAGACGTGGGTGGCGTGTCCGAGAAAAGTTTATAATGAGTTTCTTGGAATTAGAATTTTCAGAATTTTAGTAGCATTCTGTATAGATTAGTAGTTTATGTTTTACACTTATTTATAATTATTCCGTTAATAATACAATTTTTTTAAAATATATTTGAAATTTAAGAAGAAATGTTCTTCAACAATTTATATAATTGTGTCTATTAATAATTTGTTGGACCGAATACCGAAAAAATAGGGGTAAAAGTATTTATACCGGTATAGAAATACCTAGTATTTAACCTCTATCATACCTTTATTCAAAATACCTTTATTTAAAGGTAATATACCAGTATTCTCTCATCAAATACCGGTAGTTTCATGCAAAATACCGATATTTCAATGAATCATACACCTGTATGAAAAAATACCTATTGGAAATTCATTGTGATTTTCCGTTGGGATGTCTCAGAGGAAGAACTATTTACACGGCAGAGTTTCTTACCGGAGGTCCTAGGGTTCGAGTCCCGAGGTGGCGGATTTTCGACACTAGTCATATTCTAGCTAGGTCAGTAGCTGCCCTGGCGGGCCCCAATGAAGCGAAACTCCTTCGCCAAATACCTTTACGAATGCGGTTGCATCCGCTCGGCACCCTCGACAAGGAGAAACGGCCACGCCGTCTCAGGACATCTCGCACGTGGAAAAGGTGCGTCATGAGCGTCTTCAGATGGCACCCCGCAGGTAGACGTTAAAGCCCCGTTACGTCTGTGGACGGCACCCCATATTGAAGGGTTAAAGCAGAGATTCTGGCGGTTTCCGATTATTTTGAGGTCTAAATACCAAAAAAAATAATTCTTATTCCTTGTGAACGGTCGAAACTTTGTCATGAGTTAAGTAATTTTTTAACGTGTGTTTCAAGGAAAATATGGGAGAAAAACTACAAATATTGTTTATAAATGTTATAAGTATGATAGTTCAAATAACACCTCGCAGTGCTTGTTTATTGTTATTTACATGTCAGTAGCAAATGAGTCATTAACTGTTTATTTAGACAAAGAGGTACATACACTTTATTTCTATTAACAAAGATGTATAAAAAAAGGGCATTTCAAACCTTAGGTTTTAGAAAGCATTGGCATACTTCCTGTTTTGGGTCCGATGGGTTGGGGTTCCTTGGGCCTGCGGATTTTCCCGGCCGCTCGAGAGAAACAATGTCAGCTTTCCACGTATTTTGTCTAATCCTCACTTGCAATATTTCAAACAATAACTGTTCAATTTCCTGAAATTGTCGCCAACTATAACTGCTGGTAACAGTTTCACGAGCCCGTTCCCAGTGGCTGTAAATGGACGTGTGACTTGTAGAAACATTTGATGTGATTGTTTCAGGTATTTTAGAAGCACAATATATAAGAAACGGAACCTTCACAATTTAGATCATGAACTAATAGTTATAAGTATATAATATAGAGTATATAATAAGTATATGTAAGTATATGTAAGTATATTATAGGTAAAACATATTTTGAATATAAAGAGTTAGTAGTAGATGAAACAGTGGTAGAGAACAGCCCACTAATGTTTGGGAACAGTTTCAAATAGCTGAGAAAATTAAAACGACTTTGCATTCTCATGACGAATAATGAGGTTCAATATAAAACCCAATTGTTGGTTCATCACCGACTCAGAAGAATCTGCAGAAAGTTCAGAGAGCTCTTGTAATACAACTAGCAATGAAGAATATTATACACAAACAATACCAGAATAGATTAAAAAAATTGCTCACTGACAAATTTTACATCCGTACAAGTCAGGTAAAAAACGGAAAGTTAGAGAAATGTCCCAAAGAATCCCGAATAGATAGAATACTTCGCAAAAACATTTATGAAGATACAAAAATAAGTTTGTTTACTTTTAATTCTCGTACGTTAGTTTATCATTCTTGGTAAGCAAAACCACAGATGCTACTTATCGCCCGCTTTTAAACTAATGGGCATAGTTTATATATTGCAATGAGGTACCATGACAAACAACGTCTTTTTGCTAATAAGGTGTTATTATAATGAATTTGGCTGAATTCCATATAGTTACAATCTGGTGTCGTATATATATAAATGAATTTTTACGGCCATTGGACTCAGGAGGAAACGTGTCTTTCCTTGCAGGGAGCTTCAAGACTTACATTTCTGGGTTCAAACTGAGTATATTAACTAACCGTTCTCATGCAAATTCTTTTATTACAGATTACAGTTTCCAAAGGGTAAGAAAATTTTGGCATAGAGTATGAATTGTTAAGGCTATTGGTTCAGGAGAAAACGTTTCTATTCCTTGCAGGAGCTTCAGGACTTTAATTTCTGAGGTTCGAACCTGGGTAACCTGGTTAATTTTGAACTAGCCTGTCCATAGGCAATTTTATTACAGATTATCTTGCAACGGTTAAAAGGCAATTTTAGGATAGAGTGTATTGTTACGGCTATTGGTTCAGGAGGTATTGTGTCTTTTCCGAGCAGGGACCTTCCCAGATTTCAATTTCTGGGGCTCGAAACTAGGTATTTTAAACTTACCGGTCCGCGGCAAATTTTTTTATTACAGATTACAGTTTGCAATAGTATAGAGCAAATTTTAGCATAGAGTATGAATTGTTACACTATTGGTTCAGGAGGTATCGTGCCTTTCCTAGCGGAGGACTTAGAGTTTACATTCTGGGGTTCGAGCCTGTTGTAAACTAACCGTCCACAAATTGTTTTATTGCAGATTACAGTTTGCAATAGTATAGGCAAATTTCAGCATAGAGTATGAATTGTGACGGCAATTAGTTCGGAGGTATCGTGCCTTTCCTAGCGGAGGAGCTTCCAAGAGTACATTCTGGGGTTCGAACCTGGTATTGTAAACTAACCCGTCCGCGGCAAATTTTTATTGCAGATTACAATTAGCAACGTGAAGACAATTTTGGCATAGAGATGAATTGTTACGGCTATTAGTTCAGGAGGTTTCGTGTCTTTTCCTCGCGGAGGGAGCTTCTGAGAGTTTACATTCTGGGGTTTCGAACCCTGGTATTTTAAACATACCCCGTCCGCGGCAAATTGTTTTATTGCAAAATACAATTAACACCGTGTAAGAGCATATTTTGGCATAGAGATGAATTGTTACTGCTATTAGTTCAGGATGTATCGTGACTTTTCCTCATGGAGGAGCTTCCAAGAGTTTACATTCTGGGGTTCAGATCCTGGTATTATAAACTAACCCGTCCCAGCAAATTGTTTTATTGCAGATTACAGTTTGCACATGGTAAGCAAATTTAGCATAGAGTATGGATTGTTACTGCTATTAGTTCAGGAGGTATTGTGCCTTTTCCTCGCGGAGGAGCTTCAGAGTTTACATTCTGGGGTTCCAACCGTGGTATTGTAATCTAACTCGTGCGCAGCAAATTGTTTTATTGCAGATTACAGTTTGCAATGGTATGGACAAATTTTAGTATATAGTATGGATTGTTACTGCTATTAGTTCAGGAGGTATTGTGCCTTTTCCTCGCGGAGGGAGCTTCCAAGAGTTTACATTTTGGGGTTCGAACCGTGGTATTGTAATCTAACTCGTTCGCGGCAAATTGTTTTATTGCAGATTACAATTAGCAACGTGTAAGAGCTGATTTTGGCATATAGTATGAATTGTTAACGTTTATTAGTTCAGGATGTATTGTGCCTTTCCTCGGAGGAGCTTCAAAAGTTTAAATTGTAGGTTCGGAACCTGGTATTGTAAACTAACCCGTTCGCGGCAAATTGTTTTATTGCAGATTACAATTAGCAACGTGTAAGATCTGATTTTGGCATATAGTATGAATTGTTAACGTTTATTAGTTCAGGATGTATCGTTCCTTTTCCTCGCGGAGGAAGCTTCCAAGAGTTTAAATTCTGGGTTCGAACCCCGGTATTAAACCAACTGATCCGCGCAAATTTGTTTATTACAGATTACTTTTTCAACGTTATGATCATGTTTTAGCTTAGATTATGTATTGTTATGGTTATTGTTCAGGTGGTATCGTGTCTTTGTTTTGGCAGGAGCTTCTAATAGTTTATTTCCTGGGGTTCGAACCGGGTATTGTAAACTAATAAGTCGACAGCAATTTTTTATTGCAGATTACAGTTTAACGGTTAAAGGCAAATTTTGGTGTAGAGTATGAATCGTTACGGCAATTGGTCTTGGACGAAACGTGTCTTCTCTTTCTTGAGGGCGCTCGCCATAGGAACCGAGGTGTTATTTTTCGTGTTTGTAAATATCTTTTGAAAAAATGGAGATATTAATATGATTTCTTCACTACTCGTTTAAAAATAATAGGGGAATATTTGGAGTACTGTTTGGCATGAATGCTTACATTATTAGCGATGTAGATGTGTGGTCCTGCTAACTTCAATGGAAGTCAGCAGGACCATCGATTTTGAGAAATGACGCAGCAATTTATATTTCCACATCTTAAGAAAGACAAAAAGTGCAATAATGAGCTATAGAGTTTTGTGATTGGGTGAAATGGTCCTGCTAACTTCCCAGGACGTCTTACGAGGTGGTCCCAGAAGTACCCGACTTAACAAAGAAAAACAAAATTTTGGGAAAAAATGTTTATTTTTCAACATAATCTCCTTTCAGTTCAATACACTTTTCCCAGTCATGTTCAATAGTTGATACCCTTTTATAATAAGAACTGTCTTGCTCCTCAAATAGCCATTAACTACCGACATTACTTCTTCATTGTTGGAAAATCTTTTACCACTGAGCCATTTTTTCAAGTTTGGGAACAGACAATAATCAGAGGGGGCTAAATCTGGCGAATAGGGTGTATGAGGTAGTAATTCAAGTTTTAATTCATTAATTTTGGCCATTGCAATAATGGATTTGTGAGCTGATGCATTGTCCTGATGAAACAACACTTTCTTCTTAGCCAAGTGTGGCCATTTTGCTTGATTTCTTCGCTCAAACGTTGCAATAAGTTCGCATAATACTCGCC
The DNA here is from genome assembly GCA_964035755.1 of Teleogryllus oceanicus. Classification (NCBI taxonomy): domain Eukaryota; kingdom Metazoa; phylum Arthropoda; class Insecta; order Orthoptera; family Gryllidae; genus Teleogryllus; species Teleogryllus oceanicus. Next base: position 60,293,365 of record CAXIVR010000010.1, read on the forward strand.
GTTGATAGTTTTCCTTTTCAAGATAGTCAATAAAATTATTCCACGCGCATCCCCAAAATAACACCCATGACCTTGCCTGCAGATGGAACGGTCTTCGCCTTCTTTGGTGCGGTTCTCCATTTTCAACCCTTTGTTTTGATTATTTGTTTTCTCTCTGGGTGAAGTGGACCCGTGTTTATCCATGGTTATGAAACGGCGCAAAATTCTGCTTTGTTGCGGTGAAACTTCGTTAAAGACTCAATTGAAACATCTCCACGACACTGTTTTTGCTCGAGTGTGAGCAAACGCGCATCCATCTTGCACAGCTTTCTCATGTCTAAATTTTCAGATAATATGCGATGTACCGCACTTTTCGAAATGCCGACTATGTCTGCTAGCTCGCGCACTTCAGTCGACTATCACCCAGTGCCGCTTTGTCGATTTTCTTTACCATTTCTGAGTAGTCACCTCATTTGGTTGACCACTGCGATGCTCGTCTTGGCAGCTCGATACGGCCTCGTTCAAACTCTGCTAGCCAATATTTTACTGTAGTAAATGAAGGCGCAGACTCACCCAGAGTAGAATCTAGTTCAGTTTTTGTACTGGTTGGGCTGAGGCCTTTCAAAAGAAAGTATTGGATCACATAACGATGACCAATTTTCCCATTTTACAAATTCACTCACAAGGCTCACTGATGTTGTTGCATAAACAAATACTAAAGAATGTAGCGTCTTCAAACTTGAAACATATGCTTCATAGATTGTCTACTTTCTAATACAGTGATATTTTTCGAAAACTACAGATCTCTAGATCAGGCAGGTACTTTGGGACCACCTCGTATATTACCGGCGATGTGTTCACTTTATGCATTTACGAGTACATGTCTTCAATTGATGTTTATAAACTTTCTCAAAGCATTTCTGAAATGAGCTCTCATTTCCGCATTTTCAGAAACACTGAAACGCCATTTTCTCAAAAGTCGGCTCAAAATTTCTTTTCCGAAATTTGTTTTCTTCAAAATTTGTTTTTTTCAGATATTATGTAAATGTGTTTTCTGAATATCTCTCACGCCGTTAATAGGCACATTTAGAGCGATTTGTATACGTTATTGCACTAGTGGGTGGAAGTGCTGAATTTTAAATTATTTTTAATTCGTTTATTTATTGTTAGTTACCTATTTTCAACTGACCTATTTCGTTTCTATAGAAAATGAGTGAAAACTGGTTTTATGATGAAAGGGTATTCTGAAGGGGTAACATATTCTGAAAGGTAAACTCCATGAGGAGCCCTGCCCGGAGTGATTCTGGCTGAAAAATATATTTTGGATATGTAACCATTTCTGGTACAATCTTCTTACATCTTAGGAAATCTCTTTGTCTTTGGAATGCAGGCAGAAGACTCTGCCAGGCAGCGATCACACTGAAACCCATTCTAGCTTCGTAGCAGCAACGGTGAGGTTTCTGTTCTGGAGGCAACGCAGTCCGCGGGCGAGCGCAGAAATCGGATCTGCGGGGCCTGGCAGGTAGGCAGGCCAGTTGAGTCGGGACGAACCAGGGCGTCCTTCACTACGTTGAAAGAGGCCTGCCTCAGCCAACGCCAACACCCACTGTTCAGTCCTCTACCGCGCCGTATTTCCATACTCCCACCCATCACCACCAACAGGCAGTCTTGTTCAACCTTCACACTTGGTGACATTGGCGGACGAAACTATTCAAAGGAGGTAACTCAAACAACCTGATGAACCCTCTATACAATTCTTTACTCTATGGTATGTGCCAGATATTTAAACAGTATTGTTATAAAAATGGACTCGGATAACGGTGAAAGAAACTGAAAATAGTGATAGTTCATCGGTGAACAATTATTAGTAAGTCAATATATTTCAATAATACTCTCATCTCTTCCCCACTCCCTGCCTCACTTCTTTCCGTATCCTCACTCTACCTCTTCATTCGCTCTGCAACTACACAGCAAAATGGCATGATATGACAAGCCAGGACATCAGGAACTCTACTGTACTCATATAGTTTTATAGAATGGTTAAAATTACTCGCTGTTGGTATAAAATAATTTGCCGAAGTACCTTCCAACAAATATTAATTCTTCCAGAAATCTCCACGTTCACGTAAGACCCTATTTTCTGAGACACTGCTAACATCAACCACTCACTTTCCTGGAACAAACGCGATAATCGTCGATGTCAGCTTTCTTTGTCTGCGGCGATCAATTGACTATAGTTATCATGACCAATGAGATAGAAACATGTTTCTGCCTTTCAGTATGGTTTGATTATAATATTATCGATAATTTACCACTGACTCCATTACCCCAGTTCTCGTATATATTAAGACCTCAGCCCTCTCATTGGCGCAAAACGTTGGGACAATGCACTAAAACATGGTAATACTCTTCAAAAATCGTTTTAGTATATTCTGCATAAACCCCACATTATATTGCTACATGGTTGTTGATCTTACCATGTCACAACTATGCATAGCAAAGATCAGCCTGAGGCGAGAATGAAACTCGCCATCTTCCGAACCGATCCGTTAAGGCGAGTGCGCGTTAGGATCCGGCTTCGGAGGCCTTCCAGTAATGAAACAAATGAATCCTACCGCCGCTGTGAGGCCGCACGACGCCGACCGGACCGGCGGCAACGCGAGGAGGAAACGGGGGTGAGGCACACTGACACCACGGCACCGCCCCGCGCTCTGCAACAGACACACTCATCCGATGCAGGTGGCTCCAGGAGGCATGCAGATCGAAATGATCATTTTGCCAATGAACATTTAATGGATGTTGCATATTATAGAATGACATATTTGCTATTCGACATTTGCCTCATAATTAGGTAAGCTATACAACTATCTACTTGTACTCATCTACCATTTCCAACTTGTTATGGTCTGTTCAGACATGTGAGCGGTTTTGGCTCTCATTGATGTCAAACAAAACTGAGGTAGGGCGGAGTGCGTTTCGCATTCACAAACGTTGGCTCTCTCTTAAATGCAATAACGTAATGCAATCTCCCCCCGTATCATTCGATTAATGGGGGGGAGATAAGATAATTCGATAATTAATTAATTAATTAATGCAGTTTCGCATAACAATTCTGAATCATGGGATAAATATATGCCGTAAAAATATTGTTGTAATATTTTTAGTTTGGAAAAAATTTAATCATATTTTACTTCAGAAGATTTCTATTTCGATATTGTCGCCGCCGTATTCAAAATTTTCTATTGTAGCAGGGGAACGTGCCTGTCTTTAAAGCAGGTGGCCTTGTCAACACCGCCTCTATTCAGAAGGCCTCTTCCGATTATATAATTTCTATGCTAAACTGATAGAAAATGAAATATATTAGAGAATACATAGAAAATATAGAAAACATTTTGCTTTCACCTAAAAACTGTATGTAAAGAATTGTAATTTTTAAGTAATGAAAAATAACACTGGCTAAGTACATTCCTCTTGTTCTTTCCTTTTAACCTTGACCAATCTGGATCTTCCTTCTTGGTTGAGCTACTTCCAAAATTCTCCTGCTCTATTCGCAGCGTAGATTTGCCTTCTGCGCTTCAATTGATTGCGTGTAGGTGGCATTTTGCATAATACATGATCCTTCAAGCCTTGATCATCCAAGATCAATGCACATCTATTGACTACAGAAGATATCACTGCACTTTTGTGACGACTACATGCATTGCATCTAGAGTGTATTACGATTTAAACATAATTTTGTTGTTATGTCTTAAAAAACTGTAACAATCTTACGACCTAACGGCATCTGGCGAATCTATTAGGAACAAAGACATCTTAGCTACAGTAGAAAAATTAATGGTGGATCTTTAATTAATTAGACTGTTGGTGATGTAGATACTTTATTAATTCAAAGTAAATAAAACTGGTATCAACTTTTATATTTCTGCTTAAGATCTTTTCGATCGCGTA